>JARHVA010003587.1:995000-1282500 GCA_037957365.1 Torreya grandis
TGGAAATTTCCTTATATGGAACTTTGCATTTTTAGATAATTATTGCATTATCTTATTTATTTTATATTATCCTTCTCCTTGAATTATATTTTCATATTCTATGAATTTATTGAGTGGGTTAGAATAAGGATAAAAATAGATCTTTGTGTGCAACAATTTCTTTGTTTTTGTCAGTTTTATATAGCTACGTAGGATAAAAGCCTTTGCAAAGGCATTGGGAGAGGGGATATAATCCCATGGATGGTTTTTTTTAGGTTTGTTACTCCCATGGGATTAAATATCTCTACATATACATGATATTTTTTATTATAATCCATGTTATTACATGCGAGATTACAACACTTGCATCTCAAGCAGTTATGAGTTTGGGGACTCTATTTCACTATCACATTCTTCCAACCTTTAAATATTTAATTTTGTATTTATTTTACTATGAAATTATTTGTGATTTATTTAATAACATTATTATTGTTTTATATTTCCCTCTATGTTTTACCATCTTGATCCAACTAATGTTACTAGCTTAATCTATATGTGTTCTTTCCCCATTTTAGTTCACTAGTTACCATTGAGTTGGAATTATGAATAAATGGGAATGTTGTGGTATAAATTTGGGGATAAAATATTTGGTAAAAAAATGGGTTATGCAGTAAGCAAACAAATAGAGCAGTCAAAGGATTCCTCATTCGCAGTTTAAAAAAATGTGAACTTTTTGTGAGCGTGGTTGGGTGGAACATGCCACCAAATCATCTCATCATCTAGTATCTATTTATTCATATTAATATTGGCCAATGAATGATAAAATTTTTGGTGTCACATTATTACTCTTATTTTTGTTTCAATATATATATTAAATAAAAAAAACTTAATTAGGATGGCTAGTTATTTCATAGTGAAAGAGTTAAATTCTAAAGTTTTGTGCTGGTTTATTTTATTGAGATCATGTGTGAATATATATATATATATATATATATATATATATATATATATATATATATAGAGAGAGAGAGAGAGAGAGAGAGACACACACACACATATATCCATATACATATAATGGGGCACAAATGAAATATGGGTATGGTATTATAGCTTGGTGTCTATAATCTAGCCATGCTAATAATAAATGAAAGGGAATTTAAGTCTTTCATTATCTAATAAGATTCATATTCCCTCTACTCACATATTATGTATTCCAATATAAACTATTTGAAAACTCAAATATATCCTTAAAACATAAATGCATACATGTAAATTTAAATTAAATCATGTGTTAGCAGATGAATCTCACATAGTAACTAATGAAAGTCCTTGATCATGAATAGCAATTTATAAATTAAGATTGTCAATTTGAATTTATGATTTATAATTTTAATTAAGTTGTATTAATATATTTAAAATTATAAAACCATTTAAATTGGCTAGGAATGTGCAAGGTGGCTACTTCGGTTGCATATCACACCTCATCCAAGAGATTTCTTTGTTTAGAAATTAATTTACAAACTAACACCATGGGATTTAAATTTCCTCATGACATGAGACCAAAATAATTTCCTCAAAAATAAAACTAAATTGAGTATAAAATATATTAAATACTATTAAAAACTATGGACTTATGAATTTTTTTAGGTTACATTAGATTGAATTTGAGTTCTATGTGATTGCATCATAAAACATGGATAATTTTTTGAAATACTACAGATGATAGGGATGCTAAAAAAAATAATTTATGTTGAAATGAGTTCATGTGGGATATTAATATTATCTACAAGGGTGGACATTGAATCGATGCAGCACAACAAGAGCTCTAGCAGAAGACAACCATAGAGAATGGAACCTAACAATAAGGTTGTTGATGATAGCCACCTTGCATAGGGATAGATTAAGTGACACTTTGACCTCAGATACACTTTGCATCTTGTGATTTGGTGACCCAAATATAAATATATACTTTATGATTTAATGTGGGTTACTCTTCACATGAGCACATGTTAATGTAAAAATAAATAAAAAGTAAGACGTATGCTTCATGGCCACATAATTATCAATGAATTTGATGGTTTCATTTGAAATGAATAAAGAGTGATGAAAAAAAGGTCATCATGAAAATAATATAATTTCAAATATATAAAGGACACCTAGAATCCATAGGTATTTGAGAGTTAAATGTGATAATCTTCTCTTATGTCATTGGATAGACTTGAATAAACAACAATTCTAAATTCTTAGTGATATGCCACAAAAATTAAATGATCAAGAGAAGCTAAACACTTCACTTTAATAAAACCAAAGATATTTGGTGAAGTAAAGGACTTTGAAATTACTAATAATGTGGTCTCAAAAATAGCACACAACCACTTAGAATTGGGGGTTATTGGTTAGGTTTAGTTAAGGAAAGATAGAGAGAAACTAGGATGAAATTCACAATGCAAACCATGTGGTGATTGAGTGTGTCTCAAATTTCCTGAGGTAATCCTTCTTAGTTATTGTGAACCATTATTATTTTCTTTCTGGAAGGATGTGAATTTATTTTTGATCCAAATATTTATTTCATTTCCATTCACCATTTTTTAGAATGTTGCATATACTTCATTTCCATTTTGTTAAGGATGTCATTGATCCAATAATTGGTGGATCTTGAGATTGTATAAATTTTTCCTAAGTGATCATTTGCATTTCATGACAATGGTTGCATTATCGATCCCTTTTATATTGATTCTTCTCATTTGTGATTTATTTGGATAGGTTAGTAGAAGGAGAAAATAGAGATTTATGTTCGGTAGTACTTTTATGTCTATAAACTTATATTCATACGTATCTAAAGGCCTATGCTAGGGAATGAGAAAGGTGGTTATGTCCCAACCCTATGTTTTTGGGGTTATTTTCTCTCATGGGTTTAAATTTATCTAACCTATGCAAGGTTATTACTTATTAATCTTGTGATTATATACCCTAGCAATTCTTGGATCTCTATTAAGTGTGGGTTTAATGACCTTGTTTCATAATGATATCCTTCTAGCTTTTAAATATTTTATTATGGCTTCATGTCATTTGCTAATATATTTTTAGTGATTGATTTGATAGCTACTAATTATTTTTTTATCATATCACTCCTTTTGGCATTCATATTATGTTTATTGATTTTTCTTGACTAGACCCTAGTGTGAACCTTTCCATTTTAGCTCACAAATTATAGATGAATCAAAATAATTGAATAGACATATAATGAGCTACCAGTTGGGGACAAAATATTGGGCTAAATTCTTTGGATTATACATTAGTAAACTCATCAAAGTACTTAGATGTTTTTTCACTTCCTCCATATGGGCATGTGCACTCACCATGAGGGTGGATGGATGGAACATGAAACAAAATATCTCTTCATTTGGTATCCATATCTAATCATGTAGAAATAATCCAATTAACAAGTAAACTTCTAAGTTAGATTGCATGCATTCCAAATTCTATTTTAGTTTAATTATAACTATTTACTAAAAATATAAATAATGAGATAATTTTTAAATTACATAGTGGTAAAGTTGTATTCTAATAGCTCTATGGGGTATTTGATTAATTATGTTATTTTACGTGATCTTAAACATTTATGAAAAGAAAGTAATAGTCTATTATTATTTTAACTAATAGTGAATGTTGTTTAATAATGTTTTTATTTTAGAAGGAATGCACATGCTAAAAATTTGAATAGGTGAAATCATTATGATTATTTTGTCACATTTTATATCTTATTCCTTATGCTTCAAATATTAGATTTTAATATTCATCTAAGATAAAACTCAAAAATTCTCATTGCAAATAATTTAAATGTTTGACTTTATGTTTGAGAAACTATAACATCTCTATTTTTTACTTAAATTAATTTGGACTGAGAGTATTTATTTGCCTTTGAAATCACCTTGAAAGCCAATAGATTGAGGCCATTTGAGTTCAATGTTGGTCATAATGTGAAATAATTTCCCCTTCATGGGTAATGTTATTTTAAGTTTGTCTCTCTCAATTTGAATCCTATCTTTCCAACTTAGTCATTCCTTCCCTTGTTTGGGGTGCAATATTTAAATTGTGAAGTATCTTACTACACTCACATAGACATTGCAATTTATTTTCCTTTACTTTCCATCTCGATGTAGTCTTAAGATTATGTCTTATTCTTGGCCCCTACTTGTGTCTTTATTCTAGAAAACATGATTGTGCCACATGAAAAAATCACACTATGTAATAACAACGTGCCCTTAGCTTGTCACTTGGACCAATTAGTGACTCCATGAGATGAGAGAACAATATTGTACCATGTGGCGATATCTCGCTACTTGGACTCATGGTTATTTCATTAACCCTATGGCTTGTGCCTATTTTGTGGCCTCATGAATGTTTTAGTTTATGATCTCCATTTTATAATGCAGACTAGTTTCCCTATTAAATCTCTAAAGAGTTAACTTATCCTTTTAGATTACATTGTGGTGACCTTATTATATTAATATTACCACTTTATTATTTAAGTTGTAAGGATTTTTTATACTTAGGCCTAATTACCGTAGTTACTTGAGGGACCCATGATTGTGTCATGGAAACTTATTTAACCTCATCAAATAGGGTAAGTACACAAAGATGGGGGATAAAAAAGGGGCCTACTCATGGACATGTTTTTTTTTAAAAAAAAAAAAGAAATCTCAACTTCCATAGATTATTTGAGATGGTTGCACTAAAAATTTGAAGATGATATAAGAACATGGATTATAAAATTTTGAGTCTAGTTTCTAAAAAACTAATTTTATAAAAAATGGTCAAGTATAAGTGGGCCAAACATCTAGAATTTGAAGATAAACTCTTAATTTTTCATAAAAATAGAGTAAATTATCGATCGTGTGGGCTCTCAATTTTTGAACATATTTAGTATTATTTGAAACCCTTAGGTGGAAACTTTGAAAATATCATCTAGTTTTGCCCTATAGTTACACACACACACACACATATATATACATATATACATACATATATATATATATATATATATATATATACATATATACATATACATATACATATACATACATACATACATATATATATATATATATATATATATATATATATATATATATATATATATATATATATATATATATATATATATATGGTGGAGATAGGCATTGAAGTGAATATTCTTATAGGAGATGCATGGTGAAATATGGGCACTCCCACATTACAACCTTCACCTTATGTCTTGTTCATGGTGAACAATACTAAAGTGCAGCATATTAGAATTATCCATGGTGTTGACATTAAGATCATGGATTTTAAGTTTTACGTAGACTTTGAGGTGATGGAGCTTATTGAGGTTGAAAATTACCCCAAATTTATTAGAAGACTCTGGTGCTATACCAGTAATGTAAATATGTCCTTAAAATAATTTTGCATGAGCTTTAAGAATGGAATTGAGCATGTGGTGATCCCATTAACAACTGATAAAGTCCCCCCTTTCATAGAAAGTATTGATCTAGCAAATGAGTTAAACATTATTTACATCATCCTAGTATGCAATAGGGAGATCCAAAATCCATGTTTGATAACATCTTAAGTTGGGATGACACCTAGTCCACCTCTGATACCATAAGCATTGTCTACAACCAATGGGTTTATGAATCATATGAGGTCACTAGATGAAGGTGTTGAATATTGTGGTCAAACCCCTTATTTGAATGTGTACATGAAGCCATACATGCCAATGATAAACCTATCCACATAAGGACTAGCCACCATTGTGGCATGATACTAGCAAGGCCCTAACTCTAGATCACATGAAAGGCCATGAGCATCAATATCAAATATCCTTCGAGTAATAATTAGATATGGATGCCATGAGTTGTGTCCAAAGTGAGAAAAGTGAATAGGATATAATTTTTCACTCTATACAAAATCTTAGTCCCACCTTTATGTGTTTCATGCATGAGACAACCGAAGACACAAAATATAGCTAGGATGGATCAAGATAACTAGGTGTATAAGAGTGCAAAGTGAATGAAAAAGAGGTGGGGAAAGACTAAAAAAAAGACTAAACTCTACTATAACATGATAACCAAGGGAAATTTATTACTGGGCAAAGACCCCACCTATGACACTTTGAGGATGAAAGAGTGTTAGCTACACTTGGTGATACATGAAATGATCCCATGGTATTTCACAGGTTGGGTCAAGCCAACATTGGCTTCATGTTTCTTGAGCCATGTATAATAATGATTTATCCATTTAATTTGTGTACTTTTTAATTTTTATAGACTAGTGTAGTTTAGTTCTTGTAGACACCTAAATCTGGCCACCATTAACCTCCAATCAGGGTTTTGATCGATTTTCACCTAAAATGTACAATTTGGCCTAAAAACACTAAAACATGCTAAATGATGTGAAAATAACATATTCAGGTGCCAATTTTTGCTAGGGTATCCCTAAATGGGGTAATGCAATTTGTGGGCTAGCTAACTTTGATCAAATCATTTTGAGTCAAAATGCCAATTTTGCACTTAGGTGCTTTGGATTGCTCTTTCCTATCAAATCTCTTGCACAAGACATGTGACTTTATTATTTATTTTTGGTAACATCTTAAATGGAATAAAGGATCTAATGCATCTATCATCACCTTCCAATTCCAATCCAGTCAAATTTTGGACCAATAACAAGGCATTCTGATCAATTTGAGTAATTTGTGCACAAAGTGCTTAAACATGCTTAAGAGCTAATTAACCCAAATCAAGGCGCAATTAAGAATTTCATGGAAAATTGTTGAATACTTATTTTTTAAATAAATATTGAATACCTACATCATCAAGTGACCTCATTTATTTGGAAGACATCTATAGGCCATAAATGCCACAAATATCAAGATTCATGCCCTCCATGCCTCATCAATGCCTTCCATGATGCCCGCCATGCCTCTTAATTTCACCTTCTTCTAATGTCATGATGAGGATAATTATAAACTTAATTCCAAAAATTGAATTAATCCTCAACCACATATCTCAATCTTAGGATGAATGGTTCAGGTTGATTCTAGACATTTGCAAAAATATATAAATAGGAGGCCTCACAACATCATTTCAAAGACTAGAGAATGTAAAGTTATAATGTAGGATTAGTTCTAAAAGCTTTATAAAACTAGTGTTACCATGTCAAATTGATTCCAATCCAAGCCAAGCCACAAGCTAAAGGTGCCAAGGAGAGATGGAGGTAGCCAAACTTCCATTGCCAAGGACTTCATGAGCACAAGCCAAGCAAGCCACTACTACAAAAGCATTTGGAGCATCCAAGAAATGTGAAGGAATTCTTGTGTTTTATTCCTTACTTTTTAGTTATGTTTCTCATTTTTTTGTTACCAAGATCTCCCTAGTGTTTAGGCCTAAATATGTTATGTTATTAGTGTGTTTTATTTCATTTTGTTTTCATTTTGGAACTAACGCCATAGTAACCATCCTCTCTTGAGTCAAATTCCTAGATCACATTATGGCATGACTGGTGGGACTAGATGCATATCACACCTAAATAAGATCATTTTGAAACTCTAAAATATTTATTTGGACCCTTAAAACTCTTATAAATTGATTTTCTAACTTTATTTTGTTATTTTTAGTTGCCATGGTTTTACACAATAACTGACATTGACAAGTAAGATCGACATCAGTTAGATTTTAGTTAGCTAAGGTAACCATCATTGGTTGTATATAACCAACATCAATCACTATATTTTTCCAAAAACACAGACTCAAGAGATATTTTTCCAAAGTTCATTGTTTCAAACCAAAAATAGCTTTAAAGCTAAAGGACATGCTAACATTTTTGTTGTAGGACCAAGCTTGATATTTACTCAAAACATGTTTAAATCACCTTTTCAGGATTAAAAATCAATTAGGAACCTTGTTTTGGGTGTTTAACAAAGAATTTAGATGTTTTTGGTGAATGTTTTCAAAATTTGAAACTAAGACCAAGGGGTCAAATGAAAACCACCAAATCTTTCATTTGGGCTTAAATTGAACACACTTGTCAATTTTTGTTTGCAATAGTTGTTTAATCAAATTTTTGTTTGGAAAAAAGAGGAATGTTACATGTATGCTCTTCCATTTTTCCCATATAGGGAACCCTTAAAATCAAAAGTACCATTCCTATTACAAGTATTCTAGTCTAAGGATTAGAAAGAATGTCATCTAAAGTACTCCCCAAAAACTTGTCAAAGTTTGGGTTACTTTTAAATGACCCTAAAGTATTTCTATTTCATGTTTTATTTATTTTTATGCAAACTTGGATTGTGAGGGGGACTTCATCACCTCCCATAAGTTCTTTAGGGAAGCTTTAACCTAAGGTTTCACCTCCCAACATTGACTTCATTTGGATCCTTTGGAGTTGCACATGGGACGTAGTGGCACTTTGGACATCACACTACACTGAGTAAATAATAAGATGTAGTGGTTACAAAAAAGGACTAGATCTTTTTGCAACAAGCCAAGGGATATAGACCCAAAATCTATGCTTTTATTTTGCATTGTTTGGCATGAAAGTCATTGTGCAATTGATTCCCCTAGATCATTTGAAAACTTTTTAGATCTTAGACAAATCCCCACTTTCCAAGGAAGTATTATTGGTGCAAGGTGCACCTCAAGGTCCATGTCATAGTACTATCATCATTTTCAAGAAGGGGGTGTAAAAACCCTACTATATAATGTGCATTTACTTTTGGATAAACACTTAAAATCCTCTCAAAGTTGATGGATTCCAACAATACCAAGCAACCTTATTAGTTTAGGATTTAAGAGTGGTTAATTAGTTAGTCTTGCCCTAGATTAAAGTCTTGTTTAGAGTCAAAACTTGGTGTAAACAAACAATCCAAACCAAACACACAGTCCAAATTTTCTTTTGAACAAAGAGGTGTTATGCTGCATGTATGAGATCATCAATTTGCCTTGTTCAAAGTTCATCAAAATATTGAGAGTCATATCATCCTCTTTGGCATAGTTATGCTACCCAATTGAGTCTAGACCTTTAACAAAGTTGTTAAGTCCACTTATAATCTAGACTCAAAATTTCACCTTTATAAGTTCATAGGGTTGATGTGTTAAGTGGGTTCGCCATTTGCACTAAACTTGAGGGAACTTAGGTTCAATTTCCAATTTGGGTTAAAGGCCATTTAAGACTCATAATCATTGTCATCACTTGATAGACTTAAGGCATTTTGTGCTAAAAACTTGCACTTTGAGTCTATACACCACAACATTTTTTATCCAAGAAAAGTAGTGTTATGGTGTCAAAATTGTAGGAAAATGCCTTCGCCTTAGAGATATTTTGAAAAAAACTTTTTTGTCACACCTTTTAGGTAGTATAGCATCATTACATTGTCCAAAACATTTCAAATATTTTTTCATAGACCTCTTGCATAGGGTTCAAATTTCTTCCTACATTTTTAGATCAATCCAAGTGTACTTTTGTGATCTTTTGTCTAAAATAGTTATACTATTCACTTTTTTCTAGCTTTTTTATCAAAGGAACCAAGTTTTATACTAGTTTTTATGAGAAAATAAACTATTTATAAAAGTGCCTTTTGTTTCATACCTTATACCTAGTTGATCAATTTCATGTCCAAGAATCAAATGCCTAGTGTTTGTTAGAAGTGTTTCAAATCCGTTAGATTAAAAATTTCACCTATTTCAAAGTCTAGCTTTTAACATCATTTAGCCAAGAGTCCTAGTGCATGCCTTGTTTGAGCCTAGAGTTTGATGTCACATTTGGCCAAAAGACCTAGCAACTTTTAAATTCCTAGATTAGATTGATTTGAAACACTTTGACCTTAGAGTTTGGCATTTTGATTTTAGGTCAATTATCTTGCTTATCTTTGTGTGAACAGTGAAACATTAAATACCTTACGCTATCTTGTTTCCTCACAAAACTTTGCATGAACCTTTTGATCCTTTTAATGAATTTAGACCAAGTTGGGACATAATCTATTTTAGAAATTATCCTTTTTATATTTTGTATAACTCTTTGACCTTTTATCACAAAAGCCTTGACTATGGATCCCAACATGTATTCCTTCACTCGTAGTGGACTCATATACAATCTAGGGATTAGTAATTTAGTTGTGCATGAAGAAATGGTGCAAGACCCCTATGAAGATAATATTGCTTATGAGATGGATTATTATCCCTCTTATAAGACTCAATCAGAGGCATAAATCTAAGATCCATTAGCTAAATATTTGGTTAACACACCACCTTATTCAGAACAGGACCAAGAACAAACCATGTAATAACTAGCTACAATACCTGTAGTAGATGAGCTAGTACTTCAATAGTCATATTCTACTAATATAAATTCCACATATGATTCATTTTTGTTTGAGTGACATTTGTTAGAAAACAAAGACAAGATTTTGGTTAGAGCCATAGAGGTAGGGGCAAAGTTTCTAGTAGACTTCCCCCATGAAAATTTACCAAGTCTAGTAAGAGCACCTCACAATATCATTTACGATCAATAGGATTCTTCTAGCAATCCTATAACCTTATTCCAAACAACATACCAAGATCCTAATATATTTGATCAAGGTAAAAACATCACAGAAGACCACTTTAAATAAATGTAGACAACATATCAAACCTACCTGAATCTAGCACATGATTCCAATCAAATGAACATGGTAAGTAAGCCTCTTATTGTCCTAGTTCTTTCAATAGGAGTGTTGATAGAGTTAACTAGACAAGAGAATCTAAATTTCAACCCATTCATACTAACTAATTTGATAGATAACTTGATGCATATGCCCATTATTAAAGAAGTGTCTTTGGCCTCCACAAAATAGTGAACCCAATGTAGTGGATAATGTGAAAATAACATCTAGTCTCAATCAAAATGGTACTAACATGCAAACAATTAGCCAAAAACATGTGCCTATAGTTAATCCTATGAATAGGTCATCATACCAGGGAATATGAGTTTTTACACCCCAACCTCAACCAATTGCTTCCTCAATTGTACAACCTATGAGATTAGGTAATCAAACAATGGACAATGTCATGCCTCAATGACATAATATGATGAACCATACTCTTCCTCAACAAGTAACAAGTATTATTCCACAACAACAAGCACAATCTAGTGTATCAATGCAACGTAGGACAAATACATTTCTACCTCAATCAGGAGCAAAAAATATGCCTCTTCAAGTAATGATGAACATACCTCTCAGTGGTAGACTAATATGCCAATCCAAAATGAAGTAATGACTGGATAACAATGTGCAAATATTGGTCAGTGATAGATACTAAATCTATAACCTGATTTCACTTCCTCATAGGGATTCATGCAACAAAGAGGTCCCCATGTTTCTCAAGTGCCTACTAAACAACCATTAGTTTAAAATGTGCCATAAATTTAGAGACAGGGTCTTAGTCCACAAGTTTCCACTCAAAAATAAGGTTCAATTAGTTGATAACATGTTCCTTTTCAAGTGTAATAGGTACAATATAGTTATATCCCTCTGACCCAACCAAAAAATCCTCCATGTCAAACCTTTATCACCAACCCAAACTAGAATATCACACAACCAAGTGTGTAATTTCAAGTACATCCTAATCCACGTATGTATATTTTTGGTCTATTCCCAAACCAAACCAATGTACCCCAGTAGGTATCTCCATCATACCCTGATCAAAGTGTCCCACTTATGACCTCTCAACCATCTATCCAAACCCAAACTCTCCCTCAAATCAATATTCTTTCCAGTTTCCTATACCAAGAATTGCAATAGATGAAGGATGCAATTACTGCCATTCAAGCTGGTAAACAAACTAAAAAGTTAAAATTGGATGACATGTGTTCCTATCCATTCAACATTGAGTATTTGTATATACCATTTCCTCTAGGATACAAACCACTAAAATTCAATAAATACAAAGGGAAAGGTGACCCTAAGGCTCATTTGACCAAATTCTTTGTTGCATGTCAACCAATGGCATATAGAGACATATAACTTTTATTGTTTTTTCCAAGGATCTTGGTTGTACAAGCCTTGGAGTGGTTTTTGAAGTTTTCCAAAAATTTAGTAATGGATTTTGATGACCTTTTTGATAAGTTCCTATAACACTTTTCTTATAATCTTGAGCATGAAATTTCATTAGTGGACTTAACACAAGCAAAGCAAAAAGATGGTGAGAGTTTTGCAAGTTATTTATAGTGATAGAGAGCCCTTGTAATCCATTTCACCCACAATTTACCAAATAAATAATTAGCCATTGTGTTTACCAAAAATTTGCATAGTGAGATAACTTACCATCTGGAACTACAATGTGCACATACGTTCAAGGAAATCATTGATAAAGGTTTGTTGATCTAGAAGGTACTCTTCAATAAAGGAGTCATCAAGCTTAATTCAAAAAATCAAAATCAAGGTACCAATTAGGGAAATGACCAACATCAACATCCCATTCAAGCACTAGCATTATAATCAACACAGGGCAATAACAAAGAAATATCAAAGCAATTCAACTACAATAAGAATGTTATGGGAAATGGAGTAACCAAATCCTATCATGTCTAAATGGTGAAAACATCATCTACACCACCTTTTCATCTTACTCCTACCCAGAAACCTCTCCAACTAATACCACAAGTGCAACAACCAAGACCTACATAACAAATATAATAACCTTTACCATTGTAAACCCCTCCTCCTAGAAGAATTGTGCCTGCATGTCATGTCTTTAGTGACTTAGGAGAACCTATTGAGTATGTATTTTATAAGCTTGTTGTTTCTAATATAATTATTTGGCCTATACCAAAGCATTATCCACAAGGTATTCCTTATCCTGATTGGTATCATGAAAATGAATTTTGTGACTATCATCGGGTCAATGGGCATAATCTATGAAGATGTGTCCAAATCAAGCATTTAATTTAGAATATGTTGGAGAATGGGGAGATATAATTGGATAATGGTGCTTACACTTCCAATCAAACTATTTGGATTTATCAAAACCCTTTTCCCTGACATAATAATTAGCAATAATAAAATAATTGACAATAAAAATAATAATGGCCAGTGTAGTAGCAAAATTGATAGTATCAAAATCAAACGTTGAACTAGTAGAATCAATAAAATTAGTAACAAAACCCATAATGATATAAAAATGTACAAAACCAAGGTCATAATGAAAAAAACCAACAAACCTACCATGCAGTTTCACATGACTACAACAGGGTTGTAGGTCATATTGCAGGAGGTAGCATTAATACCATCTCCATTAATCCTAGACCAAACACTAATCAACCTAGACTACTAAACAAAAATATTATGCCAAATTACATGGATAATCCTTCTTTGAATTGGGAGTGCATATAGGCAAACTAGGACTTCCCCTTTTGGAATTTAGATCGACAACTCATTCTAGCCACGTGACCACATGCAAGTGCATCAAAAATTGAGACTTATCCTATCTGGTCCCACACCATTTCTAATATCAGTTAGAAATAATGGTCTAGTATTTAATCTTGATTGTACAATCATAACTTTAAGGTCAAATATTACTATCCTAGGCCCACAACCATCTACCACTTTTCCTATCATCCAACTAATCGTTCAGCCTTAGAATAAACCATTCATTATTAACCAAAATAAGAATTTTGATATTATAAAAAAAATTCAAAAGACACTAACACAAATTTCTATTTTAGATTTGATACAAACATCAATAATTCATAAAAACATCTTGAATGAGTTTTTGACCCAATCCACTATTGCTAGTGACATATCCCCTGATAAATTTCAAGCTTTGGTTGGACACCTAACTCCATCCCAACAAGCCACATTCAAACAAAGTGATATATACTCTCTTGGCTCACTCCATAATAATCCATTATACATAGAGGTTTATATAAAATGACATAAATTTTAATGTGTCCTTATAGACAATAGATTTAGCCTCAACATAGTGTCTCTAAAGCTCATCAAGCTTCTTGGGTACACAATGGTAGATCTCCAACTAGAAAAAATGACCATCAAAGCTTATGATAATCAAGAAAGAGAATCAAAAGGCACCATTAGTTTGCCATTTATCATTGGGCCTTTAACCCATGATACACTTTGTCATGTGCTTGATCTTAAGCTATCATAAAATATGCTTCTAGGTAGGACTTGGTTACATGAGATTCATGAAGTCTCATCAACACTGCACCAATGTATCAAATTTTCCCACTCAAGGATGGAAGTGAATTATCAAGGATATTTACACCCATATGAACACTAAAAACATCTTAAGGCTGAATTTCAAAGCTATAATTATTAGTACAACATGAATCCAAGTTCCAAGTAGGATAAAGGAAAAGCTATACTTATTTATCCTTCACTAGATAATTGCATAGATCCTAATACCTTGGATTCCCTTTCCCACATGCCACCTCCTAAAGCTTTCAATCATTTCACCATTTTAGATAATAGATCAAGAGAGTATGTGACCCATGATACATTTCATATTGCCAATCTTCCTTAAAATACAAAAACCTTTGGGTGACCTAAAGTCACCCCACATATGCATTGGCAACAAAACAACAAAGATAAGGGACATGTCACATTTGTACCAGCATCTAGCCTAGGACCTGACCCTCTTGAAGGGGATGAATCATGGTTATACAATGACAACCAAGCTGATTGTTATAAAAATGCAAAGTATCCTATTCCCAATAGGATCATGGAGTGTCACAATTATTAAGGAAGAGGTTTCAGATTGAATCAACAAGGAACCATCGAGCTAATTTCCATGATTAAATATGAAAGACCTTATGTAATTGGATTTAAATTTCCTGGGGGTGACCCTACATATATTATTCAAACTCCATCACTAGTGACTAGTGATGATGATGCTGATAATGAAGCAGGTTTCGATCTTAGCCTCACCTTTGATAACCTAGTTGAAACCCACTTGTTTGATAACAATGCCATTTGTACCCTTACCCTAGCCATTCATCACAACCCTTTGCTATTATATTATCCCCAACTAATAAATTGGGACCAACAAGAATTCAGTCTATCGATTGATGAGTTCTAGAATGATGAGGCATTTTGTGATTTCTTAGGCCTTAGAGACAATGTTTCGTTAGGAGATCACAAATCAAGATTCTCAATAACATTGGATCTTGTATCCTATTTTGGAGAGCGAGTGAACACCCTTAGCCAAAAACAAATAAGTAAAACATTGAGGTCCCAAAGTGAAAACCTCTTTGAGGCACCTTTTAACCAGGGAAAAAGTAAGATAAAGGCCAGTCTAGTGGTGAAAACCTATTTTAGGTGACATTAAATGAGGGTGTTCATTCTTCTTCAAATTTAGACAAGGAGACCATCAATGATGAACTTACATATGGATCTGAGTTCAACTTTTAGCAACAACAAGTATTTAATCAAATTCTCCAAGAATTTTTGACTATTTTTATTAAATGGCTAGATCTCCTATTAGGGGACTCAAATTCATCATGCTTAGGAGAAGTTAAAGAGCAAGTCCTAATGGAGGACCCTGACATAATTAAATAGTTCAAGTCATTGCCTACTATCCTAAAAGATGGTTCAGCCCTTCTAGTCAAAGATACAATAGAGGTAAATATCAGGACTCCATCAGACTTGAAATGGATAAAATTAGGAGCATCCCTCACTAAGAAGGAACATGACATATTTACATATCTATTGAGAGAATTTGTAGATATCTTTGCATGTGCCTATTTTGAGATGCCAATTTTAGACCTCGCCTTGGTTCTGTACCACCTTATGGTTAATCTTGACACCAAATTAGTAAAATAAAAGTTACGTAAGATGCATCCTTGAATTATTGTATCGATAAAGAAAGAGTTGGAAAAAATCTTAGAAGCAGGATGTATCTGATCCATTGATTACTCAAAATGGATCTCTAATGTGGTACCTACTAGCAAAAAACTTGAAGGGATCATAATTTGTACTAATTTTTGAGACATCAACAAAGCTTGTCCTAAAAATGATTTTTTCTTGCCTTATATCAACATGATCATTGAATCCATGACCCATTATGAAATGCTTTCACTCATGGATGGCTTTTTAGGATACAACCAAATTAGAATAACACCAAAAGACCAACATAAAATAGTGTTCACCACTCCATGGGGAACATTTTGTTATTTGATAATGACATTTGGCCTTATTAATGTTGGAGCTACATATCAAAGGGCCATGACTATCAAATTCCATGATATGATGCATGATATTATTGAAGACTATGTTGACGACATATTAAGAAAATCCAAAACTAGGGCCAACCATCCAGTAGTGCTACATAAGATATTTGAAAGATTATGAGAGTACAAAGTTAGACTCAATCCAAATAAATGTGTGTTTTGTGTAACTTCAAGAAAACTATTTATCTTCATCATGCCACCACCAACCAATTTAAATCAATTCCATAGTTTGTAGGGTAAGATCCAGTCAATCTGACACTTCATCTCTCAGTTAGCAAACAAGTGTCATCCATTTACACACATTTTAAAGAAGGGAGTTGCATTTCATTGGGATGATCACTACCAAATAACTTTTTAATAACTCAAAGACTATCTTGTTAATATTCCTATTTTATTACCTCCTATGTAGGAAAGCCATTCTTGTTATACCTATCATCTACAAACCATGCTCTAGGGGCACTCTTGTCTCAACATGATGACAATGGAAAGGAGCATGCTATGTACTACCTAAGCCATACCTTGGTTACATATGAACATAACTATGCACTTATTGAAAAAGTTTGTCTAGCCATGGTCTTTACAACTCAAAAACTATGTCATTACATGTTGAATAATAAGACCATGGTCATTTCAAAAGTAGATCTACTCAAGTATCTACTATCTAAAACAACTTTACAAGGTAAAATGGCTAAACGGATCATGCTTCTTAGTGAGTTTGACTTAGAGTATGTTAATTAGAAGGAAATTAAGGGGAAATTTCTTACAAATCAACTTGTTGAAGCACCTCTCATAGACACATAGCCACTCACATTTCAATTTCCTGATGAATCCATAATTACCATCATTGATACACCCCTTGAGGAGCAGCCCTAGAAGCTATATTTTGATGGTTCATTTACTGCACATGGATCAGGGTAGGCCTATTGTTTACTACACCATAGGGGGATCTAGTCCCTAAATCATTCATAATCAACTTTCATTATATAAACAACGTGGTTGACTATGAAGCACTTATTATAGGACTTTGACAAGTAGGGCATTAGAACATATCTCATCTCCAAGTTTATGGTGATTCTTAGTTAATCATCAATTAGGTCACATATCATTTTTAGACCAAAGATGACAAGTTGGTTTCATATAAATCCATGGTCGACACTCTTAAATGACAAATTGCCAATATTTAGTTTGAGCACATACCAAGGGATAGTAACAAAACTACAGATGCCATGGATATTATTGGCTCTCTGATTTGACAAATAGATAAAGCTAGAGAGTATCAGTTCCTCATCAAGAATTTGTTAACACCAACTCATGAACCTTCAATCATTGCCATGATTTGTGATATTATTGGTCCTAATTCTATCTGGTACTTAGACCTTTACAACTACCTTCACAACCAATTTCTACCACCTAACCTATCTCAAAAACAAACCAAAGCCTTCATTCATCATTTCACTCATTATACTCTACTTGGATTCACCCTTTACCATTGTAATTTTGATGGAACTCTACTTCGTTGTTTAACTTCATCAGAGTCTACACTAGTGTTAAGAGAAATTCATGGAGTATGTGGATCTCATTCTAGTGGGGTAATCCTATATAAAAATATCTTACATATTAGTTATTATTGGCCCACAATGGATGCAGATGCCAATGAATATGTAAATAAGTGTGACAAATGTCATCAACATGCTAATATGATTCATGCCCCAGTAAAAAATCTAAAACTAATGTTGACACCATGGCTATTTTTTACATGGGGACTTGACCTCATTGGTAATATTAACCCCACTTCATCTAACAACAATAAACATATCCTTACCACCACTAAATATTTCACTAAGTGGGTTGAAGCTATACCCCTCACTTACATGACTAAAAAGCAAATTTCCAAATTCATTTTCAACCATCTCATTTGCCACTATGGTATCCCCTCTGACATTATATCTGATAATGGAGGATCATTAAAGAATAAGAATTTAGACCAGTTATGTATTGAATACAACATCACACAACATTTTTCTATAACATATTACCCTTAAGGTTATGGCCAAGCTGAGGCATCCAACAAAACCTTTGTCAATATTCTCAAAAAGATTGTCAATGATGCTGGTCATGATTAACACTTACATATATTTCCTATCCTTTGAGCATGCTATAACAATCATCTTACCCCCATACCACTCCATACTCACTTGTTTATGGTATTGAAGCCATCCTTCCAATTGAGGTCGAATTACCTTCACTACACATCTCTTTCAAGCATGTCTTAGATGATCATGACTATCAAGTAGCTCACCTGTAAGAGCTAGACCTACTTGATGAGAAACACATATCCATGCTCAATAATCTTCAAGCTTATCAAAACTGACTCAAAGGCCACTATAATTAGTGTGTTAAGTATCAAACATTTAAACTTGGTGATCTTGTTCTTAAAGAAAATCAAAAGAATATCATGGCTGAGAAGAAACATAAAAGGAAATTCAAACCAAATTGGATAAGGCCTTTTATCATTACTGTAGATTATAGATCAGGAGCATACAAGATCACCACACTAGATGATGATGAACTTCTTAAGTCAATGAATATTATTCATCTCAAGCGATACTATACTTGAGCGCTAAGGTGTATTATCTGTAAGAACCATTTTAGTTATGCCATTTTATCACTTTTCCTCTTTATAAAAAATACCATCCTTATCAATCCTCTTCACCGTATCCACTTTATAATTTCATTCTATCAACCCTATATATTATAAAGCCTAGCCCATTTGACCTTAGTTCTTGCCATTTGTTACACAATTTCAACATAAAGGTATCTAATTAATTTCATCAGTTGGTTCAAGTACTTCAGATATATATTATATTTTGGGATAGTGTGACAAAAATTTTGGTAGTTACATCCTTCATTTTTTATTCCTTTCTTACCACTAATCTTGCTACTTATTATAACTATCTTTGGGAAAATTAGCACCATTGATCTATGCTATTGTGTCCTAGTTATAACCACCTGTGGGAAAACTAGGGGCAACATTAAGCCTTGACATACCAACCTACCACTTCCTATGCCACACTGTGCTTTTTTTAACCAATTGTGCCTATTTTGTTTGAATTAACTACCACACTCATTGAATTCCTCCGCTATAATGGTAGAAATATAGTGACTTGAGGTCCTACTCTAGGATTATGTAGGTAGTGATCAATACTTGTTGAGGTCAGATCAGTCACCTTAAGCCACACTCTCACCATTTTGTGAGCAACCTAAGCCACACTCTTGTCGTTTTGTGAGTAACATAAGTTTGAAAAGTCTCACCATTTTATGAGCTTGAACCATTTAAGTGTCTCATCATTCTTGATTGAGTTGAGATACTTACGAAAATTCTAAAAACATTTCAAAAATTGTTAGAAAAAACTAAAAACATTTGACCACTTCTTTGCCTTAAGAGTTCTAAGAACCCTTACTAAGTTAAAAGCAAATCACTTTTCATTTAGTTTACCCATCCTTTTTGGCCTTTTTTCTCATGCAATTTTTATTTTTCAAGACCATTCCTATTCTTTAATCACATCTATTCTATTTATTTTCATCAGTTATCACATTCTTCTCGATCCTTGGGAGAACTACATTTGGCTTGAAGTTTTTTTATTGGATATTACATCATGGAACTATGTGGGTAGTGTCCACTTTCCTAGTGCATATGGAGAAATCTCAACCACCCCTACCTTTTCTTCTATTCTCCCATTTTGTTCATTTGTTAAGTTGTCACCTATTTTCTAGGGTCAATGTTTGTAGGGTTTCTATTGCATTATTTTTTTGTTTGTTTATTTTTGTTTATTTATTTTATGTGTCTGCCTGTTTATTTGCTTTCAACACTGTTGCCTTGATTTAGTTTATGTGTGTTCATTGGGTGATTCCTTTCCCACACTTACACTTGAATCCATCCATATTCATATGTTTACATTTTCATCATGGTTTCTATCATTGGTGCATTGTTATCTATTGAGTATTGGATTTTGGGAGTTAGTCCTTATGCATATTTCAGCCAAGACCTCAAGATATTATACCATGATACCTACCGACACGTGCTACAAAAAACCTCAATTTCAAGAAGTCTATTTAGCAATGGTGGTATCTCTTTGGCACTGACATCTTGATTCCACTCCTAATCATATCCTAAATAGAGTAATTAAATATGAAAGAATTTCAACCTTTATTAGTTTAGATGAGCATCTCCCTACTAGTAGGTTGTTCCAATTCATCATTACCCTCTATGTTAAGTTATCATCATCCTCAACCAAGTTTATCATGTTTTCCATAATCGAGGTCTAATGATTATAACTAACTATGGGAAAATCATTGCACACTACCTCACCTACATTTCTCAATGATTATAACCACCTTTGGGAAAATCATTGTGTTGTCACCACTTTAATTTTTCTACCCATACAAGGGCATGTTAATATCTTGTTTGTTTTTCCTAAGGCAGCTCCATGTTCTTAATGATTATAACTGCCTTTGGGCAAATTATTGTGTTATCATACCACATTGCCACTATCAGGGTACAATGTTTATAACCACCTTTGGGCAAACCATTGTCTACCATCTCACTTGCATTCTCAATTACTTTGACTAATTTTTCAATATCATTGTGTTTTCACCCCATCATCTTTCCTTTCTTTAGTCCCCTCATTTTTCTTCTTTCTTTTTGAGGGACCATTTACCAACTTACTTGTGCAAACCATTCCCTTGAGGGGGAATCATACAGTTAGTTTATCATCATTACAATTGTAGGCATATAGGACCTTATCATTCTTGTAGAAGACATTACTATGTTTATATCTTGCAATGCCTTCCCAAATAGGGGTAAAATGTAGACACCTAAATCTAGCCATCGATAACCTTCAATAAATATTTTGATTAATTTTCACCTAAAATATAGAATTTGGCCTAAAAACACTAAAACATGGTAAATGATGTGAAACTAACATATTCATGTGCCAATTTTGGCCAGGTTATCCCAAAATGGGGAAATGCAATTTGTGGGCCAACTAACTTTGATCAAATCATTTCGAGTCAAAATGCCAATTTTGTGCCTAGGTGCTATGGATTGCTCTTTCCTATCAAATATATTACACACGACATGTGCCTTTGTTATTTATTGTTGGTAACATCCTAAATGAGATAATGGATCTAACACATCTGACATAACCTTCCAATTCTAGTCCAATTGAATTTTGGACCAATAAGAAGGCATTTTGATCAATTTGAGTAATTTGTGCACAAAGTGGTTAAACATGCTTAAGAGATAATTAACCCAAATCAAAGCCTAACTAAGAATTCTATTTAAACTTGTTGAATACTTATTTTTTAAATGAATATTGAATATCTAAATCATCAGGTGACCTCAATTCTTGGGAAGACATCCCTAGGCCATAAATGTAATAAATATTAGGATTCATGCCCTCCATGACTCATCAATGCCTTCCATGATTCCCTCCATGCCTCTTGATTGCCCCTTCTTCAAATGTCATGATGAGGATAATTATAAACTCAATTCCAAAAATTGAATTAATCCTCAACCATAGATCTTAATCTTAGGATGGATGGTTCAAGTTGATTCTAGACATTTGCAAAAATCTATAAATAAGAGGCCTCACAACATCATTTCAAAGACTTGAGAATGCAAAGTTATATTTCAGGATTGGTTTTAAAATATTTATGAAACTAGTGTTACCATGACAAATTGATTCCAAGACAATCTAAGCTACAATCCAAAGGTGCCATGAGAGATGGAGGTAGCCAAGCTTCCATTACCAAGGACTTCATGAGCACAAGCCAAGCAAGCCACTACTACAAAGGCATTTGGAGCATCCAAGGAAGATAAAGGAATTCTTGTGTTTTATTCCTTAATTTTTAGTTGTGTTTGTCATTTTTTTTGTTACCAAGCTCTCCCTAGTGTCTAGGCCTAGAGATGTTATGCTATTAGTGTGTTTCTTTCATTTTGTTTTCATTTTGGAACTAACACCATACTAACCATCCTCTCTTGAGTCAAATTCATAGATCATAGTTCTTAAACATGTTGGATGAGTGTATAATGTAATAAAATGTTCATGCCTCATAATATTTGTAGGGTGAGAAAAATGAGGGATTTATTTTGAGAGACTTATACTAGACATCGATGTTTATGGGCAAGTATTGTTGCACTTTAAATTGTTGAAAATGGATATTTTCACCAACCAAAAATATTAATACTTATGCATGCACAACCTCATATGTGATAAAATAAAATTTCACCATGATAGAGGACTAGGCATAGATTTTATTATGGGGTGTTGGTGCCTAGGAGAGATAAATAAAGGAGTGCACATGTATTACATAGAACCATAGGCAAAATGGGATGGAGATAGAGATAAGGAAGAACAACACATAGGAAAATAAAAAAAGAAGATCATGTGTAAGGAGAAAGTAGAAGAATTAAATAACATAAAAGGATTTAGAATGCATGAAAATTTAAAGGTACAAAATAAATATTTATGACACAAAGTGACAAACAATCAACTAACTAGATGTAAAGATGATAATTGGCCACAACTAACAAAGATAATGAAGTTGAATGTTGTAAATTTTGAGAGGCTCAAGGCATGAATTAACCACATATTATCAATATTTGAAGGGATTGAGGCATGACTCATGAAGTCACATATCATAATTTAAGATCTCAAGGTATGACTTAACTATGCTACCCTAGAATAGGCATTTGAAGTAGGTGTTGGACTTACTACGATGCGAATTACTAACTTACAAACTAGATCAACTAGTAACTCACCCTCATAGCTATAAATAGGGTCATTTAGCCCATGGAAAACATTGAAAAGAATAGTTACGTTAAATTAGGTTGATAATGAAAAAGGTTTGGTGTTGTTGAAGAAGGTTTTAAAGCAGCCATCAAAAGAAGAAGCTAAGAGACTTAGGCAAAGGCTTCGTAGAGTGTGAATAAGATGGCTTAGATCCATTAAAGGGATCTAAGGATCCCCTATTATAAATCCAAGGGGTTGGATACCCCATGAAATATATATTGTAGATAATGAAATCTATCTTTTAGACCTAATGAGTGGTGTGGTATAGGAGAGTTATCATGAGAGCAACTATTTGGGAGGGGTATAAGAGCTGCTAAGAATGCCAAATAGTGTAATAATCATGAACTTAATCTTCCAACTAAATTTATGGATAGGATATGACTCAACATCAAGTTAGGGATCTAAATTGAGTGTATATGGGTAAAGAGTGGTAATGCAAGAAGATTCAAGGCCCTCTACCAAGCACAAGTGGGTAGAGGGTAGGAAACACATGAACAGATTTAGAGGAGTGGAATTAGATTAGAAATGGTAACTACAATTTTGTGATAGAAAATGTTAGCAAATATACATGATAAGAGAATTTGTGGTGGCATTATGTAACTGAAGGATGGTAGGACTTTAAAGAGAAAACTAGATGGAGAGGTCAAGAGAGGAGACACATGGTCTTTGCACTACCATACTTGGTAGTGTTTGCCTAGACCCACCTTGACTTAGAGGTAAATATTGACATAGAACATCATGGTGAAGGAGCTAGGGAGCCCTCCCTCTTTAGATGGATAAGGCTATCTAGGAATTTGATGCCACTTTTTAGGTAAATCCATGTGTAACCTATTGGAAAGTGTCATGTAATTAGTAATAGGTGTTAGGTTGAAGTTTACACACCTTAGAGGAAAGATCTAACACCATTAAGAAGAAAAGTCAACTTGAAGAGGCATGATGAATTTTTCTATTGTATAGGCTCTCAAAAGATTCCCCACATAATTATAAATAGAGGAGGCATAGTGGTTTTGGGGTTAAGCATTAAATAAGTGCATGGTTATATGGCTAGAAGAGCCATTGACAAGTTGGGACCTTCAACCAGAAATCATGTACCCTATCAAGAAGAGCTAGGCTCAGCACACAGAGATGAAAGTTGCATGAGGGAGAAAATTAGTAATAAATTAAAGATGGAATCATGTAATCTATAATTCAAATGATAACATAGTGATAAATCCATATAATAAATTTTATCATTTAAAATGTGCACATATGGATGTTCTACCATACATGGATGCTTTGTAGTAGGGCGCTAATCATGAATGCCTTATGTAGGGCACAAGAGTGTATAAATTGGGTGTGAAAGCATTATAACTAACCTATGTGTGTTGAGCATTAGTTGTCTCATTACAATGATGGGAACATCCTCAAGGAGTGAGACCCTTGCACTCCTTGGGATGAGCCTCTAGAGTAGGCCAGATTCATTCTATTCTAAGTACACATAGTTTAAGACCAGTGCATAGACTTAAAGAGTAGAAAGGTGAATCTACTAAAAATATAAACCTAATATTTTTGAGGTAAAATTAAGGGAAAAGGGAAGAATTTTATAGAAAATAAAAGGTGATACACTAAAAATAGATTGAGCGATCCTACTACCATGAACACACTATAAATATTCAAAAACAAGATGTTATCACAAAAACTCTACCAAGGCCACTCTAAATGCATAAGTATTCTTCATATTGGCATGGAAATGCAATGCAACACTGAGAATGATGACAAACAATCCATTGACAATGTTGGGTCCTACCTGAATGCACATAAGATATGAACTATAAATGAGTTTTGAGTTGTACATAAAGGTGTTGGAAATTAATAGAAATGAGAGGGGAAAATATTGCCCATAGGCAAGTACCAACAAACACAAATAAAACATAGTTTGTAATAAGAATAGAGAGAGGTGAACTTAAATCTCATTAACATGTAAGGTTCAACCAACAAAAGTGCTCTTGGAGGGAAAATTTTGGTAATGTGAGGTTACCTAAAAAATGTTGACCCTTTTTACAATGAATAATAAGGATTTTATAAGATCAAATATTTTTATAATTAATGTGACACTGGGGGTGGTAGATACAACTTTTAATTCTATTGCAACACTGTGCCCATGCTTTTTGAATTTTGCCTAGTGATTCAGATTTGGGAGTTGGTGGCAGGATTTCTCTAGATTCACATGTGTTTGAGAGTGGATGATTCTTAGAAAAGTCATAGGGGTGGAGGGTATTCATGTTTAAATGTTTTACCACTACTTTGTCATGTCCCATTTTTGGTTGACATCTTCAGAGTTGATGATTAGCCTATCATGCGACCCTCATAGGCTGATAGGGTGGATAGAGGGTCATGGTGGAGCTTGGCTTGGCTTCGATTAGTAGAATTTGTCCAGTTGGCTTTCATTCAGACACATTTTCTTGAGCTCCTATTATATAGGGAATGTTGGCACTTAGTGGAGCATCCCTATTATGGCATGATCATGTGTGGAATCACTCCCTGGTTCACCAGCTTTAGATGGTTTGGGGATCTGACATGTATTGAGGGAGATATTAATATTTGAATGATTTAATCAAATATTAATTATTTGGCCTAATTTTAATTATGAAACCCTAATTCTTAATTATGAAACCCTAATTAGGGAAAGCACACCTTTTTGAGGATATAAGGGTTTCTCATAGGAGGGAGTCTCATACTAATGATTATATTATTAAAAATTATTGATATTGAAGATAGAGATTTTGCTAAGGATTTTTCTTGAGAAAACTGAGCCAAGGGTTCCAGTATTCTAACTACATTAGAGAACATGCCATCTTCAGTGTGTGCAATTTAGAGGCTATGAAATATCAGCTGATCTATTGCCAGTTTGAGAGATAACTTCACACAAAAGTTATCACATGTATTTATAGGTTTTTATTTCATTAGGTTTTGATTTAGAAATTATTCAGATAGAGATCTTGAGATCAGGTGTCCAACATTCAAGCCGCACTAGATTTTATTTGCTCCTGTATGAAATACATATAGATTCATGCAAATCTGTACCATTCTACAGTAGGCCGAATAACACCGTAGGGGACCCAGAGACTGACATCAGCAGTCCAGTGACCGACATCAGCCAACTTCATACTGACACCGACAGAGTAGCCGATCGACAGTGACCAATGTCAGTAGTATATTGACTGATAGTGGCATAATAACTGACATCGGTGACTATGTGTTTGACATAGCAACCTGAGCAGCATAGATCTAGGGTATTTTTAGATTGTTGGAAGGAAATCAAGTTTTTAAGATAGTATTTTAATATTCTTTTTATATGCATGACAGAGGACTTTTATTGTAATCATCTGGACAAATAATAAGATTATTGATTTGCCAGTTAAGATATTATACTGTGGTTTATTTATTTATTTGAATTTATCTTTCAAAATCACATCTTTATTCATGCAAAAACTCAAAAACATCAAAATACACAAAATAGTTCAAAAAAATATTCAGTTTTAGAATTGAAGGGAAACAGGGGATATTACAGTGGTATCAGAGCTTTGGTCCTGCCATCTTGTTGGGTAGTTTTAGATATTGAATCGGTTAGAAAATCATGGGTACTTCAAGTACTCAGAAATAGTGGGACACGACTATGGAGATGCTTAAACAAGGTTTGAATCAGCTGGTTGAAAACCAGAAGAGGATGAATGAATGGCTTTCACACCCTACAACCGAAGACAAATTAGCACAGTATATGGCATCTATTGTTATAGGGTCCACATCACAAAATGAAAAGAAGGAGAAACAATAGGTCTCTACAAGGGTTGATGGCAACCCTACACCAGTTGTTAGACATGTTGATTTGGCTGAAGAGGATATGAGGGTAGCGATGGGGAATGAGTTGTCTATATCATCTTTGCAAGAAGCTTCACTTGAGACTTCTACATTGGAGGCTAGCATAAAGCATGCAAATCATATGGATAATAAGGGTGTGGATTCTTTGCATAATCATATCGCTACTTCACCTTCACATCATGCATATTAGACTTGGAAGGATGTGGAAAGGACATAAAATTTATGTGCTATGTGGTCACAAAGGGCCAAGGAAGCTAGATTAGTGGCTGCCAATGCAAGACAACACCTTCAAAACACAAAGGGAAAGGTCAATCTCTCCAACAAGGAGAGATAGAATGGAGTCACAGTAGGGTCTTCTTGTGATGACTTACAGTGAGATCTATAGGAGTCATAATTTCAGTTAGAGGAGGTGACCATGGAGTTGGATCATTCGCGGTCTTCACCAGCACCAAACCCAGTTCATTTGTATGTTGAGGTGGTTGGTGGTGAGTACGTTCTTGTAGTTGTTGCTGAGGCATGTTGTTGGTGCTGACACACATGTTCAGGATTTGGGAGTACCTGGTTCTGATGAGTTTGGGATACCAGTGGAGTCGAGTCTCCAGGTTGATTCTTCTCACACAAATGACAGTGTGGTATAGTTGGTTGTGCCACCTTTACAGAGGGATCAGTTGTAGTGTGCAGGGGAGTATATTGATGCTTTCACGTATGATTTTTACTACACTAAATCATTCATAGAGTATTTATTAGATAGTGCAGGTGTTTATTAGGACTCACATAAGGGGACAGAAGGTGTTCTCATTCGAGGTACTAGTGTTATTAGCCTTTCCACTATGTTACCTCACAGGGATTTTGAGATGGGGTTTGTTGAGTGGATTGTAGAGGGTCCTATCGAACCTACAGCCACTTGGAGTCAGAGATTGGAGCCATCTGCTAATTCCTAGCTCAATAATGGTGAGCCAATAGCAGAGTTTGGGGGTTCCTACAGGCATTATATGGTGGGGTATGCTCATTATTCTTCTTTTGACTCAGAGATCAAAGATTTGATTTCATGTAGGTGTAGATCGGCACCCATTTCTTATCATCCATTATGGGATAGATTGGCAGTTGTAAGTTACACAGCGTGCAGTATCGACACACCCAGGATAGTTTCTTAGAGATTGGATTTGGTGACATGAGGGACATTACACAACCTTTTCCTTAGGATCCGTTCTATGATTTCTTGGGGACAAGCAATTTTAGGAGGGGCGGATTGTCATGTCCCCTTTTTGGTTGAAATTTTTTAGAGTTGATGATTAGCCTATCATGTGACCCTCATAGGCTGATAGGGTGGATAGAGGGTCATGGTGGAGCTTGGCTTGGCTTCGATTAGAAAAATTTGTCTAGTTGGCTTTCATTCAAACTCTTTCAGACACATTTTCCTGAGCTCCTATTATATATGAAATGCTAGCACTCAACAGAGCATCCTTGTTATGGCATGATCATGTGCGAAATCACTCCTTGGTTCACCAGCTTCATATGGTTTATGGATCTAACATGTATTGAGGGAGATATTAATATTTGATTGATTTAATCAAATATTAATTATTTGGCCTAATTTTAATTATGAAACCCTAATTCTTAATTATGAAACCCTGATTAGGGCAAGCACACCTTTTGGAGGATATAATGGTTTCTCATAGGAGGGAGTCTCATACTAATGATTATATTATTGAAAATTATTGATATTGAAGATAGAGATTTTGCTAAGGATTTTTCCTGAGAAAACCGAGCCAAGGGTTCTAGTATTCTAACTGCATTGGAGAACATGCCATCTTTAGTGTGTGTAATTCAGAGGCTATGAAATATCAGCTGATCTATTGCTAGTTTGAGAGATAACTTCACATAGAAGTTATCATAGGTATTTATTTCATTAGGTTTTGATTTAGAAATTATTTAGATAGATATCTTGAGATCAGGTGTCCAACATTTAGGCTGCACTAGATTCTATTTGCTCCTATATAGAATACGTATAGATTCATGCAAATCCATACCATTCTACAGTGGTTGGACAGCACCGTAGGGGACCCAGAGACCAACATCGGTAGTCCAGTGACTGACATCGGCTGACTTCATACCAACACTGGTAGAGTAGCCAACTGACAATGATTGATGTCATCAGTATATCGATCGATGATGACATAATAACTGACATCGATGACTGTGTGTTTGACACAGCAACCTGAGCCACATAGATCTAGGGTATTTTTAGATTGCTAGAAGGAAATCAGGTTTTTAAGTTAATATTTTAATATTCTTTTTATATGCATGACAAAAGACTTCTATTGTAATCATCTGGATGAATAATAAGATCATTGATTTGCTAGTTATAAGATTATACTATGGTTTATTTATTTATTTGAATTTATCTTGAAAAATTGCATCTTTATTCATGCAAAAACTCAAAAACATCAAAATACACAAAACAGTTCAAAAAAATATTCAGTTTTAGAATTGAAGGGAAACAGGGGATATTACATGCT
Organism: Torreya grandis; assembly: GCA_037957365.1. Taxonomy (NCBI): domain Eukaryota; kingdom Viridiplantae; phylum Streptophyta; class Pinopsida; order Cupressales; family Taxaceae; genus Torreya; species Torreya grandis. The sequence goes on from JARHVA010003587.1 coordinate 1,024,468, forward strand.
TCTACATTTACTTATTTTGATGAGGCTTCAAATGCTACTCAATTTCTTTTCTAACTACCCCTATATACCTTGGGTCCACTTATCAATCATTGCATGGATCTCCCCTAAACTGGCACATCATTTCTTTACACCTAAAATCCATGTCAGTTCGTGAAGTAATATGTGCACAACATATATCATAGTCTATGATGTATGAGATTGAAAAATCAAAACTATATGATTTATTATGAGACTTCATCCTAAAAATGTAAGGATCCTTGAAATAGGAAGGCACACAAAGATGGAAGGACCTAGTTATGCTCTTTACAATTTATAACTATTTATTATGCACCTATACCTATACTATTTGAAGACTAAGGCTATTCATTATTGAACTTATGCATTTCTCAGTTTGTGCAATGAAGGATTATTATATGGGGTGCATAATGGGAATGCTTAGTGGGAATTAAACATCACTTATTTGATGCATAGACCTATGCTGATTGATTTAGGTGCAGGTGCAGATGAGAGGTGTTTGCTCATGTCTTGCTTAAAATAGCATGTCTCTTTGTAGGTGTGTGAATATTTTGTAGGGCCCTTATGAACTCTATGCAAGTTGGGGGTGACTTAGAAATTCAACACTTTTGGTGACCTATTTGGGTCATTTTCTTGCTAAGTAGGAATGTAGTAGCCTTTGAAGCAATCCATTGGGCATGGAGTCTTTAAAACTTTTGTTTCTTTTTCCTACAAAATCACTAGTTGTGTACCCCTAATTTATGAGTGAATTGAGACCCTCCTATAAAAACAAAGAACTATGCCAAGGCACTTAGAAAAAAGAGACCTGAGCTAAGAGGACACTGCACACAAGCACTTAGAGGAAATAAAACTATCCTAAAACAAGGTGTGCAAAGAACTTAGGAAAATTAAAAACATATAATCTACTTATTGACATGGTGGATTGTACCCTATTAATGGAGGTTCAACTCTCTTCATCCACATGACACAATGGAGACATCCCTCTTGTTGTGGGTGGAAAACATGAGGGATGAATTTCTAGATTGGGGCCTAGATCCCCTTAATGTACCATGAGGCCCTGGATCTCCTACTACTAATAATGGGGGGATGAAAAAGGAGAGAAAATACTAAAAATGGGACCTAAGCTAAGAGGTGATGCACCAAAACAATTGGTCTACTTAGCTTTGGCATACACTTTGATCCATAGACAATAAGCATACACTTCATTCAGGTGAGAAAAATTTCCTTGCATTAGTATTTCAATAGGGGGTCCTATGAAGATACATGGAGGAAGAAACTAGCACAAGAGGTGTTTGTAGACACACTAATACGTAGCCTATTCACTTGCCTATACTTCTTTAGACACTTTTTTTGACCTACAAGAGAAGAAAATCACTATGCCCTAAATATGCTAGAATAAACTTATGAAATCATGAAAAGAAAATGACTTAACAAAAGATAAAACCATAGATATATACAAAAGTGCAAGCTCAAATAGAGGTAAAATGCTCTTTTTGATTCAAGGTAAATTCCTGTAAGGCTTCACCATACAAGTTGAGAGATATTTTCTCAAATGAGAAGTTACAAATATATAGAGAAATGGAAACAAGATAGCTGACAAATCAAGGAATGGAAAACCATTCTAAGTTAAACACTTTTACAGAGACCAAAAGACCATGCTATTGTCACTTTATTTGAACTGCCTATGGGAGCCATTCTTTAGGCTATCCAAACTACCATTTTTGTTGTCCTTGGGCTGTAAAAGCATGGGAGACCATCCCTAGAAAATGACAAGGCCATTCTGAGTTATTGTGATTGATTATGCTCTCTTTAATACCTAGATGCGACTTGGATGCACATTAATGATGAAGTGTGAAAACATGGGATGCTAGTCTCTATAGTTCAAAAACTAATCTATTTTATTAGTTTTTGGTAGATATATTCTACCTAAATGTATTAAATCCCTTTGTTGAGTTGTTCATGCCACCTGTCTCAATCTGAGTGGTCATCGATTCTGCCCTTTATCTTTGTCAGTAGCTAGAACTGTTCCAAGTTTTATCTTTTTTGCTTTGTCTTTGCCCATGTTTTGTCTCTTTCCTTCAACTTCTCCTTTGCCTTGGTTTCTCCTATTTTGTCTTTACTCATTCGGGCCTTTAAGTTCTTGGCAATTTTCTCTTCAACATGTCCTTTAGACAAAATGTCTGAAGGAATTCCTTTGGACATTTTGTCTGAATGAATTATCCTTGGCTTTGTTCCCTACCTTCTTTGCTTGCTTCTTCAATTTTCCTTTAGACAAAATGTCTGAAGGAATTCCTTCAGACATTTTGTTTGAAGGAAAACTCCTACTTGTCACTTTTCCCAAAGGGCAAGTGCCCTTCGAGCTTCTTGTCTTTCGCCCTTTGCTTCAATCGACTGCCCTTTACAAGGGAATTTAGAGCCAAAAGTGCCCTTCAAGATTATGGAAATGGTCCCTATATTTCTCAAAGTGCCCTCTACAAGGGCATTTTGAGCCTCTAGTTGCCCTTTAAAACTTTTTTATTGGTCCTCACACTGACGAAAATCCCTCTATAAGGGCATTTTCTTCTAAGCTTACCCTTTGGTCTTTCTTTAATTGTCATTCAAAAAAGTGAAAAGCCCACTTTCTTTGCTTATGTGCCCTTCAAAGAACATCCATGTCTTTGGTGAGCTGCATAGACCAAATTGGGTCCTTCACTTGCTTTTACTTATAAAAGTTGACAAGTAATACTACACAAACCCAAATTGCACTAGATAGACCATTTCAAACCTCTCATGAGCTCTTACTTCAGGTTTTGCATCAAATTAAACTCATAAAACAAACAAGTAAAGACACTTGGAAAACTTGATTGGTCTTCCAAGACCAAATTAGGTTTTTCAAGTGTCTTTACTTATAAACCTTTATAAATAAAGATGTTTGCAAAGTTTTAATTACACCACCAAGACCAAATCGGGTTTATCGAGTGACTTGACTTATGAAAATTTCACAAGTAAAGTCATTTGGAAAACACAAAATGCACTATTGTAGGTGAAGTAATTACTCTTGACAAACCTGAAATACACTTGGAAAAGTAGAATGAGGGAAACACCTAGATTTTCCATGAGAAAGGTCTAACAGAGAACATTTTACACAAGATAGCCGAGGGATGATCTAGCCAAAACATGGATTGAATTAATCTTAAAAAGAAAAAGGAGGGGGTGCCCAATTTTGGCCTATAGGACCAAAAATTGGTCAATGCTACCTATTTACAACTTATACAAGAATTAGTGAAGAGAGTGTTTGAGATATATCCCATTCACTTGGATAGGCAGTTCCTCCCCACTCAATTTAACAAGTTGGAAAGCGTTGGATTACTTGTGGTTAGTTATAATATATGGACCACTTCATAATGCATCAAACTTAGTATGCCTTCCATTTTTTTCTCTATTTTAATCCCACTTGAGAACTCAATATCCGTCCTAGAAACTTCTATCAGTGGCCCTCTTATCAAAAAAATTCTTTGTCTGGACTTGTTGGAGCTTCATAGTGTGTGTAACTTGTGTTCTAGTCTCTTTGATCTCCATTGGATCTAATAATATTACTATGAGGGGATTTATTTTACATAATTCTAATTGATGGGTGAGATTCAATGAAGTCAACTTAAGATATGTGGGTAATCTGGCCTCACTTCCATAGATTAACATGAAGGGTGGATTTCCTAACACTCTCATGGGTGTGACTCGATCAGCCTAAAGGGTAGTTCTGAGCTTCATATTCCAAGATCATTAATTATCCTCTATGGTCCTCTTTATGATTCAAATCAAATTCATATGCATGGACTCAATTATACCATTACCTTAAGGGTAATAATTTAATGAGGCACTCAGATAGATGTTATGCTTGATGGCCCATTCACTGATTTGGGTTCCAAGAAAAGCCAATGCATTATCAAAGATAATGGTGGCTAGGACATTGAATTTTATTACAATGCCTTTATATAATCTTAGAATGGATGTCTCATTAGCCTCCTTGAGTGCTACTACTTTCATCTACCTTTTGAAATAGTCTGTGGCTATGAAAATCCATTTATGTCCATTTTTTGATGGTCGGTTAATCATGCCTATGAAATCCAGTCCCCACTATGTAAAGGGTTGATCAGCTTGTATTGGTCACAATGGTAAGGCTAATAGACCTTATTTTATTGCAAAGAAGGCACATTTCTTTCAAATTCTCACATATGCATGCACATCTTTGAATAGAGTTGGACAATAATAACCGGCTTGTGTGATTTTTGTAGTGATAGTCCTACATGAATAATGGCCTCCTACAAGGCCATTGTGGAATCATCAAATAATTATACCCACCAGGTTTGATTCTATACATCTCAAGAGGACTCTGTTGAGGTCCTTACATAAAAGTGCACCACATATGAGCACATAGGGAATGGCCTACAACCTAAAATATATGTGCTTAGCTTTATCAATGTTAGGAGGATACACACCATGCTGAAGGAAGGCCTTCATATACTACATCTAGTCAGTTATAGATTTTTGGCCTATTTATTCTTTTTCATGTGATAACAAGACTATCTTATCTTCCAACTTTTCCACTTTGACCAATTATTCAAAGAGTCCCTTTCCTCACACTAGCTTTGTGATCTGGATGTCTATGTTGTACTTCATCGCCTTTGTGACCCAATCAACCCTTTTCTTGTTGATGTCCTTACTAAGTAAAAACTCTTTGATGCCTATGTGCACAACCATGAGTTGGATTTTATTATTAGAGATCATATGATTAAACTTTTTTAGCACTCTCATAACTATGAGGGCATGTTTTTCTATGAATCTATAGCATAGTTCATAATATTTTATCACCTAGATGAATAAGGAAATTAGTTATTCTAAATGATCATTATTTTGTTGTGTAAGGATAGCTGAGATACCCTCCATCCTACTAAATTTATAAAGGATAAAATCCTTGCTATAATCTAGATTGATCAATTTTAGAGCCTGAATGATGGCATGTTTGATGGATTCAAAACTATCCTTGCTTTCATGAGTCTAACTGAAAATAGAATTATTCTTGAGCATCATAGTGAGGAGTTTGGATAGGGTGGTAAAATTAGGCATGAATATTCTGACAAATTTGATTCTTACTAAGAAGATCTGGAGACTCTTTTTGTCACTTGGGAGAGGGAGAGATGAGATAACTTTGACTCATTTTGGATCAATAGTGAGTCCCTCTTTAGAAATAATGTGTACTAGTAGAGCACCCTCATGAATTAAAAAAATACACTTATTAGGGTTCAAAGATATTCTAAACTCCTGACACCTTTCAAAGACTTGCTCCAAATGGCCTAACTGATCTTATGCACTCTTAGAAAAAATATGTATGTCATCGAGGTAACCCAAGATGACCTTGTTGATGAGCTACTTAAATTTCATATCCATAGCTCTTTGGAAGGTCACTCTTGCATTTGTCAAACCAAATGGCATATGTTGGTATTTAAAGGTTCACCACTTAGTGGTTAATGTTATTTTTTAATGATCACACTCTTGAATAAGAATTTGTTTTTAGCCTATATAAGATCTAATCCATTGGTGGGAGGGTATATTGATCTTTGAGGGAAACCTTATTCAAGTTTATGAAGTCCACACATAGACAAATTTCTCCACTCTTTTTTTGTACTGGGACTAGGTTGGAAACCCACAAGGAGTGCTTAATTGAAATTATTATATTGGCTTCAATGAGCTTTGAGATCTCCTTTCTCATTAATGGTTCAATATTTGGATTAACCGACCTATGCTTCTAGTAGGCTGGCTACACATTAGGGTCAAACTCAATTATGTATTGTGTTAAACCTTGTCAAATTTTAGGGTCTTTCCTTATGAAATGGTTACTTTTAAAGAGACTTCCTCTTTTTATGTCATATTTTTCCTTTCTCCTTTGAATTGGTCATTAGAATTGAAGATGCTTTCTAGGGTGACTAGCCCTTTTGGTAGTTTATTTCCCTTTAATTGGATGACTTGATCTTCATATTGGGCTTGTATCTATGTTTGGTTCTTGGCACAAAAATCTACCTCATCCTAAAAGAAACTAATGATCTACTTATCATTCTCGAACACCTATCAATTTTTTACTTTGTCAAGAACTATCAGTTTGACCATGAGCTTGACAAATTACTCAAAATCCTTCATTACATTATACAAAATGTCATATTATGCACCTACAATTATGAGTCTATCAATGTCTATATTTTGTGATCTTGATATGGAAATAATATCAAATACATCAAATCCTTCAATCATATCCCATACTCTATGCTTGTAAGATTTCATCAACCCATTTTTCATCATGCTCTATAACCTAACTTGGTTAACAACCAATTCACTATCACCTAATGCTTTTAATGTCTTGATTCCTCTCTTTTGTGCAATATGAAGGCCTTAGATCAATGCCTCATATTCCAAAGCATTGTTTGTGTAAATGAACTACAATCTAAATACATGGAAATATTTCTCTTTTTGAGGGGAGACTAACATTGCACCAGCTGCTACACCATTTTTACTTTGAAAACCATCAAAGCAAAATTGCAAAGTACCCTCAAGCTCCTCTTGAATATTTAAGAGCTTGAGTAGTACAAAATCTTCCTACAAGATACAATACATACCAAGCCCTATCTCCTATACATTGTCATAGAGATCACACTCAAAATCTTCATGTGCCCATTCGTACAACAAATCATCTAGGATCTATTCAAGTGGTGTTGCAACTTCATGGAGAATCAGAATCTCTTCTTGAGAAAAAATTGTGTAGTTTAATTTAACTAGGCTACTAGAGTATGGTTAAACATGGATTTTGAAGATAGGATTAGCCTTGATGCTCACTTTAGTCTCATACTTAGTTTTGAGTAACATATGTGACCAATCTAAGGATAAATACCCACCCATCTTTGATGTGAAGTCTCAGGAGAGGCAGATGGAAAATTAGGGAGGTAATTTGATGACTGTGATATCCTACATAATTAAGAGACTTGGGTATGCATGTAGTGTAAGATTTAAATCTTTAATGATTCCCATAGTTTTGACTAGTGTGTCATCGAGTTGAACCACTCCTTTGGAAATAATGGAATATGCAATTTCAAGTGTATTTTTAATCTTCTTTGGCATCACTAAGTTACTTGCACATTAGTTGATCATGTAATTGTGTATCAAATGTTAGATGTTGATTAAGGAGATGTATAATGGGGGTGGCTTGGTTTTACTTCAAACTTGCACTTCCTCTACATTTGGATATTATAGTCTCATAGAGATGGAAGACATAAGTTAGGATATCTTACACTCCTTAAAGCCTTTCAAAGCATCTTATAGTAGATTCATTTGAGATGTAATAGCAAGAGCATCCCACATGGTTACATTGAGGCTCATCTTCTTCATTTGTTTAACTATGTTGAAGGGAATTTTAGATCCCTTTGATTGTGGCTTCTAGACATTAGCCTCTTTCCATATATGTGCACTAGTCAGAGGTGGATCTTCTCTTTGTGAAGCCTATCCCATGCATAATGAAGGTTATGTAGGTGCCTTAGCTTGTGTACCTATGAAAGTGACCCAGGGTGTTAAATTCAAGGTCATTGAAGTTGGTATTGCCTCCTTTATCACTATTATTTTGAATCTTGAATTGAAATTAATTGGGGTGTTTCCCCCACTTGGTATATCATTCTGATTCATGTAGCTAAATTCATCTTCTTATCAATTGATGAGAGTAGACCCATCTTGTTATTGTGATGGAACTTTAATCTCTCCTTAATGTAGAACCATGTTATTCATTTTTTCTTGAGGCTACGATGAACTTTTCACCATGAGTGCTTGGTTCATGATCCTATTTGTAGATATATATTGATTATGTGGTTGGTTGCATGGAAAAAACCATTTAAGATCCTGTGCAAGATTATTTTGTACTAGTATAAGGGATATAGAGGTGTTGGTGGCATCAACTTTCTACACATAAGGCATTATATTGTATGTGATCTAATATTGTGCTTGTGTACCACTTTAATAAGGAGGTTTACTTGACTGGTATTGTTGAGTGAAGGGTTGATGAGGTCTAGGGTACTATACTTTCTACCTTTTAAGAATGATAAACCCATTCCCAAAGCTTTGCAGTAGTGTTTTAACCTCATGCAATTTGTTAAGGGAAACAAAAAATAAAGTTGGGGGGTTCACTATGGTGGGGATAGGTGCTAACATAGGTTGTGTAGTTGGTTGTTTGGGAAGAGGCTCTATGAATATAGGAATAGGGGGTCTAGGTGAAATTTTCCCTACTTGGATCATAAAATTATTTGTGTACATAGAAAATTCATAGGCATTAGGTAAAACTGTGCCTCCCATAGATTGAATCATCACAGCTACATCATTGTTAAGAACTTTTATAAAATAAAAAAATGTAATATTGGGAGATGGCTTACACAAAGGTGGGATCCTATCTCAAATTCTTAGGAACCTAAAGTTGAAATCAACCATCATTTCATGTAGGGATCACTATATAGTTGTGATTTGCTCTATTAGGGATAAGTGGCCACTTTAATCCTTGAATTTATTACATAATTCATCCCCAAGTTCATCCTAGTTGTGAATAGAATTTGGTCTCAAGCCTCGGTACCATTGAAGGGTTGTGGCTTTGAAGGAAGAGGAAAGTAGCTTGATTGTGACATCATCTTTAGTGACATGGTGCATTGAGCAGATATTCATGACATATTTAGTATGCTCCATAGGGGAAGTTGAATTCTCACTAGTAAAGTAGGACAAGCTTTTGAGGGTTGTGACTAGAATGCCATCTTATTAAGTAAGAATCAACAAACTACCTCTATTGAAAAATATAAATAGATGATTTATTTTAACATTCATGAATGGGATAGGGAATAAGCTTCCTTTAGGTGTGGAGAACCTTCCAAATGGAGGTGTCAACTGAGTTTTGGGAGATGACTGACTTGAACCATTCATTCTTTTAATAGGGGATGAAGATGCTCTTACTCTTCTCCTAAAGGGTTATAGAATATCAATGCAATGGAATTTAATACCCTTCATAGATGATGTTATTATTCTTGGCATGTAGATAGGGGGCTAATATTTAAGAATTAGAAATTCTTGGAGTCACCAAGTGCTCTTACTAAGTGTCTGTTACACTTTTTAGCTAATGGTAGCACTGATTCCTTATCCTTTTCTTTAAATTGGCCCCATCTGGCATGCCATAAATTGTTGTCATTAAAAATGTGTACCCATGGATGTTCTTATGTGTAGGGATGTTTTACGATAGGGTACTGAGCATGAATGCCTTGCACAAGGTACAAGAGTGTTTGACACTGAGAATGGAAGTGTTATTGCTCACCTGTGCATGCTGAGAAATGGTTGTCTCATTGTAATGATGAGAATATCCCTAAGGCATGGGACCTTTGTGCTCCTTGGGATGAGCCTCTAGAGTAGGATGCATTCCTTTTATTTTAAGTGTACCTAGTTTAAGACTAGTGCACAGACCTAAAGAGCATAAAGGTGAATCTACCACTAATCTAAACTTAATTTTTTGAGGTAAGGGAGGGAGAAGGTAATAATTCTTTGGAAAATAAAAGGTGATACACCAAGAATAAATCAAGCACTCCTACTACCATGATCACACTACAAAATTTTAAGAACAAGATGTTATCACACAAACTCTACCAAGAATACTCTAATTGCATAAGTATTTTTCATATAGGCACATTAACGTAGAGAAACATTGAGAGGGATGAAAAATGATCCAAAAATAGTGTCTATACAAACTTGAATGCACATAATATATAACCTACAAGTGAGTTTCAAGTTCCACATTGAGGTGTTGGGAATTGATAACAATAAGAGGGGTAAATATTACCCATAGACAATGATCAACAAACACAAATAGCACAGTGTGTATGAATAATAGAGAGGTGAACTTAATTCTCATAAACATGCGATGTTTAACCAATAAAAGTGTTCTTGGAGGGCAAATTTTGGTAGTGTAAATTTGCCTAAAAAATTCCAACCCTTTTTATAATGAATAAAAAGGATTTTATAAGATAAATCCATTTTATAATTAATGTGCCACTTGGGGTGGTAGATACATCTTTTAATTCTATTCTAGTGTTGCACCCATGCTTTTCAAATTCTTCCTGGTGATTCAAAACTAGGAGTTGGTGGCATGATTCCTTTAGATCCACATGTGTATCTAAGAGTAGAAGATTCTTGGAAAAGTCAAAGGGGTGGTGTGTACTCATGTTACAATGTCTAACCACCACTTTTGCATTTACTTATTTTGACAAGGCTTTGAACTCTAATCAATTACTTTTACAAATACCCCTATATACCTTACTACCACTTGTCATTTACTATGTGTATCTCCCCTAAATTTCCATGTCATTGATTTACACATGAAATCCATGTCAGTCCATGAATTAATATGTGTTCAACATATATTGTAGTTTTTGATGTATGAGATCATAGAATCAAAACTCTATGATTTGGTGTGAGACTTCATCATGAAGCTATAAGGACCCTTTAAATAGGAAGGCACATGAAGTTGGAAGTATTTAGGCACACTTTTTATAATTTAGAACCACTTCTTGTGTACCTATCCCTACGTTATCTGAAGACTAGGGATCTACATTCCTAAACTTGCACACTACCTAGTTCATGCAATGAAGTATTCTTGTATGGGATATACATCAAGAATGCTTAGTGGACACAAACCATCGCTTAGTTGATGAGCAGACCTATGTCGACTACTTTAGGCATAAGTGTGGATGGGAGGTGTTTATGCATAACTTGCTTAAAATAACCTTTCTCTTTGCAGGTATGCAAATATTATGTAGGGCCTTTTTTTTAACTTTTTTCAAGCTAGAGGTGACTTATAAAGTCAACAAAACCCACTCTAGGAAGGATGATCTTGATTTGGTGTGCATAATATAAAGTGCACAATCTTTCTTTTGAATAAATATAAAAAAAATCAAATAGTAGAAGGGTGTGGACCCACCCATGGTGGAGAAATGATATGTAATAGTTCCCAATTTTTAATTTATTCTAAAAAAATGGATAACATCTCTTAGGGAGGTGTGTAGCACAAAGGCTTGCCAAAAAGGGTAAATCCAGATGAAGCAGTTTCTTATGGTGTAGCTTTGTATACATCTAGATTAAATAAATAACACAAGATAAATAAATAAATGGGTTATTCAAGGATGGAAAACCACGTTATTATGGGGTGATTTTGACCCTAGAAATTGGCTAAGTAATAAACTAGTGAAAATAGAGAGTGGTGTCAGTAACCCAATGGATTGTCAAGCAGTTCACACCAAAAAACATACCTTGTGTATGCACATGCCCATGATGGTGTAATAGTAAGGTAGGTTTGATCTAAAAATAAACAAGTTTGCATGTGAAAAATGAAAAAATAGTAGGATCAAGACAAATCAGATTGCATGAATCTAGGAACTCCAACAGAGATCATGGAGATAAATAGTAAAAGTTATGATTGACAGTTGATCTTGACAAGTAGTTAAGATGTGATGGTGATTGGTGTGGTAGATGACCTTAATCAAACTAGATAAATAACTTCTAAGTGGAAAAATAACACATTAACCCCTAATTGGTGGCATTTGAGTTACCAAATGACATGCATAACCGTTTGGAAGCTCATATAAGGTAGACACCTGAGAAGCTGAGGAGGAGAAAAGGTTAGAAGTTTTTGATCAATAAAGATACAAAGCTAGACCTTGGAGATATTATGCAATAATACTTATAGATAATTAAAACCAAAAAAATAGAGCTTAGGACCAGTGGTGATATTTTTTAAAATTGTAAGCATTATGATAAGTATTAGCACTATCTGTGTTGTGATCAAATAACCTTATTATGTTTATGACTATATAATAATTAAATTAAGGTGATATTATTAGTAATAAGATATTATAGTTTAGGATGTAAACACCGATGTACATAAGAATTAGTGTATGAGATAATTAGACCACCCTATTGCATGCAACTATCCATGACCTACCTTAGTTCCCTTCTTTATGCTTTGGGTGAGCATGCAAGGTCCCCTTGTGTAATATGTGACATAGAAGATACATTTTTGGTATCCTAAGAGCATATGTGTAAGGACTAGTGAACTATTGATCAAAAATATATCAACATATAGATAAGGATACAAACAAAAGTCATAACAATAGCTCCTGCATATACTTTATGATTAGTGATGTCACTCAAAGGAGCCATGAATTTAGAAGATGGATATCCAAACTCAATAGCAAGGGTATAGGGTTCCAAATCCTATTTTTATAACTAGATCCCAAAGTAAATAAAATGATATATCAATGACAATAACAAGGTACATCAAAGATATAATAAGGATACCATATGCAAGGAATTAAAAAACAAGGGTAACATTGATCCAATATAGTTGTAACATACTAAACTATTAAGAGATTAAGTGGTGCAATGGTCAACAAATGGATGGTATATGAAACCTAAGGTGATAATGGAAAGCTTGAGAAACCATATAGGTATACCATATTGGTCAATGTAAGGAGTATAATAAGTATAAATAACATAAATCCACTATAAAAATAATAAAATCAAATCTTTCTACTAAGCAAATAAATGAAATAGAATATGATAGAGATACTTACCATTACAGTGCCTTGATTAGCACATCAATCTTCCCCTTGGATAAAGTTTTAATTTTCAAGATATTTTATAGGATGAATACATCAAATCTAAATAATAATACCTAATTATCCTTAAATTGGAACTCCAAAAATTAGGACACCTCCTCGACACAACTCCTCCTATTGAGCTTAAAAGACCTTTAAGCAAGACTAGATTTCCAATAGTAAGACTTTAATTTATAACTCCTCATTTAACTACTTATGGGTATAAATATGAGTGAAAATAGATTATATGAGTGTTTTATATGTTTTTAAATGATAATATTACCCCCATATATGGATCCAAATCCAAAATTAATCCTAAAATCGAAGTCGATGGTATCAACCAAGTTAATATAGTTAAAAAGGATGTTGGCTGACATAGAATTGTATCATCTAGTCTAATATAGTATAGCTAACATAGAAAATACTAAGAATTATATCATCTAAATTGATACACTATAAGGAAAGACAAGTTTGAAATAGAATATATTGGCTTGGCCAATATAGTAGGAAAATAGGGTGGCTAGCAAGAGTGAACGAAAATTATATGGAGAGGTAAGACAATATGAGACTCATATGAGTTCAAATTAGTATTAATGAAGGTATGATAAAATAGTATGAAAAAATATCTTTCAAAGGAAAGATTCAACCCCACCCCATTTCCAATACACTCCTTAGGACATGCACCTAGGGAGATTGATGCACCAATAATCCCCTACAAGAGAAACTATCAATAAAGTGATGTACATGAAAAAATATGTATACACATATAACCTTATAATTTTATAACCCTATTAAGATAATTCCACTAGGGTTTATTGGGATAAAATTAATCACCTTAGACCACAACAACCAAGATTTATGAGGGCATGTTACTACTAACCAACTATGTTTATTGATGCATTCAAGTGGGTATGAAAATATATAGAAATCCAATTCTTTATAGGATGTAAAAGGAATTATCCCCTTCCTTTGATTCCAATTATATTTGATGATCCTTTTTATAAATGAAGATTGGGTTTCATAGGGATATGTGGACATTCAAAAATTGCACATATTGTCGAACCACCTTGACCCTCATCTGACCCCACATCTAGTTGACCACCTAGTTAACTAATTTTTTTTACTAACTTAACACCTTTAACTTAACCTTTAAATCCACCCACTTTTTAACCTATCTTCACCCATTTTATTCTAGAAACTTGACTGCCAATGATCAGCCTAACCACTAATGATTATCCTGACCATTGTTGATTAAGTTCCCAGCCTTATACTTACACAAACCAACTATGTGTAAACTAAGCATGGAATAATTTAATATATTCATCTTATGTAGTGATAATGAATTCCCAAGCATCATGATCAATAACCTCATCCTATAAGGAACCTTATATCCTTCATCTCTCTTTTCATATAGAAGGAGGGGATTAGAAGGTGAAGGGATCCATGTTCAAGCTATCAAATCTTCTTACACATAGGTATTCAAGTCTTCTAGAATCTAGCCTTGCTTCAACAATTCAATAATGGTAACATAGGTCCAAACCTCTACCCATTTTATTCTCATCTAGCAAAAGTATTGTTACTCTATCAAAATTAATCTATCCTTCAACCATCAAGCCACTTATCAAGATATAGGTATGATTATATTTCATGCTTTTTTTAATGGATTTCTAACCTCCTTTTCATGACTAGATCCATCCATATCCTATCTTCTACCTATCAGACCCTTAACAGACCCCTACCTGATCATATGCCCATCTAACTCTAATTTTATAACTCTTTTTACACACCTTCAAAACTATAAAAGAAACCATTGATGGTTAGCACAATCACCAACATTCACCCTAAATGTCGATGGTTACCCAACTGCAGATGATCAACTGAACCACTGACGGTTCACCCAACCACCAACATTCACTGTCACTAAAAATAACAACTTATTTTTAGCCCCCCACCCCCAACCAAACCTAGCTTTATATGTTCCTACTTGTGCACAACCCCTTTTCTAATTTTATGAACCTAAATTCACCCACTTTAGCATGAGTATTGAATTTCTTATGTTATATTTAGTCATTATTTTTAAACAAGCATTATTCTTTCTTTTATAATGCATGTCATTTACTTTATGCAATTGATTTTATCTTTTATTATCATTAACTTGTATCAAATAGTGGATTAACATCCTCCTAGTAAGCTCATGCTTCTTGGATATAACTCACACTAGGTAGTCCACCCTTCTTCTTTGTCTAACAAATAAGTTTTCTTAGTGATTTCATAACTACAAGTTATTCCTTCCAATCTAAAGAGGAGTTCTCATTATCGTCTAGATCACACAAATACTTTATACTAGGTTATTTACATACCCCTTATTACTAGTTTCCTACTTGCTTCCAAATTAAGAAATAGCTAGAAATTATGAGAAACATTTTGGCGTGCCCAGTGGGACCTAGATTCCTTTTCTTCTTTATTCTATGCTCATACAATGAAATCTGAAATTTCTTTTGGGATTAAAATAAAACTTACATACATTGATTACTTGATTGTTTTAGTTCATATAGTAACTTAAAATCAAATTAATTAATTGTATTTTCACTCTTTATCACACACCAAACCAAATCACATAATCAATCAACACATCATAACATACTTGAGACAAGTCTCAACTAGGATTTTATCACCTAGCAAATTACCTTACCCTATCCGATAATCCTAATTAGAGGTCATTACTAAGGGGAGAACCCACTCAGCTCTCAGGTTGAGTATAAACTCTACAAATCAATATATTAGCTAAGCACCTGATATTAGTATCGTTACAAGACCATGAAGTGAGAGGGTAGGTCCCACACCAAGCCATGTATCGATTTTCAACATAGTTTCTTTGAGCACCAAAACTAACTTGAAACCAACCATAGATTGATTTTCTAGTACCTGATTTACAAGCCAAACTTCTATCACACAACTTGAGGCATAAGCCAAAAGTGATCTAAAAATAATCCTAAGTTTAAATGTACTCTAGTGTATGTTTTGATTGCCTTAAGATATTTTTTATTTTTGATTGCTTTGTGTTTTGAGTTTTGAGATTTTTTTTATTTCATTTCTATTTCTCATATGGTCTCTACTAGACAAAAATTGACGAATCAAACCAACCAATAACCACCATTCTCTTCTTTTTCATCATCCATAGAGTATACTTAAGATGTTGAGGGTTCTCCTCATCTTTTTCCCCCTCCTACCATGACTCAAATAATTTTCAAAGGTGATGTAGATTTCTCTACCTTCCTTAATAACAACCCCATGGCCCTTCAACATTACCTTACACCTTATCTCACTATAGCCCCATTGCTTCAGTTCCTCTTATGGATCCACCTTATGGTATGCCTCCCCATAGTATGGTTATTACCACCTCTACCCAACCTCTCATCACCCAAGCATCTTCTTCCCCCAATATCCCATCCACTACCACCACTAAAACTCAATCCAACATCCCAACTAATAACAAAACACCCCTTACACTAACCAATACCTCAAACATAGGGATAAATTCATCTCTTTTTACCCATACTTCATCTACCATGGAGGTATCTTCTACCCCTACTTCTACCATTCCCCTTTTCATTACCAACCCACCAATTTCTACCCCACTTTAGATTTTGGTACTTTCTATACCCTCCACTCTTCCACCTATTAGAATAAGAGTTACTAATCAACCTCAATCTACTAACCCACTCATACCTCTAAATCAATTTACATTAATCCCTCAACAAATACCCATAACATCCTATCAATATGTTCTTAATCCACAAGGATACCTAACACCTTCTACTAAAACTTTTGCATCCATTAACCCTTATGGAGCACCATCCCAACCTTCAATAACTACATACCAATATGTGACATCTTCTCAACCATCCATCACTCATCTATATCACATCTACCAACCTCAATCAAACATACCACCCAATTATGGAGCTCCTCAACCTCAAATGGATCTGGTCAAAATGTTAATGGATAAAATGACCAATATAGAATCATCTATCTCTGAGTATCAAAACCTTTTATCCTATGATAAAATATGTAATGAACCCATCCATCCCTCTATTACTATCTATTCTTATCCTCCTCAATGGGAACTACCAAATTTTTCCACATTCTAAGACAAGGAGGACCCCCAACAACATTTGAGAGCATTTCACCATTCTTGTTATTTGTTTGCATATGATGATGCTCTCCTTATTTGCAGTTTCCCCATGTCTTTATTTGGACTAGATTTAGATTGGTATAGTTCTCTCACCAATCACTCCATATTATCCTTCTCTCAACTTGCTCAAATATTTTTAGAACATTTCTTAATAAATATATCTAAAAAGGTTTCTATCACTGATCTCTACTCCATTAGGCAATTTGATGATGAATCAATTACTAATTTCATAGCTAGATGGAGAGGTCTTATCAACCAAATTTATTTCTCATTACCCCAACCTCAATTGATTTAACTTTTCTCTTAGGGTTATGCCAAACATATTTCCCCCACTCTTCAAGTTCAAACTTTTAGAACTTTTGATGAGGCTTTCACCATGGCATGCAAATTAGAAATTTGAGCCATTGATAAGGGGAAATTGAAACTACAAAACAAGAAATCTAGATTTAAATATAATGACCCTCCTTCCACCAAAAATACCAATAAATCTAACCATCCCAAACTAAAATCATCTATAAACATGGTTATCCTTAAAACCACTCCACCACTAACTGTCAACCAACTCCATCAAACCAATTATTCTAAGTCTTCTAACAAACCAAGTCAAAATCAAAATTGAGTTGTTCCAAAAAAATATAATCTGATAGGGGAAATCTTATGCTTCAATTTTGGAAAAATTACTCAAAGTAAATATCATACAACTTCTACCCATCAAACCTCCCTAATAATTTGATGTTTCTCGCCCTACACCTGGTTGGTACAATGAGAATGATCTATGTGTTTTCCACCACATCATTGGACATGATATTATTAGATGTAATAAATTTAAAACCATCATCCAAAGCATGATTGATAAGGGAGAACTTGTATTTGATAATCCCTTGATATCTTTCATAAACCTTTTCCTAACCATACTCCTACCAACTATGATGACAATAACTCAAAATCATCTCACATTGATGAGGTTCATACAGTTAATGTTGTTATTAATGAGACCATTATTGAGGATAACATCACCTCAACCACCTCTTAATCCATTCCACTTATTGTAGTGATGGACCCATATTCTATTTCTTTGGGTATCCAAACAGAGGAAATAACCACCCCTCTTTTATCACTTGAAGAAACCATGGACTTACCCACCTCTCCTTTGAGAGAAATACCAAATGAGGAAACCATTGTTTTAACCACATATTATCCCACTTCACCCATTGAAGTGGTATAACCACCAACCATTCCTTTGGACACTCAAACAAAGGAAACAACCACCTCTATCTCTTCACTTCAGCCCATCACATCCTCCTCCCCTATCTTAGAACCACTCATTCTCTCTTTACAAATTGTCCCAAAATAAGAGATCACCTCACCTACTCCTTCCTTGGAGAAAACATCCTCTCAAATCTTAGAACCTCCCACTAAAAATAAATGTGAATAAACTAATCCCTCACCACAACCCATGGGCTTAACCTTTGAAACCAATGACCAAGAAATCAAACCTATTTACAAACCTTTCTCTAGATTAGTCAAAGTCTAGATTTCATTTTTCAACCCAACCTAGATAGAGCCACCTTTTGGAATCATCTTGGGATACCTTACCAAAACAAACCTCAACCTTCAACCTCTCTTGCATCCAACCTTAAACCTATCATCACCTTCATACCTACATCAAACCCTTCTCCCTTGAAAATCATAGGGGAACCATCCAAACCACCTCCATATAGATTTTTCCAAACACCTTATGACTCTCTAACCAAACCCATCAAGAATATAGTAATACTTCCTAAACCTAGTCTTTATCACCCATCTTTGAAGCTAAACTTAACCCTATCTAGTCCACTAAGGAACCTCCAACTAAACCAACTAATAATGTGGGGTCACCCATACTCCCACCTTGAACTAGAACCATACCTCCTCCTTCACATTTACCTTCTATCCTAGGACCCCATCCTTCTACTATCCCAACCACCTATTCCTCATCTAATAAACCTTCTCCTTTTGCTTCACATACACCTACCCCCACTAAATCATCAAACTCCCCATCATTCTTAACTAACCTATATCTCTCTACCCTCCCACCTATTTATAAATCTTCATCATCTAAACCTTCATCATCCAAAACTTCCTCGCCTAAACCAACAACCTCTAAACAAACTATAACAAGAAATCCCAACCAAAACCAATCACCAAAACCATTTCACTTCCTAAAACTTCCATGGTAAATCCTACTTCTAAAAAGGCTCCCATAACTAAATCCACAACACCCTCAACACCTTTTCTTGAATATTATTCCACCATTATATAAAGGTTGTTGCATACCTCTTATTTAAGCCTGCAACCTCTCAAACCCTTAGACCATTTAATTCTTAAACCATCTTGGTTCAATGAAAGGTTAATCTGCTCATACCATAAGACACCTGGATATGACACAAAAAATTACAAAGCTCTCCAAGCACTTATTTATAACTTATGGGATGAGGATGATCTATTATCAGATGAACCTCCCTTGAGCCCATTACCAACGCAACCTACTCCTCCACTCTCATTTGAAAGTAAAGAGGAACCAAAGAAACCATCTAGCCTAACACTTCCCTTAATCCACACTATCCATATGGTGACCCAATCCAAGGACCAACAAAGGAATAAGGGAAAAGCCAAAGGGTAAATACCATGGACATACCCTTATACCCATAAAAATTCCAACTAAACCTAAACACTTTCACATTTACCTTCACCAAAACCCAAAATATCCATTTTGGGTGCCCCACCTTCTAACCCTTATAAATATGTTCAATGTGTAGTGTTGAAACAACTTCACCAGACACTAGTGAAGATGAACCTTTATGAACCAATCAATACCTCATCTCATCAATGCCAAGAATTAATATAAGCCTTTAAATCAATATAGGTTCAACTAGAAGATCCTAAACCCCTTAAAGCCTTTGTCAAGACCCTTCAACTTTCCTCCCTTGCCACCTTCAAGGATTTAGATATATTTTTTGTTCATATTGAAGATCTTGATCCTCCTCTCTTCATCACTAATTACATCAATCAAATTCACATTAAGAGGGTGATGATTGATGAAGGAGCTAGTATCAATATTATCTCTTCCCATAATTATGACCAACTTCAACTACCTAAGAACATTATTTCAAAAATTGTAGCAGTCCTCCACTCCTTCAATAATACCATGACCACTACCTTGGGGGAAGTTTTCCTCTATATCCACTTGGGACATCATTTCCTATAGAAGGTGAGTTCTAATACAATGTCTTGCTTGGGCATCCTTAGATCCGTGCCATAATTTTCATCCCATCCACTTTACATTGATGTGTCAATTTTGAACATGAAGGTCAAGTTATTACTATCAAAGATAACCCTAGTCCCTTTGCCTCTTGTAATATGACATGTCAACCTAATGATGTTCTTCTTCCTCCCTCATCCACCTCACAAACAACTACTAAAAACACTACCCCACCAACCAAAACCCATGACACTTCCACCCCTATCATTAATCAAGCTTTAACTAGCTCATCAATCCCTTCTTCTATATCCCAATAGAGGACCCCTTGGGATCTACGTTCCAACATCTCTCACTGGGGGAATATCATATTTTAACCTTGGATGCTTTCCCTACTCCTTAAGAGTATGTGAACCTCACCCATGATCCTAGTTATGATCTCAACATCAAGACTATCATTCCTTTTAGGCCTTCCAACCATCAAACCAATTTAATCTATGGAGGACTTGATCATCCACTCCTTGCTTCCACCACTACCTCTTCCATCTGACCATTTACTTCTAACTTCTCCTATCTAGACAAACCATCATTTTCCAAATTATACCTCCACAAATGTGCTTGGAAGGGATTTACCCTTGACCATTATGAATATGGACCTCATGAGTTACCTTCAATCAAAACTCAAAAACCTCATGAGTTCTTTGGCCTTGGGTATGTACCACCAAAATAACCAACTAATTCACCAACCCATTGCCTCCAATGAGGAAGACATCCCATCCTCAACAACCCCACCTCCTTCTAAGTTTGAGGATTTTTACATCATTCCTCCTAACTTTATTTTTAGTCAATACTGTTAGTTTAGGCCCCTTGACCTATCAAAAGGATGGCCAAACTAAAATCCTTCCTCTCATTCATCCTAAAATGGTAGAAAATAATTCTCCTACCATAAACACCATCCAACATTAGGACAATGATTCCATTATCACCTATCTTGATGTAGGGGATTATTCTATCCACAAATCCCTTCCTCCTAAAAACTAAATCATGTTGAATGAATCCACCATTGATGTCAACTTGGGTACTCAGGATAATCCTTGCATTATCAAAATTGGTTGATCCTTAGATTCTATAGAACAACAAGATTACCCTTCTTTCCTTCATGATCAAATCATAGCATTTGATTGGTATTATAGTGATATGCCTATAATTGACCCTTTCATATCCCTTCACAACATTGTCTCCTATCTTGGTACCAAGCTTATTTGATAGAAGCTTCTTAGGATGCACCCTCGTATCACCCTTTTAGTAAAAAAAATATTCAACATCTCTTGTATATCGACTTCATTCAATTGATAGACTATCCTCAATGGGTTTCTAACATCATTCCCATCACCAAACCCATAGGGTGATTTCACCTCTATCTTGACTTTCATGACCTCAACCTCGCTTGCCCAAAGGATGACTTCCCTTTACCTAGCATTGACCAACTTGTTGATCTTAAAATTGGCCATGAGATGTTATCTCTCATGAATGGATTATTAGGATATAATCCAATTTAGATTTCCCCCAAATATCATCATAAAACTTCTTTCATCACCCCATGGGGAACCTTTTATTATAGGGCCATGCCATTCGATATGAAGAATGTTGGAGTAACTTACCAGCATGTGATGACCTACATATTATATGATCTCATTCATAAAATCATAGAGGACTATGTAGATGATCTCTTTGGGAAGTATAAACATCAAAAGGATCATATATTTATTTTCTCCATCATATTCAAATGCCTTATCCATTTCCACGTCTAACTTAATGCCAAGAAATGAATTTTTTGGGTTCTATTTGGAAAGTTTCTTGGATTTATCATATCTCTTTGAGGAATCAAGGTGGACCCCACCAAAGTTAGATCCATCTTAGAGATTCCACCTCTAACCCACCTTAAGCAAATCCATAGCCTGTAGGGGAAGCTCCAATCCATCTGTCACTTCATATCTTAGTTATTAGATAGATGTCAACCCTTTCACCATCTTCTTAAGAAAGACACATATTTTAAGTGGACTAAGGACTATTAATTAGCCTTTGATTCACTAAAAGGGTATATTATTTCTCCACCTATTTTATCCCACCCAAAGAGAACCAACCCTTTTATCTTTATATCTTTGCAACTAACCATTCCTTAAGGGCAATGCTCGCTCACTATGATGAGAAAAATAAGGATTAAGTAGTCTACTACATCAGTCAAACACTTATAGAGTATGAGACTTGGTACACCCATTTCAAGAAACTTTATCTCACCTTATTCATTGTGGCTTCCAAACTTTATCATTACCTTCTTAATCACAAAACATTAATTATCACCAAAATTGACCCACTCAAGTACATGCACTCTAAACCATACCAAATCAACATATGGATAAGTGGCTCATGCTCCTAGCTGAGTTTGACATTGAGTTCCTCTAGTAAAATTCTATTAAGGGACAAGTTATCACTGATCAATTGGCTAAGGCTACTTTACTAGATAATTAACCACTTCTTCTTGTATTTTTAGATGAGTCTAAGAGGACCCTACCTTCCAAATGACCATTTTTTTTATGGCTCCAAATGCCAATGTGGTGGGGTTGCTATAGTTATTCTCATTCCCCTTAACAACAAACCTCTTCCCCTATCTTTAAAACTTGACTTTGAGTGCTCCAATAATGTGGCTAAGTATGAATCCCTAATAATATGACTCCAAACTACTTTATCCTTGGGAATTAAAACCATTATTATCTTTGGCAATTCCTATATTGTGGTCAAACAGGTTAATGGATCCTACCAATGTAATAATGATATCTTTAAAAATTAAAAACAACTTTTAGATGTACTTTTATCATCATTTTATCATTAACTTATCCAATCTATTCTTAGATCTACCAACAAGTTCATAGATACCATGGCTTCTCTTGCTTCCCAAATCCCATCTCAACCTATTGAGTCTAAACTTTTTGTCACCATTCACTACTTTATCACACCCTCTTACATAAAATCCAACCTTATTACCATTTATAATGTGGAAAATTTTCCATTAGACATTGAGTATGACCAAACCTTTAACTACCTCAACCTCAACATCATGCCTCTCAACCTCTCTAGGAATGCCTGAAGAGCCTTTATTCATAGTACCTCTTGTTATATCACACTAGGGGGAATCATTTACAAGCATGGATTTTATGACCTCCTTATTCATTATTTGCATAGTCATGAAGCTTCCCATGCTATCAAATAAATATATGACAAAATTTATGGGGGACACTTTAGTGGTTTAGTTGTTGCTAAACAAATCCTTCGCCTTGGCTACTATTGGTCCACCCTTAAACAAAACTATTGTGATAATGTAAAGAAGTGTGTTAAATGTCAAAAATATGCCAACTTGCATCACACACCTACCCATGGCCTTCAATTATCTAAATACTATTGGCCCTTCTCATAATAGGGACTCGATTTCATTGGGGAAGTCAATCCTCATTATTCATAGTGACACCAATCCATCATCATTGCCACCCAATATTTTACCAAGTGGGTGGAAGTTATTTCTCTCATCTCGACCAAAGATGATAAGATAATTGACTTCATCAATCATCATATCATCTATCACTTTTCTTTTCTCTATAATATCATCACTGATAATGGCAAATATTTCAAAAATAATCAAGTCTAAGGCCTTTATGATTCTTTTGGCAACAATTTAAGCTTTTCCTTGCCTTATCATCTATAAGTTAATGGATATGTGGAAGCCTCTAATAAAACCCATAAAAAATGCTAACCAAAGTATTCAATGCTTCAGGTTGGGATTAGCACTTACACATCCCTTTCTCTTTATGGGCCTATCACACTAGCATTTAAACCTCTATGAAAACTACCCCTTTCTCTCTTATCTTAAAAGTAGAGGAATTTTACCTCTCAAAGTATAGATTCCCTGTCTTCACATATCATTTCAAGACATCATTTATGAGATTGACTATCATCAAGAACATCTAGCATGATTTGAAATATTTTACAAACATGACCTTGTAACACTTAACCATCTTCATATCTATCAAAAATGAATCAAATGTGCCTATAAAAAACACCTAAAAGAATGATAATTCAATATCACAGATCTCATCTTAAAGGAAAATCAACATGTAACCAATGTGGAGAAAATAAAAAGAGGTAAATTTTCCTTCAATTGGCTTGGACCCTACATCATAACCCACAAGTATGGATCAAGAGCTTACCATTTATCCTCTCTCGAAGGCAAACTAGAACCTGAGCCTCTCAGTGTTTCACATCTACATCCTTTTTATTGTTAAAACAAGGATCAAACTTACCCTCTTGTCTAACTTAAGCTCATCCCTTGATTACAATATTATTTTCACCTTCACTTTCCTATCCTTATCCCTTTGAGTACAACTGATTATAACATAGAACCATGTGATTAACCATCACAGTCATAGCCTAATCCTAAATATGGGTACCCTAACTCTACCCATAGCATGGTTATCATTGATACTTTTCATCTTGAACTAGATCAAATCCCATGGTATTTATCTCTCAAAAAACTCCTTTCACCTATCATTAACCTTTTTGTGCTTAAGTTTTTCCCTCATAAAGGTAAACCTCTAAAGATTACTTATGTCTAAACCTCACATCAAAAACAATTTGGGATACCAAAATATCAATTAGGTCATATTATCTCTACTATTTTAGATTTCTCCCTTAAAGGATAACTGTCTAAAAGAAAAAAATAATTTAAAAGATAAATCACTCCTTTGAAGGATAGTTACAAACATAAAAAAAACCAAAATTTAGACCACTCCCTTAAAGGATGGCTAAGTCAAATTTGTTAAAAGAAATAATTTGAAGCTTCCTGCATCAATCAGCTTCAAAAATTTATCAAAACAATAAAATAATAATAGACCCTATGTTAAATTAACATAATCTATCCCAAGAAAGTTGCAATCAACTTTGAATATAACATCAGTAGACTTCCTGCATTGATTAGTCTACAATTTGTATTAAGACATAGACTTGTCTAATTTGGTTATTAAGTCACCTAAAGAAAGGGAAAACTAACTGACATAAGGTTTCCTTACCTATCACTCATTCACCCATTACCTATTTCCCCTTTACATACTCTATAAATCAAGGGACTATGAGCTTACTTGACATGATGTGAACAAGACACCTTTTTTTATATAACTAAAACATGCTAATGCGAAGCATTAGAAAGTCTTATGTTCATTAATTCAATCCAACTTTGGTTTTAAATTAGGTCTTTACCAACTAAAGATCATCATACCATTCTTTACCTATCCTCTCATCATTTTATGTAGACATATGTCTATTAGTTCTTATTTCCTTACCCACATTTAGTTTTTTATCTAACCTACTTTATGTGTTTTTATTACATCCATAACCATATCATTTATCCATGATCATAACCCATCATTAGACCACATCCACCTTGATGTTGATCATTTTTTACCCAAACACTCATAAATTTTGTGATGACCTTGCGATTGGTCTTTTTGACCACAACCAACTAACCTTGTCATGTTGAAACATTTGAAATTTTCACCACCTCATGCACAAATAAAAAAAATTATGTTTTAAAAGGGAACATTTCCTATCTAAAGTACTTACAAAAACACCAACCCTATAAGACTAACCTGATCAACTATGACTAACATTGGAGACTGGTTACCTTGTCATTTATTTCTTCTAGAACTGACCTTATTTTTACCAACATTGGCAACTTTAGTTTTTTGTGTGATCTTGACTATCACACTTAGTCACATTTTGTGTTTATGTTTGTGTTCCAAATTACCAACCACCTTTTGGTCACCTACTTTGTGACTTACTATAGACTACTTATCAAACCATGACCCAGTTTTAGTTTCACCTTATCGACTCCTAGTTTGAGGGGGAACATCTCCTCCCATGCTCGAGGCAACTAGACCTTCAACTAGAAATTCATTTTTTTTGTAGCTTTTTCATTAAAATCCACATAATAAAAATGAAAAAAATATAGACACTTAAAAACTACACTTGATAATTTTAGATGTCAAACTACCTTGACCCTCATTTGAACTCATGTCTAGTTGACCACCTAGTTAACTAAACTCATTTACTAACTTAACACCTTTAACTTAACCTTTCAATCCACCCCCTTTTTAACCTATCTTCACCCATTTTATTCTAGACACTTAACCACTGATGTTCAACTAAACTATCAATGATTAGCTTGACCATCACTAGTCAGGTTCCTAGCCTCATACCTACATAAACCAATTGTGTGCAAACTAAGCATGGTATAATTTAATACATTCATGTTATGAAGTGCTTATGAATTCCCAAGCATCGTGATCAACAACATCATCCTCTAAGGAACCTTATATCCTCCATCTATCTTTTCCTATAAAAGGAGGGGAGTATAAGGTGAAAATATCCATGTTTAAGCTATTAAATCTTCTTACACATAGGTATTCAAGTCTTCCAGCATCTAGCCTTACATAAAATATTCAACAATAGAAATAGAGATCTAAAGCTCTACCCATTTTATTCTCATCTAGTAAAATTATTATTACTTTGTTAAAATTACTCCAACCTTCAACCATTAAGCCACTTAGCAAGCTATAGGTATGATTGTATTTCATACATTTTTAATGGATTTCTAACCTCACTGTCATAACTAGATCTGTCCATATCCTATCTTCTACCTATTAGACCCTTAACAGAACCCTATCTAATCATATACCTATCTAACTCTAAATCTACAACTCTTTTTTCACACCTTTAGAAATCTACATGAAACCACTGATGGTCATCCCAACTGTCAATGATTACCCAACTACAGATGATCAACTGAATCACTGACAGTTTACCCAACCATCAATGATCACTGTCACATAAAATAACAAGTTATTTTCATCCCCTACCCCTAACCAAACATAAATTTTTTTGTTCCTACCTATGCACAACCCTTGTTCTAATTTTCTAGACTTGAATTCACTCACTTTAGCATGAGTATTGACCCACTTATGCTATATTTAGTCATTTTATTTAAACAAGCATTCTTATTTATTTTGTATTTCATGTCATTTATTTTATGCAATTACTTTTATCTTTTATCAACATCAACTTATATCAAAGAGTGGATTGATAGCCTCCTAGTAACCTCACACTTCTTAGATTTAGCTCACACTAGGCAATCCACCCTTCTTCTTTATCTAACAAAAAAGTTTTCTTAGTGTTTTATTATCTACATGTTATTCTTTCCAAGCCAAAGAGGAGTTCTCATAATCATCTAGATCATGCATGCACTTTCTACTAGGTTCTTTACAAACCCCTTATTACTAGTTTCCTACTTGCTTCCAAATTAAGAAATAATCAAAAATTAAGAAAAATGGGATAATAAATCATCCATCAAGTTTAGGGTATAATTATATATTGACTATCATGAATTAATTTATAAAATGGAATAAAATTATAGCATTAAAATAATCCATTGATGGAGTGATCATTGACTTCTTTGAAGACATTGTCATAAAGTTTGAAGTCCCTAATACAACAATTAAATATTATGATAAATTTTTTTTTGAGGCTAAAATAAAAGAATTTTATTTTAGGTATGGCATTTAATTGAAAACATCATCAAAATACTACCCCATGGTAATGAACTTGCAAAGTCTTGTAATAAGAACCTGATCAGGTCATAAAGAGGACTATAGAAGAGAATCATAGGTAGTGGCATACCAAAATGAAAAAATTCCTCTTGCATAATATAATAACAACCAAAAAGAAACTCAATACTTTCCCTTGTGCTTTTGTTTTTAAAAAAGAGGCAATATTACCTTCTTTTGTATAGCTCACTACTTTATAATTTGCACATCAGATGAAGTTAGAAAACATAAATGTTATGACCATAAGAATATCATAGCTATCAAATTTATAAGAGAAGAGAGAATAATATAAGAATAAATTTCAAAGGCATCAATCGATGATCTAAAGGTGGTTTCAAAAAATGGCCTCACCCCAAGGTTCAAATAAGGAGATATAATACTCAAGTTGGATGAAGATAGAGTTAATCTAAGTAAACATTTAAATTTTGATTCCATTTGGAGTGGGCCATATCAAATAACAAGCTAAAAGTAGAGTAATTAGTTTAAACTCTCTAAGATTGATGGAGAATAATTAGACTTCCTAGATAATGGGATGTATTTGACAAATTACCATTAGAAATATGAAAAAAAAGTACATATGAGCATACATGTATTATATTTTTATCCTTCTTTTTTTTTGTTGCCTTGTAGTTCTAAACTTACCTTTTAAGATAGGATAAGCTTTCTTTTATAACCCTTGAGTTTTTTATAGAAGGTATAATTTTATATGGGTTTTATGATCATTTCACTAAGAGGGAGATTGAAGCAACTAGAAACACTATGAAATTTAGAATCCACATGTCTTAGCAAAGTTAATTTAAGACATGGTCAATAAACTATTAGGTAAAAATGGTTCTCTTGGATAATTTACCCATGGTGGGGCCCTCAATATTTGATTTATTATTCCAAAATAGGAAAAGAGATACTTATTGAAAGGACTAAATTATAGTCATAAATAAGAAAAATATGGGGACCCAATCCACAATGTCAACAAAAGACACATGACAACTGCATGAGCATTTGAAAGTCTTCCCCAAGGATTTTTAGTGGAAATGCAATCATTCCAATCATCAGATCAAGTCTTCATAGGACACACAGACTATATATATTTTATAATAAAAATTACGTATATATGTGTCAATTTTAGGGTTTAATGTGTTGTTTACTGACATTTACAAAATTCAAGCATGATAAGGAAAAATATCATAAATTTGCATAAAGATGTTAGACTTTGAAGGGGTAATATGATAAAACTCACTCTAGTACATAAAACATAAATGGTGTTCATTCTTGTTTCCATATTAAACAAAGCCTTTGAGTGTTTAAGTCTTATAAATATAATTTCATAAAGATCTATAAGCTTATACTAGTTTAATTAATTTTGTTTGAGTAAAGATAAATTGGAATATATTAGCCGAAAGAGAAGCTTTGTTCTAGACTAGATACTTGTGTTAATGGAAGAATAAAGATAAATAAAGGTACAAAGGAATGATCAAGCTTGGTATCCAAATCAACCTTCACTCATGATCAAATAAACCATTTCTAGGTACCTTTGGTTTTCTCTACATCTCAAATTCCTTAAATAATTATAGGTCATGGCTCAGAGGTTGCTCTGAATAATCCTACATTAATAAAACCTTAGCCATGATTTCAAATCATAAACCCCAAGTTAGTGTTTTTGGCCAAACTGTAATTAAAGATTCTAATTGACTCAACTGATAAGGTATATGATCTTGTATTGAGAAATAAAACCAAACCCTTAATATAAATATCCTTTCAAGATTTTCTCTACTGAGTGCTGATGTTTCTAGTTATAGGATTTGGTCATATAATATAGGTCCTCTTATGATTCCCCTAATTCATACATGTTATGAGCTTGTTGCAACCTATGCCACAAACTATAGTCTTAGTATTAGACAGGTCAAGAACAAAAGTGTAACCCTATTTGTCATTATTCTAGTCAAGAATAGAAGGAAAATGTTGGTATTTTTGGCCAAAAAAGTGCATGTCACCATTGGAAACTAGGTTTATTACTATGATAGAATGCATAATATTTCTCAACAAGGAGATTATATATTTGAAAATAAAAGATCCACCATTTCTTATAGCTCTCAATTATTATAAAGATAATATTTAGGATATATTAAACATTATTTTTTTTAGTTTTTTCCCATTATATTGATAAATAAGTACATCCCCATCAGTTGGAAATTATAAATGGGATTAAATATTTCACCTTATTATGATCCTATCTCTTTTGATTTCAGTAGATCAATTGTTGATGAAATGCACCATGAGCTTAGAACAATGCGAACTCACAAAAGGTTAATATACCCTACATATTTGTCTTATATGATTATAAATTAGAACCCCCATATATTCAAGCACCATAATCTATAGATTACCAATACCAAAAAATTTCATCTTCTTGTAATATCCTAGACATCCATTCTCTCCAATAAATCACCATATAACATCTTTGTTGAGAATTTCCTAACACGTATGGTAGAAGCCAACAAAGAAGAAACATTATATAGGTTGTTCCTACCAAGCAAATAATTTTTTCATGGGATACATGAGCGATATGGGTATTTCTCAATATATGTTACATTTTCTAGACTTCATGGCTTTTAAAAGTCTATATTAATCCTTCCAATATATGTATTTATATACACCTGATATTTTTTAGTTTTATCACTTTATTGACTCTTTATATTGTAGGGGCTTGTTAGTGCATCAATAACCTTGAGTGCATACCTTAAAAGGTGCACTAGAAATAAGGTGGGATTAGCTCATGGTAATTAACAATATGTGTTTTCATATTATTTTTTCATACCTTCATTACTATCAGTCTTTGGCCTCCTCTGAGTCTCTTTCTATCTTACCTCTCCATCTACTTTCTGCCTAGATTTGTGAGCTTCCTTATATCCCACTATATTAGACAAGATGATATAATTTGTTTTGTAGTTAGTCTTCCATGTATTCTATCAACCAACCCAATATAATTTTGATTGTCTTATTTCATTTGTACTATATCATCAGAGCCAATACCATGTTGATGTAACTTACATATTCCAATTATATTAGTTTGGATAAAACCATTAGCTTAGAGTTTAAGGTTAGTTTTGGTTGGAGCCATATATATAGGGTTCATATATCATTATTAAAGGATATATCACATTCATACACTCTAATTTCACTCACATTTATGCCTATAAGTATTTTTTGGGAGAATTATAGTTTTATAACCTTATCTTGGAGGTTAGATCTTTAGAGTTCATAAGCAAGAATATTTAGGTCTTCATCTTACCATTTAAGCTCTTCAACCTACAACATCTCTTTAAAAATACCACTTGAGCCAAAGGGGGAGATTGAAACATCAATGTGTCCACCCAAAGGTAAGTATTTTTATCTTTATACTCTTTCCTTTATTTAATTAGTAGAATAGATATTATTTGGTTTATTTATTTATGGATGTATGTGTGTATATTTTCTTATGTTCTTCCTTATACCATTGATATAGGTTTGCTTAGGTTTTATATTTACCATCTTAGGTTGAATATACCCCCATTTGTTTTTACCATTTCACCTTAATTTATTTTCATAAATTTATCCATCATTTACATTTACTTGCATCTTTATAATCACTTACTGATCATTGAGCCCTAGTGAGACGTATACCCCATGTCATAGGATTACACTTTGGAACCCTTTCTTCTTGACATATGAGTATAGATTAAAATTTTCTAGGTTTAACACTATTTTAGGTCCATACCTAATTGTGTAAGTATATGTAGGCTCTATCGATTGACCTTATTCAAGTCCTAATCTATTAAGAGAAAGAGGATAGTTATAGGTGATCCTAGCATGTGCATACATTCTAGTGAACCCAACGTGAATCTTATCCCACTTTTGGTTAGATTTAATTTTTTAATTCTAGATTATTTTCAAGATATTAAAAACCATCATATATATTTCAATCTAGTTTATCATCCAACCCAATATAATTTTTTTAGTCTTAACAACTATATCAACCAGCTCGATATAAATTTATTAATTTTAGCAACTATGTCAGCTAGCTCGATATAGTTCCATTTTTTACACAATTTTATTAGCCAACCAAATGCAATATTTAGTTTTACCAACTATGTTAGATATTTTAATACAATTTTGTGTCCATTGTAAACTATATCAACTAATTTGATACAGTTATATTTTAACAATTTTTATTCCCAGTTGTATCTACCAACCCGATATTATTCTAAGTGTTTATTTAATTCATTACATGTTGCATATTTTTTCTTCCAATATAAATAATCTATTCTTTTTTTCTTGTTTTTTAATATATAATTATGTTCTGACAATGGTAAAACTCATATGAGTTGTCTTTTCAGACAAAATGGTCATTATTTTACCTCAACCATGGTATGAGACATATTGCTTTAATACTCAAACCATTATATAGCACTATATGCAAACCTTTTCTTGTACCTCAAAATATAACAGAAGCACCTATGGATTTATTTTCAGCCAATAGGAATCCATTCATCTATTTGATTTTATAATGCACTAGTAAATAGTTTATCCCCAAGAAGTTACTCTCAACATACCTCAAATATGTGATAGTGTGGCTACAAGATGGTGTAATCCTCCATAGTTACTGCCCTTTGGGTCATGTTCACTATTTACTCTTGATTATAGTATATCTAAGAGCCTATAACTCAAACACACTTAGCTTAGTTATACCTTCCTACTTTAATCATTTACTCCTACTTGGCTAATTTATCAGATTTGACCACATTGTATTGATCAGCCTAATACAAATAGATTATTTTCCAAATTGTATGGGCTAGCCTGATACCATTTTGTTAATTTAATATATATATAT
This sequence comes from Torreya grandis, assembly GCA_037957365.1. Taxonomy (NCBI): domain Eukaryota; kingdom Viridiplantae; phylum Streptophyta; class Pinopsida; order Cupressales; family Taxaceae; genus Torreya; species Torreya grandis. The sequence continues at coordinate 1,057,178 of JARHVA010003587.1, forward strand.
ATATATATATATCATACAACATAATATAGTTTTGGATATCCTTCAACTACATCAACCAGCTTGATATAGTTTCTTTTGATACCTTATTGTATCTACTAGCTTGATACAACCTATTTCATACTACATTGACTATCATAATATAGTCATTTTATTCATCTTTTAATTGTATTACCATTTTTTAAATGGTATTGGCCCACCTAATACAATCACTATTTTCTAATTTTGATACTAATTATATTAGCTATCATGATATAATCATTATTTCCTAATTATGTTGTTAATCATATTGGCCAACCTAAAATATTTTATTTTCACATACTTAGTAACCAACTGTATTAGCCAACTTGATAAAATAATTATTTCCAAATTATAATATTAACTATATCGGTCAATGAAGCATGAAGACCCTGTTGAGACTAGAGAGGAGGAATTGATGGATAGGGAGGAACAAATTGAAAAGGTTGATTCCCCTCCACACGAGATTGCAGAAGACATTGGTGATTCTCTACAGAGGGAAACCAATCTTTCCTTCTTGCATTCTGCTAAGTTCAAGGCTGACTCTATTCTCCAAGTTGATTCTTGGATCTATAATGAAATAATGGGGCTGAAGAAGAAAGTGGAAACAATGCAACACAATCAGGATGTTGATCGGACCATAATCAACCACTTGGAGGTGCAAATGAGAGATATCCCAAAAAAACTAAAAGATTATGAGCATAATCTTAGAATGCTCATCAAGGAAAGTAGAACAAATATGGAGTAGGTAACATCAAGCATCTGTGCTGCTGCAGCTAGCCTTGGTAAAAGAGCAAATGAAGAAACAATATCCTTGGAGGGTCCAAGTAAGAGGACAAGGTAGAGTTTGAGGAAGAAAGCCTTGCAAGATGCTACTACTTCAGCTGCTAACTCCATCCAAGATACTGCTACGATTGGGAAGGAGGCTATTAAGATGATTATGGAATTGCAATAGAAGCCTAGGGTCTTCTTTGTTGGTTTTGTTCCTGTTTAGGTCCTTATTGTTGGTTGTTGTAATTGGTTCTTGTTTTTGGTCCTATTTCTTGGTTCTTGGTCTAAAACTTTATTTGAGGTTCCAAGTCCTTGTAAAACCTGGGTACTTTTATTGGACTATGTTTGTGGTTTTAGGTCCCTGTAAAACCTAATTTTGATGCTGCTCTTTAGTAGGTTTCAGGACTGCTTTTCCTGGTGGTGGTTAATGTTTTATCTTTTTTTATTCTGTTAAAGGGTTTTGGGGTCCCCTCAAAACCTGATTTTACTGTAATCTAAAAAACTATATCAGTCAACCTGATATAGTCATTTTTCTATAATTAGTAACCTAATATATTGGCTTATCCTGATGTCATATGTTTCTCATGATCAACCTTCTTCCACATCATATTTTTAATTTTATTCATCATGATGTCCCCTCTTAGAATATTTCTTGTGAGACTCAATCCATTCAAATTTTATATGGGTTTCTCTTTCATTCCTACTTTTTCCACCATTGATTAAAATTCCTCATGTTGTAATTATCTCAACCTCATCCTATATTTATTGAATGTAATATGGTTCAAATTAGCCAAACTTTAGGTATAGGAGATTCTAACCAACTAATTAATAACCTAGAAAATAACACCATTTATACTTAAATAAAGAATTAAAGCCCTATAAAATTTCTTCCATCCACTACAGTAGTTGAGGAAACCAACACCAATGTTTGGAATCTTCCTACCAAGACCAATTTTGGGAATTCTCCATCTAATTCTAATCCTCCACCTAACTCTAATCAAAATTCAAACCCCACTTTTAGTCCTACTCTAGATTATTCACGAATCCTTATAAAAATGATTCACCAAATGACTCTTGTGCAAGCTAGTAGTATAAATAAATTCTTTCAACTACAAAACCAAATCTTACGTGTTGCTAATAAAGTTCTCTAAATCATCATGAATCAACCAAAATAGAATTATATCCCTCCCCCTCTGATGTATGCCAATGGAAACCTCATTCTTCAATAACCAATTCATAATAAGATGCTTCAAAATATTTAAAATGAACCTTTGGATCCTTTCATTGTGTCTATGGATATTGGAATCATTTCTCCAACCATCACATATGATGAAACTATTTATCTTGACTTACATATAAAATCTTTTGAAAATAATTATAAGGAATGGGTTAAAACTAACACTTACACTACTACAAATATTATAGCTAAAACCTTTTATTAGAGATGTGCTAAAATGGTATAACTAATTTCTAAGACATTCCATTGTAAAACTATAAAACTTATTCAGTGATCTAATTAAGAAATTTTAACATAATGAACTTCCTAAAACTATCCTTAGTAATTTCATTGATGTTAAGCAACTTCCTAACAAATATGTCCATGACTTCATCAAGTGATGAAAATAATTATCACATAAAGGAACCATAACATAATTAATGACAATATCTTCAAACTCTTTTTTAACACTTTTAAGGCCCTTATTTAAAACAAATTTAGGATGTTCTCTCCTCAAACTTTAGAAGAGGATTTCTACCAAGAAAAAAGACAAGATTTCCTTATGACCTAATATGAACCATCTCAAAACACCAAAATGAATCTTTCAAACCTCAACCAATGCAATCAATATTAATTATTTTAAAAATAAGCCTTCATAATCCAAAGTGATAACATCCCATTCAAATAATCAACTTCCTTCATGTCATCCCTTTAGTATTTAGTAAATTAAGAAGTTATTATCTCCATCCAAACCATACATTTATTCTTATGCCCTCCACCCCACCATGGTATGATCCTAACAAGTTATGTTAGTTCCATGTCAATATTGGTCACTCTCATGAAACATGTTGTGCACTTCAAAAACTTGTAGTAAATATAATCCTAGCGGAAAACCTTAATCATGACCTTATCACCAAATAACGTCATAAAGAATACCTAAAATCCTCTAAGACAAATATTATCATCCTAAATCTATAAATAAAAAACCATCTCAAATATTTGATCCCAATACATAACTATGATCACTATTCAAAGTTATTGTAATAATGAACATAGGATATTCAAAGTTAGTGTAATAGTGATCATAGTGATGCCAAATATGATCACTATTACACTAACTTTGAATTTGTGAATACATAAAAGTTAAACTATTATCATAAACCCACTCACAAATATCATATTAGTAAAACTAAGAAGACTTCCCCTAATGAATTACTTCTCAAATATAGTTATATCACCACTACATCTTATTTTGATTTTCCACCTAGTGACGAGCCTACTCTACCATACAAGCCTCAACCTAGCCTTTCCAATATTTATACTACCCTACCTCCTAAATCCACTCTCACAAATCAAGATAAATGTTACTATGGTTCTAATCCAAAATCATAAGGGTACTTCTTAGATGATTTTAACTCCATAAATTTCAATATTCCTTTAATGGAACTTATGAGAACTAACCATATCATAAAAAAAAAATTGTGCAATAATTGTAAGATATTAAGGAATCCATGTTTAAATAAAATGAACCACCTCCCCAACCTTTCGAAGGTCCAACATCAATGGAATTCCATGTCATTGAAAAAAAATATCATCCTTCTTCCTCTAAGAAACCTTCCATAGAGTTTCCTGAAAAATATTATCAATGATGAAATCCTTTTTTGATGTCATGCCCATCTCTTTGTATTAATATTTTAATTAATAACATTATAATACTATAAGTTTTAGTGGAATAAGGTTCAATAATTAATGTCACTTCCCTTTGGCTAATCCAACAACTTCAATATTCCAAAGATGACCTCAAACAATCTAGACTCACATGTCATGGATTTGACAAAACCAACCAAAAATATCTTGGTTGAATTTGGAATCCCCTCACTATTGGGCCAAAAATAGTGCACACCAAGCTTAAGGTTTGATGTCTTCCATTATCCTATAATATAATTTTAGGTCATCCATGGACTCATTACATGAGAGCTATTACATTTTTAGGTAGCCAATGTATTAATTTAAATCATGATAATAAGAATTATAAGCATGAATATAATCCCAACCCATGGGGTTTTAAATTAAGTAATCATAAAACACAATATTGCATCCAACCATTCCTCATATCAATAGTCCCCTTCTCAATTTTTTAACATGCATCCCAATTTTCAAGTCACTTTTATTGATTATGATGATGACAAACACAATGAACTACAAACCATTTTTAACAATACTATATCACCTTACATAGAATAATAGCTTTCTCTATCTCTCTTATCATGAGAGAGTAAAATTCCCTTTCTTGATGATGATATTGAAAGCACACTACCTTGCAATGTCCATGAAGCTTTCTATATAAAAGGTGATTTTGTATGTAATGACTTTGGGGTGGCTAAGTTATTTCAAGACATTTTATCATTATCACCTTGAACATGTATTCAAATTGGTGTATCCACTAAATAAACTTCCAATGAGAATTATCAAAGAACTCCTCATGCTTTTAATATCTCTCCATTGTATGATGATGATTATATATTTTCCCAAGCTCAATAATGAAAATGTGATGTACTTTATTATAAAAAAATCCTTTGCTAAAATGCATGATTTTAATGAATATGTCCATATAGTTCATATTTCTTCTAACTCTATCAATGATGAGAATGAACTAGAATATCAATGTTGTGTTCCTCCTATCAACACACCATTGGAAAATACTCCATGGGTTTTCCAACATATTTTTGATCTTCGTAGAAATCATGACAACATCAACCAAACCAATATACTTTAGAATTTTTCCAAGACTACTAATTATATTATCTAACTTAATATAATTTAATCAATTCTGCAAAATTACAACTATACCGACCATTCTGATACATTTAAAACTTCATCTCATAACTTTACTATACAATCATTATAAAGTGTCGATATAATTATAGTATCATCCCCAAATTATTACAATTACATCATCTAATGTGGCCACTATCATTACTACCTAAAATAATTATACTGACCATTCTGATATAGTTCAGACTTGTTATGTTATACTAGAGTGTATCAAACAAACTGATGTACCATATAGTAGAATTCATTTACTTCTCTAGATCCCAAAATTAGCTTAGATGCTAAATCCACTACTATAAGATAAATCCCTTTAAAATTTGACAATAAATGTAATAATATTATTGATATTAATGTAAATTTTGAATATTATAGCCCATTACCTATGTTCCCTAGTGACAAAGCCATTTTAGGATTACTTCACACAAGAGAGCCTCAACTTCCATGCCAACATCACAAGCTTGTCCCCTTTGATAAAAAATTTCATTTCTTTATTGGTTTTATTTCTAGTGTTGATATTGTACCTAACCCTTTTTTTAAACTTCATTCTACACCATACCATATCCAAGACAAAAATATAATGCTTAACAAATAAACTCAAACACTTAACTTAAATACAACTAAAAATCCCAAATCCATTTGTATCTCTAAGGAGTTTCAACCTAAAGATAAGGGTAACTATATCCTATTTATATAAAAATATCATGAAGTATTTGCATGGTGATGTGAGGATATGCTTGGTATAGACCCTAACATAGTTGTTCATAACATAGTAACCTATTAAGATACAAATTTTTTTTGCCAAAAGTAATGAAATCTCCCTTTTGAAATTTTTACTTAATTTCACAAATAAACCATTGATCTCTTAGCTGATAAGTTTATTTGACTTATAGATTACTATGAATGGGTCTCCAACATAGTAATTTTTTGTAATAAAGTCATTATGGTCATTCACATTTGTACTCAATATTGTAATCTTAACTTAGCATGCTCCGAGGATAATTTTCCTCTACCTTCCATGTATGCTATTGATGATTCCATGGCTCGATATGAGATTATTTCCCTCATGGATGGTTTTTTGAGATATAATCAAATTCACATTTCCCCCGAGGATCAACATAAGACTACCTTCAATACTAAGTGGGGCACATATTACTATGTTGATATATCTTTTGGCTTTAAAATGTTGGAGCAATTTACCAATGTGAAATAACCTACATTTTTCATTATCTCATCTAAAAAATGTTTAGAACCTATTTTGATGACCTTATAAATAAATCCAAACATTGTGAAAATCATCTTCATGATCTATATATCATTTTTATCACCTTATTAAATACAAAATTTAGATTAATCTTCAGAAGTGTTTCTTCAATATTACATCCCAAAAAATTATATGATTTTTGGTCCCACTATGAGGGGTTGACATGGATCCCCCTAGGATAATTTTTATAATTAACATGCATATACCTCAATCCATTTCCAACACTTGTATACATCTTTGGAAACTTGGGGCAATTATCAAATTTGTTCCTAAGTTAGCCTACCTTATAATTCAGTAAACTCTCTTCTAAATAAAGGTGTTACACTTGAATGAAATGATGTTTGTCAACAAGCATTTGATAACATGAATAAATATTTATTTCATCCTCCTACCTTACAACCACCTTCTAATGATCTCCCTATCATATTATATACATCATCTACTCCCCATCTTTATTGGGACAATGTTTGCACAACAAGATGAGTCTACAAAGAAAATGTTATTTACTACATTATTCATGATTTGATAGGTTATCATACCCACTACATTAAATTGGAGTGTGACTACCTTGCAATATAATTCAATCATGTAAAAATTTGGCATTATATGATTTATCAAACTACTTACATCATATTCCATTATGATCCCCTTCACCATTTCTTATCCAAGGCTTTCTTTCTTAGAGATCGAATCATAGATTGGATTTTACTCTTGATGGAATTTGGCCTTAGTATTATCACTCAAAAATTATTCAAAGGCCAAGTGATCACCGATCAACTTACTTACACACCTATATCAGCTTAATGACACCTTCAGGATACTCTTCCTGACAAGGATGTCTTCTTGATCTAAGGCATCAATCAAGTTATTTCCATTAAATACTTATTCCATAATTTCATAACTAATATCAAGGCCCAAGCCCTTGTAGAACCTAAAATGGTAGTCTTTAAATTTAACCCATGTATAAAAGATACCTTATAAAAATTACTTGAGGTTACCATAAATTTGCATGAGAATACTTGGAGACTTTATTTTGATGGAGCCAAGTGCCTTCGAGGAGTGGGGGTAGGATGTGTAATGGAATATATTTAAGGAAAAATCCATTTAGTTTTTCAATTTAATTTTGATGTTACTAATAACATGGATGAATATGAAGCTCTCATCCATTGGATGCAACAAACCATCAATTTAGACATTTCCTACTTACATACTTTAGATGATTCATAGTTTTTTATGTCACCAAATCAGTGGCATTTTTCAATGTAGAAGTGAAAACCTTATATCATATCATCAAATTTATATTACTCTTTCTAAAGAGTTTATTTATTTTACCATTGAGGCAATTCCATGAGATTAAAATGTTATAGTCGACTCTCTTGCTTCTTTAACTTCTCTCTTTCATCTCCATCAAGCATTGAATGACCCACAATTCCTCATCCACATCAAGAAATATCCATATACCTTAATGCATAAGGATGATTCTCTTATTTTCAACATCAAATTTATCACTACTTGAAAAATAACATGTTGTAAATACATCATCCTATTTATCGAACATCATGTCTATCCCCCTAAGGCTAATTCCTGTGAAAAGACTAGTCTCTAAAATCAAGTACTTAAAGTTGTTATTATACATAAAATCCTTTATGATAATAATTTTGAAATAACCCTACTTATTTTATTACTCAAGATGAAGTCCCTTATCTTATCAATCAAGCACATGGGGGTCATTTTCAATGGCCACTATAGTGGACATGCTATAGCTCACAAATACCTAAGTATGGGATACGATTGGCTTACTCTTGTAAAGGGCAGCATCACATTTATGAATAAGTATAATCATTTCAATCTCCATGACAATATTATTCATTCTCCTCCAGAAAAGCCTTATACTCTTATCTCCCTAACCATTTCTATGTGGGGATTAAATCTCATTGGAAAATTGTCTCAATGACAAGATGACCATGTATTCATTATTACTACCATGGAGTCATTTACCAAATGGGTATAAGTTATGCCCATTGTTAATATTATCAACATCACTATCTCCAAATTTATCCTTAAGTAAATCATTTTTTTTTTTTAATTCCTTACAACATTATATCTGAAAATGGTGTGAATTCTAAAAACAAAGACATGAAATAGCTTTGTACAAATTTTAAAAGTATGCACAATTTTTTCACACCTTATCACCCTTAGTGCAATTTCTAAGTAGAAGCCACCAAAAAAATATTTACCAAGATTTTAAAAAATACTATTACGGATTTTGATTTGAACTAGGATATAAATCACTTTGGGCATACTATGCTAGTATTTGTACTACCACCAAAGAAACTCCATTCTCTCTATTGTATGGCTTTGAATCCCTCTTTTACCACTAGAAGTTGAGTTACCCTATTTGTGCATCTTTCTTTTTTTCATCATTCCTGATGAAGAGATTCATGAATTATACCACCATGATTTAGACATGCTCGATGAGTTACACATGAGTATTTTACAACATAACCATCAATACAAACTCATATAGCTAAACAACATAAAAAGAAAGTGAAAGTTCCTACTTTTAATGTCAAAGACCTAGTGTCGAAATTGGATTACACCCATGATAAATAGGGAATTTATGCCCAAAAGTGGTGGGGTCCTTACCTATTAAAATACATCCTTGGACCTATCACTTATATATTACTAATAAATGAAGGACATATCTTTAAGGAACCAACCAACGCTTAGTTCTTGAATAATTATTTCACTTGACCTATGTTCTTATTAGTTTCCTTTTATTTATGCTTTTCCATTTTTGATACATATTAATTTAATTTTTATAGTTTTTTATATTATGTTAAGCTAACATTTATTGTAGGTTATATTTGACACTCATACATTTTAGCCTAGAATTTATCCATCTAAACACCTCCAAGTTTATTTCACATTATCCCTAGTAGCTAAACAACATAACAAGAAAGTGAAAGTTCCTACTTTCAATGAGGGAAATTATTCCAAAAAGTGGTGGGGTCATTACCTAGTAAAATAAATCATTGGACCTAGCACTTATATATTATTTATGAATGAAGGACATATCTTCAAGGAACCATCCAATGCTCAATTCTTGAAGAAGTATTTCACTTGACCTATGTTCTTCTTAGTTTTTTTATTTATGATTTTCCATTTCTTATATATATATTACTTGAATGCTTATAGTTAGTTATATTATAAGATAAAATTTATTGTGGGTTATATTTTGACTCTCTTACTTTTCAACCTAGCATTTCTCTATCTAAACACCTCCAAGTTTCTTTCACATTAAAACCAATACCTATTCTTGTTCCTTATGTATTTTTTAATTTTTACACATCTTGGGTTTTTAGTTTGTGAGTTGAATAGTAATACCTATGAAATAAACTAGGCCCTCATCACAAATTCTCATCCTCTTTTCTTTATTTCTACCAAAAAAATTGTCAACCATTGTTTCCTTTATAAATTTTTAGTATATTTTATCACTGTATGCACCCTTTAGGTATTTTTTATATTTTATATGCTTCAAATATTTATCATACTTCATGGTTTTATCCTAATTATTCCTCTTAGATTTTTAATTTTTGAGTTTATTGGATAAACATAGGGAATTAACTAGGCCTTCCTCACAAACACCCATCATTTTGTACATAGATTTCTTTCAATCCCAACCTTAGATAGGTGTCTTCTTAGAAAGATAAGATGGTTGAGGTTAGTGTTTTCTTCACTTATATTTAGTCATATTCCACTGTGGTAAAACTATATAAGTCTATGTCCATGTGCTCATCCACATTTTACCTTGTCTTATGATGATGCTTCATACTTACCTATCATTGTACCATCTCCGTTACAATTTTTTTGTGATTCAAAAAACCCAATATTATATTATCACCTTCCATGATTATCCATACTTATCATCTTCATTTGGACTCACTAAGGTCAATTTCAATATTTCACTCTTTTTAAGGTACAAGTCTAGGATTCTTTAAGAACCGTGGTCTTTAGGTTATATTCTCGAGTGACTTAGTCTAAGATCTTTTGTGATAGTCATATTTATCACCCATTATTAGTTTCAATTTGTATGGAGGAGAATATAAAAAACTAGAGGAGTTACAAGCCTTACCATAATAAAAGGCAATGATAAAATGTAAATCAAATCTTAAAATTTAAATAACACCAAAAGACGTGATATTTTTGGCACATCTCTTATTCTAGTTGAGGATCAAACTCCACATTTAGCCTCATGATAGAGTTGAGGTCCATTGTCATATGGTAGGCCATTAGACTGGGGTTAGAAGTCTCATTATCTATTCATATATTCTTACATTATAGTGTCACCTACTTTCTCACAAGTACTAAATCTTCACAGCAGACCCAAAAATATATAAGGGGTGTTGAGGAATGACGAATAAGTTTTGGGAAAGTAGGATCATTTAATTTTTCATGCAAGATAGCCTTCATGATATGATATTTATAGCTCACTAGTTAGCATAAGCTTATGTTTTTTATGTAGGGCTCTCAAAGGTCATTGATGTGTAAAAATCTTAGTCTTTTCAACTTGATTTAAGTGTCTTATTTCCATTAAAGACCATGTTTTTGCTTTGATGACACATTATTATCCTCCCTCAATTTTCCCCCATTAATAGGTAGTTTTGTTTCTAAATCTTCCACATCTTCTTTACTTCATATGCTCCATCTCTTTCATAATGGTAGCAATATGTAATTTCTAGCTTTTTAATTTTTAGAATAGAATCTACATATTTGAGTTGTTGTGAGATGCTCTCTTGGTAATTGCCTTATATTTATTGTATTTATATTAATTTTTTTTAGGACCTTGAGTTTTCTATTATTTATTTTTCATGTCATTCAGTCTCATCTTCCCTTTTGTGATTTCATGTTTCACCTTTTTGTGGGATGCACAGTCTCATTTCTACCTTTTTTACATCCTTATTTGAGTTTGGTTTGTCACTTCTCTTACATTAATTTTTTAATCATACAATATTTATGTGTGTCCTTTGTTTGATTTGGATTATTACTTAAATTACTTTGGATGCATTTTTGGGTTATTTTATCATAAGTAGCCTTGGCATTTTGGCTTACTAATTTGTGTTTGTTTTTGTCTACATCTTTAGATATTTTGGTTCTAACCTATATTTATCAATATCAATTTGACAATTTTCCAAGTGTTTCAATAATTTTAGGAGTTTTTCATTTTACATCCATTTATTGGCCATATTTTATATGCATGTATTATTTATGCCTATTTTTAGCCTTGTATCCTTAGGGTTTCTCAAATGCAGTTACCATACCCTCCATGTTCAAGATTATCATATTTGCATTCATCATTTATGAGGAAAGATAAGTCAAACTATGTAAATGTTACTTTCAATTATTTTTATATTAGCATTTATTTTTAATTATGATCTTTTGTGTTGCTATGTTTCTATCCAAAAGCATCAGCTACACTACATTATTATGAAACATGATGAGCTTTAAATGTATAATATGTATACACCTGACATTTTTTAATTTTATCACTTTGCTAACTCTTTCTTTTGAAAGCCCTTTTTAGTGCATCAATCTCCCTGAGTGTATGTATTAAAGGGTGCACCAGGAATAGGGTGGGATTAGTTTTTGGTACTTTATGATATATGTTTACATATTATTATTGTATGCCTTCATTACTATCATTTTTCCCTCATTTGAGTTTATTTTCATCTTACCTTTCTATCTGATTTCTATCCAGATTTGTTAGCTTCCATATATCTTACTATACCAAATCACTATAGCATGTTTCATACTTAGTCTTCCTTATATTGTATCAACCAAACTGATATAATTATAAGTTTGTATTATATCACTCATATTGTATTGGCCTTGTTGATACCATATTGTTGACATCCTATAATTGTATTGACCTGGATGATACTGTTGATTTAGATTTTAGGGTTAGGTTTGGGTATTAAATCCATAAATATAGGGGTCAAATTTTATTCCTGATAAATTTATCACATTCATATACTTTTATTTCACTCACATTTATTCCCATAAGTAATATTTGGGAGAGTTATAGGTTTAGAACCTTATCTTGGAGGTCTTGTGTCTTTTGATGTCATTAAAACTCAAAATGACATGTATTTGGAGTTCCTAACTAAGGATATGTAGGTCTTCAACCTAAAACATCTATTGAAAAGTAATACTTGAGCCAAAGGGGGAAATTGAGTCTCTAATAGGTCTACCCAAAGGCAAGTATTTATGTCTCTATAATATTTCCTTTATTTACTAAGTATATTATATATTACTTGGTTTATTGATTTGTGGATGTGTGTGTGTATCCTTGTTTATGCTTTTGCTTATATTGAATAAGGTGTTATAGATATAGGGTTACTTAGGCTTTCCATTTATCACCTTATGTTTCATATACTTCCATTTGGTTGACCATTTCACCTTATTTTCTTTACAAGCACTTGCCCATAATTTAATTGTACTTGCATCTTTACAACCACTTACCCATCATTGAGCCTTAGTGAGATCTATACCCCATTTCATAGGCTTAGGCTTTTGTACCCTTTATTATTAAAATTTGAGTGTATATTACCCTCTTCTATGTCTATGGATATTCTAGGTTCTTTCCTGATTATCTAAGTATTTGCAGGATCTATTGATTGACCTTATCTTACTCTTAGTCTATTGAAATAAAAAGGATAGTTATAGGCCATCCTAACCTGTGAAAACCATATCTAATAAGGTTTTTACCTTATAATTTTATAAGGGATATTGATTATATTGATCATGTATATGAAAATGGTATAGTTATCATAACCACTTGTTTTATTATGATATTACTATAATAAAGAGAAAGATATCTCAATTACTAAATAGAAAATTAAAAGAGCTACTATTTTATCAAAATTGGGGATTAAGTAAATGTTAATATAATTATGACAAACTATTAAGTAAAATTAAAATGTATAAGATATGTAAGAAATACGCAAAACTAATTTGGAACTTAATATTTATAAAAAGATGATAATAAAGGGAAAGTACCAAAGATAAATAACTTATTTGGAACTCAAATTTGATGGACTCAAAAAATATTGTGTGATTGACTATGGGACTATGCAAGGTCACTTTGAATCAATAAAATGGCCTCATTTAAACTTGGGGCAAGGCCATGATATTCAAATAAAGTTGGCATATGTTATCATTTATAGGGTGCACCAGCATGAACATTAGGGTTTTTATACTCTATATGAATTTTGTATATGTACCTTCAACTATAGGTCTTGTGTGTGTATTGTGGGTTGCTTAATACCAATACTTTGAAGAGGGATAAAACTCCATGTAATTCTCACTTGGTGTGTGTGAAATATTGGTGTAGTGTAACATGCTAGTAAAATCTTAGTGTAAGTAAGCACTTGAACAATGACTTATGACCATATTGTTGTATTCAAACTTATCCCGAGGCTACTTGGGTATTATGGACTAATAATTGGGAAGAATAGGTTATTTCCTCTCAATGCGCAATTAGAATAATTATGGTGTTTGCAATATAGAAGCCTCTTTCCCACTAGTGATTAAATGAATTAAAAATGTACTTATATAGTTTTATTACTTGTGAAACATGTAAGATGACCCATTAGGTGTATTTTAATTTGATAAATAACTTGGTGTTTGGCTAGAGAACAAAAATGGTAGCTTTAAACACTACTAGCTAGCAAGATTACCCTGAAGGAGTGGCCTTGTTTGAAGATCAAAGATAGCTAAACTAAAAGAATGAATCAATCTAATATTTATTCTAAGATACTTTTAATGAAGAATTGGAATATTCAGTATCATAATTGCCTAATGATATAGGGTCATTTACATATAAGTAGAGGAATAGTGGTATAGAATTATGGAATCAAGCATAGGTTAAGTGTGCATAGAGGATGGCCACAAGTGGATTATTTTAGCATCAAATGTTAGTTTAAGTGATTAAATTTCCCCCATTTTATTCTAGTAATGCATAAAATGAAATTACTAGAGTAAAAGAAAGAGAGTTATACCTTAGCTTACTTGTGTTGAGTAGTCTTGTATGTAAATCACATATTGAATTGTGCTTCATGTAAACCTATAATGAAACATGTATAAATCAATCCTTACTTAGGATACAAATATGAAATTAAAGATAAGAAACCTATAGATAAAATATTACACCTTTTCATGTACATGAACTGTTGTGTTTTTTGGTGCAAAACTAGTGAATAGAGAGGGTGGAACCCTTGGAGATTTCTTTTCATTGAAAAAATTGGATTGGAATATGCATGCCCCAATCCTCATTGGTAAGAAAATGTTCTTAAGAACTCAATATTCATTTGACTTCATCATCATACAATTCAAGGTAGTAAAATATATTAGAATACCTATATGAACCCCAATAGGTTATTTTGGTGTAAAATTGGTCCAAAAAGTTCAATCAACCACTACAAATGGAATAAGATTCATTTTGGTGCACAACTAGTGAAAAAATAACATGATCTGAGTCTAGTGTATACAACATAGAGAATGACATGAATTGTCATTCCTTTTATGAAATGGTGTAAAAATTGAGCAAGAAAGTGATAATTTATCATGTGCATACTCCCAATTTGAATCTAATTATATTGATTTTGATAACCAAGTAAAATCAACTATATTTCTAATAAACCTATGTAAATTTTTGGAACACATGTTGCTCATGATACCCCCAATATAAGTAATATTTATGATAATATACATTTAAACCTAAAAATTATTTTTTATCAACACTAAAAATTATTATTTAGATTGAATATAATTTTAAAAAATCTATAAAATTTTGTTTTTAACTTTTGAGATGAAAGTGTGTTGTTCTGAATAATAAAATCTTACATTGTTGTCTAAATGGCATGGTTCTATCTAAATATGATTTATAGTTATACACTAAGTAGTGATGTGATCAACTAAGAAAATATTTTCCTTTTTATTTATGTAGTGAAATGTTTCGACTCAGTCTCTAAGACAAGCCATTGTGTATGCCCCCTCTTTTGAGGTGAGTTGTGAAGCCTACACAATAACTTGTCTCAAAATAAAAAGTTATGCAGATGATTTTGTATAAATATTGAAACCTATAGTGATAACGATAACATTAGAAATCATGGCATCATATTGATAATCTAGATAAACTATTAATGTATGATATATGTAGAACCAAGCATACATAGTTCCATGTCTAGATAGATTTTAACAATTAAGCACATAGTGAATTTATAATCAAAATTGAGTACTTGAAGTTGGTTTATAACTACTCAAATAATATGTATGATATTGATAATGGGATCAAAAAACTAGGTAGATGCATGATATATATCATCACATCATAAATTAAGCAAAAAATATCAAACAAAAATCATAGCCATGATGCATACACAAATCACATGTAAAATCACATAAAATAAGCAAGAAGTCCAAGGTGCCACAAACAAGGGACATGTTCAAATGTCACTCATATGCATAGAAACACAAAAATAAGGCTAAGATATTAAAACAAGGGCATGTTCAAATGTCCACAATCTAAAGAAATAAATACACATAAATCATGAAACAATTAAGCAAACATGTTAAGCATGCATGAATAAGTGAAATTGATCTACATAAGTAATTTATAACATTAGTGTATTTATCACTTGGGCATCTATTAAGATATT
The DNA here is from genome assembly GCA_037957365.1 of Torreya grandis. Lineage (NCBI taxonomy): Eukaryota > Viridiplantae > Streptophyta > Pinopsida > Cupressales > Taxaceae > Torreya > Torreya grandis. The sequence continues at coordinate 1,072,992 of JARHVA010003587.1, forward strand.
AATGTGAAAGTAAGTGAGAAAAAAGGAAAGATGCATGCAATGTATTATACTATAGTAAGAACAAAAAGGGATAGTCATATAGAGATAAAACTTAAGTAAGAGATGCCCGTAGTGAACTTGTTATGATGTACAAAACTTTTATAAATCCTATGACTATTTTGGTTTTGATAAATTATAGAATGTGTTCACTAGGATAAGTATATTAGAATCAAATAAGAGCATAGTATGTAATTATCTGGAAGAGAATGGTTTTGTTTGTGTAAATTTTTTAGGTTCAGATAGTATCTTCTGATAAAACTACATCTAAAAGTGATAACCTTTATGTTTTCAACTCACTCAAGTACACTTGTGAAGCATATTTTATATCAAACTAGATATAAATAAGTATTGGATATAATAAAACACAAATCAATAGATGTAAATGAACTATACATATCATTCATAGGTCATTGTTTTTAGGGTTTAGGGTTTAGGTTTTAGGGTTCATTGAAAAAATTGGATTAAAATATGCATGCCCCAAACCTAATTGGTAGGATAATGTGCTTAAGAACTCAAGATGCTTTTAGCTTCATCATTGTAAAACTCAAGGTAATAAAATATCTTAGAATACCTGTATGAAATCCAATAGGTTATTTTGGTGCAAAACTAGTGAAAAAAAGTTGAATCAATCATTACATATGGAATAAGATTAGTTCTGGTGCAAAACTAGTGCAAAAATAGCATGATCTGAGTCTAGTGTATACAACATAGAGAATGACATTAATTAACATTCCTTCTATGAAATTAGTGTAAAAATTAAGCAAGAAAGTGATAGTGTCATTCACATGCCCCCAATCTGATATTTGAGCATATTGATTTTGATATCTAAGCATGTTGATTATGAAAACTGAGTAAAATCAACTAAATTTTTGAGTAAACCTGTGTAAACTTTTGGAACACATGTTGATCATGATGCCCCCAATCTGAGTAAATTTTTTTATAATATATGTCTAAATCTATTTTTTTAGCAACAATAAAAATTATTATGTAGACTAAGTAAAATTTTGAAACTTTTTGTAAAATGTTGTTTTTGACTTTTGTAATGAAAGTGTGTTGTTCTAAATAATAACCTATATTGTTGTCTAAATGGCATGGTTATTTGTAAATATGATTTATAGGTATAAATTAAGTATGTAATCTGATTAACTAAGAAAATATTTTCCTTTTTATCTATGTAGTGAATTATTTTAGCTCAGTCTCTAAGACAAGCCACTATATATGCCCCCTCTTTTGATGTCAGTTGTGAAGCATGCCCAATAACTTAGATCAAAATAAAAAGTTATCCAGATGATGGTATAAAAATATTAAAACCTAGAGTAATAATGATAACATTGGAAATCATGCCATCATATTGATAATCTAAGAAAAATTAGTAATGTATGATACATGTAGAACCAAGCATACATAGTGTCATGTCTAGATAGATTTTACCAATTAGGCATGTAGTGAATAAATGATCAAATTTGAGTACTTGAAATTGGTGTAAAATTACTCAAAGAAGATGCATGATATTGATCATGGCATCAACAAACTAGGGAGATGCATAATATATATCATGGCATCATAAACTAAGCAAAAAATAGTAGACAAGAGTCATGGTCATGATGCATACAAAAATCACATGTAAAAACACAAAATAAGAAAGAAGACTAAGGTGTCACATATAAGGGATGTGTTCAAGTGTCACTCACACACATATAAACACACAATAAGGCTTAGAGCTAAAAATAAGGACATGTTCAAATCTCCACAATCTGGAGAAATAAATACACATAAAGCATGAAGCAATTAAGCAAACATGTTAAGCATGCATAAATAAGTGAAATTGATCTAAATAAGTAATTTATAACCTTAGTGTATTTATCACTTGGGCATCTATTAAGATATTAATGTGAAAGTAAGTGAGAAAAAATGGAAAGATGCATGTAATGTATTATATTATAGTAAGAGCAAAAAAGATAATTATAGAGTGATAAAACCTAAGTAAGATATACCCCCAATGAATTTGTTGTGATGTATAAAACTTGTATAAGGTTTGTGACTATTTTGGATTTTATAAATTATAGCATGTGTTCACTAGGACAAGTTTATTAGAATTGGATAAAAGCGTAATGTGTGATTTTCTAGAAGAGAACAATTTTGTCTATATAATTTTTGGGTTTGAGATAGTATCACCAGCTAAAACTGCATCTAAAAGTGACATGTATGTTTTTTAAATCACTCAAGTACACTTTTAAATCATATTTGATATAAAACTAGACATATAAAAATATTGGATATACCAAAACACAAATCAATAGATGTAAATGAACTATACATATCATTCATAGGTCCTATTTTTATAAATTGTGTGTGTGTGTGTTTGAATATATATAAATAAAAATGAACATAGTAACTAATGATTTATATAAAAGACTCACAATAATAGGTCATGTATCTAACATAAGAAGGATTACCTCTCATGAATATAAAGTATCATACCACTCTGAAGTAGCTAATCTCAACTCAGAATCTAAAAAGTTATCTAAATCTATAACATAAGTGCCACTATCATGATGACAATATTTAGTATGTTGTGTATGTTATTTAGCATTATGAAATTAAGGACTCTTCAAAACCCATCATGGAGTATAAAAACTCTATGTCAGTGTTTGTCATGGAAAAATATTAATGTCATATAATATCAATCTAAGATGTGCTAGAGTAGAGAGTGGTTTTCTAGAATCTATGACAAATCACTAATTAAGTGGATTTTCAAGGATATATCTCCTTGGAAATTTGTCCACTTATTTATAAATTCTCTACATAGGTTGAACCTTTTTAGTTTTCTCAATTGATATATGCGATGTAGGAATAATAACCTTTAATTGTAGGGGCTATTCATATGGAATGCCATGAACTGTGCTAACATCATTAGAAAAAATATATTTCCATTATTTGTGTATACTAGAATGTACTACATGAAGTTTTTGAATCCAAGGACATCCCAATAACATATCGAAGAATCATGCACTAGGTAATACTATAAACTTGGTGACCAAATGTGTTGGACCAACCTTTATTGGTAGTGTGACTTTACCAATAAAATTATAAACATGTCCATTGAATACTTTAATTAATGTTTTTATAGAAATTAAATCCTTATTTATGTATCCAAAATGTGAGAGAAGTGTGATAGTGCACATATTCACACTTGAACCATTATCAACCATGAGATTTTGTATAGGTTTATGATCTATGTAAGCTCAAATGAATAAAGAGTGTAAATCAAAATCATCGTCAACTATCTCATGCTCTGCAAATGTGATAAGTAGTCTAGATGGCACTAAAACATGATATGTACCAATGATGCCATTCAAAGGATAATGTGCCTCAGTATGAGGATGATAATGAGTTGGTAGAGGGTGTGCATCATATGTGTAACACACTTCTAATTTATTTGTTATTTCTTGACCTATGTTCTTATGGAAAGGATCATTGAATATATTCATTATTCTACTATCACTTGATTGTGCCTTTATATTATCAGTAGAGGTACCCATATCGATATTGTCAAATACTTGTATCTTATGTCTCAAACTAATGCATCTATTAGTAGTATGTTTTGATGCTCTATGAAAATCATAAAAAGTGTTTTGATCAAATCCTTTTGGAAGAGGTTTACTCACATTAACCTCTTTAATGTGAGGGAGTGATATGAGGTTACATTTCAATAAAAAAATTGGTACCTTGTAGGGAGCTTTTGACAAGTTGGTAAATTGTCTCCTTAGAGGAGTTAATAATACAATGTGTGGAGTAGGTTCCAAAACTATGTTCATTGTTATCTTTTGATCACTCTTATTTTAATTAGATCTCACCTTATATGGTGGCTTATTCAGATTCATTGTATGATAAATATAAATTGGGTTGGTTATTATAGTCATCTAAAATGTCATTTGAGTGCAATGAGTGTCACTTAAGACCACCATATCCTTACATTATCCCTAAACTTATCTTAGGGACTTTGTTGATCATTTTACATCTTTTGTGTGAGTCCAACCCATTCCTAGATATACCAAAAGCATCACTAAACTACCCCCTATGCACCTTGGTCTCATTTTGCCTGTTAATCTCACCTAGACATTAGTGTGGTCTTTTGGACTATAGGGTACTATGTTATTGACCAAAGGGAAACAATAATGTACCCTTTCTCCTTAATCCCCCAATAAATATATTTTTGTTCCTCAAAGCACTCTTAGGGTTATCCTAGACCTATTTCACAACTTGATAAGCACTAGAATGCTATTTATAGACCACTTTCATTCACTTATCCACTGGAGGTAAATTAGATGTATATACTCATAAAAAACTCAAAAATAGTTGTGAAAATCAAGGTCATTGATCCCTATTCTATCCTAATTCTACATACACCCATCTAAAGTAGCCTAGAGCTTAAATTAATCATATTTATAGTCTTAATCCACACTCAAAGCATTCAAACTAGCACTCATACTAGCATTCACTTACACTTGAAATATCACTAAGATTGGGATAACTACATCAGGAATGATGCCCTTTCAAGGAATTGGTATGTAGGCAATGCTCATCACATGGGGTGTTGAAGTCACACCTATCCTACACTACTAATGCCACTCTTTTTATACTTGTGCTCCTTAAATACCCTAACAAGCATGGAGGCCTAGGGTTTCACATTAAATCAATCATAATAGGGAATAGGTGCACACACATACATAGAATCCTCATAATTAGATGAAACTACACCTAAAATTTCACTATCCCTACTTCCAAAAGGATGCTAGAATGGCACATAGGACACTAGAATGGTTCATTATTATCTAGGGGACTGTTGACCATTTTTTGCCCAATAGGCCAAAAACCAGTCCCCTTTTATCCTTGCTATTCTAGGCCATTTCATTTTCTGATTTTGCATAAATTTGTTTAAATCTATAGACTCTGCAGGTCTAAATCTATAGACTCTGCAGGTCTAAATCTACAGACTCTGCAGGTCTAAATCCACATACTCTACAGGTTTTGGATTTCTACGGACTCTACAAGTTAGTCCTTTGGTGCATGAAGGATTGGTTTAGAGAGTTATAGGTTTCACAAGGCTTCTTCAGGCTCTAGTTTAAAGAAAATCACAAGAAAATTTGGCATGGTTGAACCATTGAACCATCGCTTCATTTCAAGCAAACGGTTCAATCGATAGTTCAATCAGCTTTGGTTCAAGCCTTAGTTCATCGATTCAAGTCCATCACTTCATTTTCAAGCCTTGGTTCAATCTTTAAGTTCAAGAAGCTTCAAGATCAGTGTTTAGTTCAAGGACTTGGCTTGACACACAGCATTGAACCATTGAACCGGTTTAATGCTTCAGTTCAACGCTTTGGTTCAATGCAGAGTTCAATCGGCAGTTCAACCAATCTTGGTTCAAGATTTGGCTCATCATTTCAAGTTCATCACTTCATTTTCAAGCCTTGGTTCAATGCCTCCAGTTCAATTCACATGTTCAATGGCTGAGGTGAGTGAGAAGAGTTCATCAGGCTTGGTTTAACGGGCTCGGCGTGTAGTGGTTGAACCGTTGAACTGATTGAACCATTGAACCAAATTTTGGTTCAACGGGTTGGTTCAATGGCTTAGTTCAAGGGTGTGCCCTACATTCAAAGGGAAACAATGCATTAAAAAGCCCTTGCAGAGGGTAGTTCAAGATTTGAAAGCCCTTGTAGAGGGCAGAGAAGTTCAAAGAGCCTGACAAAGCAAAGGACCACTAGCCCACAAAAAAATCAAAGTGGCGAATTCCCGAGGACTTTTTGTCTGTAGGAAAAGGCCCAAAACAAAAAACCCATGAGGAAAAAGCTTGAAACAAAAGACCCGATGACTTTTGCCAAGGATGGTGACATCTTGAAAGTCATCAAATTTAAGCAGACGAACTAGCTATTGGGTGACGGCTGCGTGAACATCAAATTTAACGTAGTGAAGTAGCCATTGTTTTTGAACTACCTTAGCACCAAATCATGGAAGGATCCCAAGGAATGTAGTGACCCATGAGAATATCACCCCTGAGGTTTGAAAGAGCAGGAAGAAGATAAAGAGTAGAAATGACAAAGCATTCAAGTGGTGAAGGGAAGGTGAGTTATTGTAGATGAGAAGCGTGACCTATTTTTCTATAGTTGGCATTGATGAGGGGACAAACTATAGTCTATTTGAAAGAAAGAGGTGCAGCCATGTCCTTACATTAATGTTTGAATGCCAAAGTCAATTTTGGTGATTATACAGCATGGTTCCAGCAGGCCTCTTCTAGAATAATGACATTAGTAATAGTGGTTTCCTCTTCCCAAGATTCAGAATGCACATGGGCCACTTGAAAAAAAGAGCACCAAAATATTTCCCAAGAAGTGCCAAGTTCTCTTCCTCTTCCTATATATTGTAAACTTCTCTTTTGAGAAAAAATATGCTCTCAACCTTAAGGCAAAACTCTACCCAAAAATCTCTTGGGCTTGTAAGGCAGAGCTGCTAGATTTTACCTTCAATCAGAACTTAGCATTTTTTCCTCCATTCTGAGTTTTGCATCTTTAGTATGTGTCTATGCATTTAATTATATGTTAAGTCATTTTTTGAATGCTTTTGTAGAATGATTTTAGCATGTTTCGTGCATTTTTGTGAGTTTCTTTTTACAAGTCTATCAGAAGTGTCCCTAGAGGAGTATAGGTGAAGTGGATAGGCTGTTGCAGTGTGTCTTAGAATGCCTCTAGTGGTTATTTTCCTCCCTGTATCTCCACGGACCCCTGACCCACTGATGCAGAAGGTTCTCTCATGTTAGATGAAGTGTATAGGTGCTTCCTTTTGGTGAAAAGCGTATGTTCGAGATAGGTGGGTCATATTTTTTGGTGTATCACCTTTTACTTTTTAGGCTTAGGCTTTATTTTTAACATCTCTCCCTTTTCATCCCCCCCTTTTTTACATTTTTTTTTAGCATTAGGAGAAACTAGGGCCTAAATGATACATCAGACGGAGCTAGCCCTTATCTAGAGACTCTCCCCTCTAGCTTCACTAGTCCCATAGGTGAGAAGGAATTTTCCATTGTTGCGTGAAGAAGGTAGGAGCTTGACCTCCTGCCAAGGGTGCAATCTTCTATGTCAATAGTTTTTGGCATGCCTGGTGGGACCAACTAGGACAAGTTGTGTCCAAAGAGTTGAAGAATTTTTGGTGTGTTCTTCAACTGACTAGCCTTTGAAGGCTTTTATATCAACACCAATGGTGACTCTGAATTGAATCTACTAGTTAAGCAGCTTGGTGCCATCAAAAATCACTTTTTGTATGTATAATTCCTTTTTACAAGATCATGGATCTTGTTTTCCTTCATATGACTTTGATCAGACTCAAGATTTTTAGAGAATCACCTCAAGCAGCTCTCCTAGTTGCCCTTCAATGATAAGGGAGGTGGTGCTGGAGTTTGAGAAGAAGACAATGGAGATTAACAGATTGGAGGAGCAATATGGATATCAGTAGGATTTGATGTATAAAGAGGAGTGTTTGTTTAGGCAAGCACAGGCCTTATAGTCCATGGAGGAAGAGGTAGCAAAATGGAGAAATCTATTTATTCAAGGTAGTCAGCCTTGTGTGCCCCTTCCTATTCTGAAGAAAGCCCCCTCTTTTGCACCAAATCCTTTCTATCAGACAACACTCACCCACTCCAGCTCATCTGACACATCTGCTCTCAATCTCGTGTGCCTATCTTTCCAACATCAAAGGGCATCAGAGCAACCCCCCATGGAGATGAACCTTCTAAACTCCTTAGATCATGAATCTTCTTTTGGGGGAAACTCTACAAACTAGCACATCTCTCTCGAAATTACTCCTATTCAACATGATGATGTTGGTGACCTCCATGAAAGACTCTTTCAGGGCAACCTAGCTAAACAAGTTAAAGATTTAGAGGCTAGGATGAGACTACTTCTTGAAAGAGAGATAAAACTCCCAGACCTTGTGGAGGAGCCCCAGGACCTTGGAGAAAACAAAGTTGCTGCCTGTTCACAAGAGCAAAATTCCAATTCTGAGATCTTTCACCCTAATGGCAACCTCCTGACCTAGGGGGAAATAGTGGAATCATGGGGCAGGAAAGAGGAGAAGAAAGGTTTTGCTCAAAACCTTAAAAAAGATAAAGTTGCTCCTGCTCATGATTCCTATGATCTCTAAGAAGGGCTCTTCCAAGAAGATCTATCCAAGAGAATTACAGAGTTGGAATCTAGAGAGAGATTCCTTAGCCAGTGTGTGATGGATGGTTCAGACCCAACAACACATTCCATGTCTAAACACACCCCATCTACACATTTCCAAGAGAGATATCAGGCCACACCTAATATTGATGAAGTGTTAACCAAGTGGAAAGAGGAAAATCATTTGATTCTAGCTCAAGGACTGCCTCCTCTTCCACATGGTTTTCCCACTTCACCCCTTCTCAGGGAGGAACCTATATTGCAAGAGGCAGGTGAGGAGCAGAAGATCCAATCTATAGTTTTCTAGGAGGCTATCATGAGTGAAAACAAAGAAGAAATAATCATTGATGCTTCTTGTGAAGACATCATCAGCAATGGAGAAGACTTAGGTCATGCATACATGCAGATGTTCCAACAATACGAGGAGGAACAAAAGCATGGTGAGCTCTCTCCCCCCTTGTTTGATGAACTTCCTTGTTGCTTCGATGAGGAAGATGACTACGCTGAAGAGCCTAGGTTGGAGGAGGAAAAGGAGAGGCTAGTCTTCCTTGAAGAAAGCCTTAAAGAAGAAAGTTTTGAATAGAGAGGTGATGTTCTATGGGATGAGCAATCATTTGGTGAGTCCATTTCAGACATCATCACAGTCACCCTTCTTCAACAAGGCCAAGAAGGAGCAGAGGATGAGTCTGACAAGGTTTTCAATGAAGTAAAAGGAAATGGGTCAGACCATGATGCATTGCAGAGGGATTGTTCACATCAAAGGGATAATGGTGATAAGCTAGAAACCACTAATTTCTTGGTGAAGAGCACCAGTATGAGGGACCAACATTCAACAAGCTTCCAAGGACAAGTAGAGTACACATATGTCAGAAGCATGTTCAATTCTAATCCACTCAAATACAAGCCAAGCAAGGTGATAGGCAAGAGGAACAGGTCACCAAATCTCCTTTTCTTTTAGCCACTTATCTACCACCATAAGTTTCTTTTCCAGGAAGGATACTTAAGAAAATTTCCCTTCAATCTAGGAGGGAGGCTAACATTCCTGGTTAGCTGTATATAGTAGTTTTTTTTAAGTTTCTTTTCCTACTTTCCCTAAGTGCAGTTTACACAAGTAGTGTTTTTTAGCCTTGTGTGTTTCCCTTTGTGTGTGGGGTAGAAATATTCATGTTTGATTCTTGGATCTTTGGGGGCTGTTGCTAACCTTTGTTCAAGCTGCATCTGACTCTGTGCCCAATGGACTACAAGGCAACTAGTCTTTAAGCATAGTAGGCATGCTTCTCCTAGGAGTCACCAATTTGTTAACCATTTTTTTCCCAATAGGCCAAAAATTGGTCCCCTTATATCCCTACTATTCTAGGCCATTTCATTTTCTGATTTTGCATAAATCTGTTTAAATCTATGGACTCTACAGGTCTAAATCTATGGACTCTACAGGTTTTGGATTTCTACAAACTCTACAAGTTAGTCCTTTGGCACATGAAGGATCAGTTCAAAGAGTTCTAGGTTTCACAAGGCTTCTTCAGGCTCTGGTCTAAATAAAATCACAATAAAATTTGGCATGGTTGAACCATTGAACCATCGCTTCATTTCAAGCAAACGATTCAATCGGCAGTTCAATCAGCTTTGGTTCAAGCCTTAGTTCATCGCTTCAAGTCCATCACTTCATTTTCAAGCCTTGGTTCAATATTTAAGTTTAATCAGCTTTAGGTTTAGCATTTAGTTCAAGGACTTGGCTCGATGCATAGCATTAAACCATTGAACCAGTTTAACACTTTGGTTCAATGCTTTGGTTCAACGCAGAGTTCAATCGGCAGTTCAACAAATCTTGGTTCAAGCTTTGGCTCATCATTTCAAGTTCATCACTTCATTTTCAAGCCTTGGTTCAATGCCTCTAGTTTAATGTGTAGGTTTAATGGCTGAGGCGAGTGAGAAGAGTTCATCAGGCTTGGTTCAATGGGCTCAACGCATAGTGGTTGAACCTTTGAACCGATTGAACTGTTGAACCAAATTTTGGTTCAACAGCTTGGTTCAAGGGTGTGCCCTACAGCTGGAGGGCAGCGATGGGTTCAAAAGCCCTTGTGGAGGGTAGTTCAAGATCCAAAAGCCCTTGTAGAGGGTAGAGAAGTTCAAAGAGCTTGACAAAGCAAAGGACTGCCAACCCACAGAAAAGTCAAAGCAGCCAATTCCTGCAGACTTTTTGTCTGCAGGAAAAGGCCCAAAATAGAAAACTCATGGGGAAAAAGCCTAAAACAAAAGACCCAATGACTTTTTCTGAGGACGATGACGTCCCAAAATCCATCAAATTTAAGCAGACAAGCTAGCTATCAGGTGATGGCCGTGTGAATGTCAAATTTAACATAGTGAAGTAGCCATTGTTTTTGAACTACCTTAGCACCAAATCATGGAAGGAGCCCAAGGAATGCAGTGACCCACTAAAAGATCACCCCTAAGGGTTGAAAGAGTAGGAATAAGATAAAGAGCAGAAATGACAAAGCATTCAAGTGGTGAAGGGAAGGTGAGTTATTGCAAATGAGTGGTGCGACCTATTTTTATGTAGTTGGCATTGATGAGGGGACAAACTGTAGTTTATTTATGGAAAGAGGTGTGGCCATGTCCTCACATTAATGTTTGAATTCCAAAGTAAATTTTGGTGATTATACAACATGGTTCCAGTAGGCCTCTTCCAAAAGAATGACATTAGTAACAGTGGTTTCCTCTTCCCAAGATTCAGAACGCACATGGGCCACTTACATAAAAGAGCACCAAAATATTTCCTAGGAAGAGCCAAGTTCTCTTCCTCTTCCTATATATTGTAAACTTCTCTTTTGATAAAAAATCCACTCTCAGCCTTAAGGCAAAACTTTACCCAAAAATATCTCAGGCTTGTAAGGTAGAGCTACCAGATTTTACCTTCAATTAGAACTTAGCATTTTTAGCTCCATTCTGAGTTTTGTATCTTTAGTATGTGTCTATGAATTTAATTCTATGTTAAGTCATTTTCTTAATGCTTTTGTAGAATGATTTCAGCATGTTTGGTGCATTTTTGTGAGTTTCCTTTTACAGGTTTGTCAAAAGTGTCCCTAGAGGAGTATAGGTGAAGTGGATAGGTTGTTATAGTGTGTCTTAGAATGTCTCTAGTGGTTATTTTCCTCCCTATATCTCCACGGACCCCTGACCCACTGATGCAGAAGGTTCTCTCATGTCAGATGAAGTGTATAGGCACTTCCTTTTGGTGAAAAGTGTATGTTTAGGTTGGGTGGGTCATATTTTATGGTGTATCACCTTTTACTTTTTAGGCTTAGGCTTTGTTTTCAGCATCTCTCTCTCCCTTTTCATCCCCCCCCTTTTTTACATTTTTTGTTAGCAGTAGGAGAAACCAAGGCCTAAATGATACATCAAAGGGAGCTAGCCCTTATCTAGAGACTCTCCCCTCTAGCTTCGCCTCTCCCACAGGTGAGAGGGGAGTTTCCATTGTTGTGTGAAGAAGGTAGGAGCTCAGCCTCCTGCCAAGGGTGCAATCTTCTGCGTCAACAGGGACTATGCTATTATTCAAGAGAGTTTCTAAAACCTGATTATTATTTAGACACTTTGAATAGTCCCTATACTATTTTTTATCCTATCATTTGTCTATCTCAATTAATTTCCAACTAAGTATATCTCTTGTAACTTATTATAAAAATTACAATAAGACAAGAAATAATCAACTATTGTAAAAATTAGACGCTATATATATATATATATATATATATATATATATATATTCCTAATTTTATTATTCCATCACTTTAGCAACCTATGGTTTTACATTCCATAAATCCCTTAAAAGTTAAATCATTTAGTGAACTTGACTTACTTTAAATAGTGCCAAATCCCTAACCATAGACTACCTTTAGGTTTTATGTTTCCATCCTTTTGTAACTCAAACTTAGATTTCAGATCTTTGTATCTTCTAATTTTTATTTATTTTTAATCATGATAATAATGACAGAAGATGTTTACCACTTTCTAATAAAAAATTTCTAGGTTTATGTGCATGCTTATTTCCTTTCATTTGTAATCAACTCAAATAAGCTATAAACACATATGTACATGATGTATTATATCAGTTAGAATAAATTTCACATATCATTATTTCTCTATCAAATTATTTGTATCTTATGTGGAATTTTATCAAGAAACTAATCATCACTGAACATGTATAGGATATAATACATAAAATAAAAACACATTACCTAAAATTAACAAATCTCCTTTAGATGCATTTTGATCTTTGGTCCAATTTGATTCCTTACCTATCATACTAGACATAAAATAACATCAGTGGGTTCAATTATCCCTCCTACTTCCCAACCCTACACATCTAACTATTATCTCATTCCTACTACTAGCTCTATGTTCATAGTAGACCCTGTAGTCTAGGCTATGATGTCCACAATGGGTCCTAAATCATCATAGGTTAGCCCAACCCATGGTTATATATTTCTCAATTAGATCAATATTCCTCTAACCACACTTTCCATTTTAGAGCTTTTGCAACATTCTAACACATACAAAGATGTTTTGTATATGACACTTTGTGATATTAATGTACTACGCACAATAGAGCCAGCTTATGTTACATCCATAATTAGTACTATGAAATGGAATAAATATCATATCTCCTTTGAAAAATAAGATCTCCCACCTTAGCACATCATATATCAACACCTTCCTCTTTACATCCAATTAAGAATTAACAATGTGGGTGTCAAATGGGTGTTAGTCCACAATGGATTAGGGTTAAATATTTGTAATATCTCTCTTCTAGCTCCTTAATGTACATGTTAAGGAATTATATCCTTATGACATGAACATATAAGGGTTTGATAATATTCCATGAAATTGTTTGGGGTAAATAACATTAAACCTTACACTGGGACCCAAGACACTACTTACAACATGTCAAGTCATGCCCAATGAATTTAATTATAATATTTTGCCTAGGAGACCCTATATTCATGATATACACATAATACTATAAAACTTACATGCATGTTTAAGTTTAGTTACATATTTTTTATATGCACATGCCCTATGGATCATGAACCATTCAAATATTGTTAGAATACAGAGCCTTCACACAACTATGTTTCTCACATGGACTTTTTTACAACACCTATACAATATACTATTCAAATGTCATGTATGACTCCATCAAACACCTTAGGAGTAAATGATAATAGATTCACTTCTCCATTTCCATTAAAATATTTCAAAAAAATGGGCTACACAATATAGGGCCTTGAAAAACATGAACAAGGAATTTCTTATCCTATTGAGGCTTCTGATAAAAAAAGTAGGTAGGGACTCAAATATAAGGAAACACATCTAATGATAAGTATTCTTACCATGTTTTTTAACATATAGTGTTTTTTCCACCCATTCCACATATATATAATATAGTAAATCACATCTTTTCACTCTTAGTTATTTGCCCTAGCCTTAGTGATGATACAATTTCTCCATATCTACCAACTTTTGATGAGTTCTCAAAGGATGAAGCTCTATTAGAATTCTAAGGGGTATATGAGGATCTCCATTCCTTATATCATAAGAATAGATTTCCTCATTCCATGAATTTTTGGTCATACTTTGGTAAGATTTTAGACATTTTAGATGATATCCCAACTGACACAGATGGTACTATACCTAGAACACCTTACACCATCGATCAATCTACATTACTTAATGAAGAGATCATTGAATTCAATTATGGCATAGACACTGGTACTCACATAATACTATTAGATACTACCTTAAATAAAGAAAAGGATGAAATTTTTTGACAAATTTTAAAACACTTCCCTAAAACTTTTGCTTGGTCATATTCAAATATGCCAGGCATCAATCCTTCAATCATAGTACATAGGATTACACTTTATCTAGATGCAAAGCCAGTTAAATAAAAAATTCTAAAAATTCATCTTAATGTGGTTATTTTAGTCAAAGATGAGATCTAATGCCTCTTTTATATAGGCTTCATTCAACTAGTTGCTCACCCCGAATGGGTATCTAACATTGTTCTAGTTTCTAAGCCTAATGGTCAAATTTGATGTTGCACCAACCCTAGAGTTTAAATAAATCATGTCCTAAGGATGAATTTCCCCTACCTAAAATTGATATGATAGTATAATCCACAACATGATATGAGATGTTTTCTTCCATGGATGGTTTCATCAGCTATAATAAAATCAAGATAGTTGAAGAGGATTAAAAAAAACTTCTTTTACAACACCATGGGGTAGCTTTTTCTATATAGTCATGCCTTTTGGATTAAAGAAAGTTGGAGCAACATACCAATGAAATATGACCCATATTTTTCATGATATAATTCATAAAATATTTGAAGTCTATGTTGATGATTTATTAACTAAATCAAAAGAGTGACAACGTCATGTAATTGATTTATGATAGATTTTTAAAAGGTTGAGATAATACAATGTATGACTCAATCCCAAGAAATGTGTCTTTGGTGTTATAACCAGTAAATTATTTTGCTTCATAATATATAAATATAACATCAAGGTAGATATAACTAAATTCAAGGGTATAATGGATATCTCCTCCTAAAAACTTAAAACAACTTTAATCTTTACATGGCAAAATCTAGGCCATGCGTCATTTTGTGGCATAGGTAGCAAATAAGACTTAGTCATTCACAAGATTAATCAAGAAAGATACAAAATTCAAATGGGATAGTTAATGTCAATAAATATTTTATGCACTCAAAAAATACTTGTTAAATATACAAGTCTTGATACCACCCATATCTGATAGGCCACTTCTCTTTTATATTTTAGTGACTAATCATGCACTCAGTGCACTATTGGCACAACATGATGACCAACACAAAGAAATATATTTAATACATTAGTTTCAAACTTTTTGATTATGAAAAAAAGTATTTATTAATATAAAAACTCTATTTAACACTCGTATTTGCTACACAGATGCTCTAAAACTATATGATCAATAATGAGACACAGGTTATTATAAAAACATATCCTTTAAAATTTGTCATGTCCAATCCACATATCTCTAATTGTATCACATAATGGGTAATGTTACTCATAATTTGATATAAATATCTAGTTACAAAAAATGATAAAGGACCAAATAATTACAAATCAATTGGTAGGAACACTATTGTTAAATATAAATCCTATCAATGATAATTTTTAAGATGATTTCACAAGTTACAACACCACTTTTGACAAGTGGATAATGTTATTTGATGGTTTTATATGTGCCTTAGTCATTGGAGCTATAATTATATTTATCAACCCACTTGGGCAAATAGTACCACTAATATATCAATTAAGTTTCTCATACACAAATAATATCATAGAATATGAGGCACTTATCCTTAGTCTCCAAATAGCTCAAGATCTCTAAATAAAAGCTATTAAGGTCTATAAAGATTCATAGTTGGTTTTCAATCAGGTTACATATGTTTACCAAACCAAGGAAGAATTTTTAATTCCCTACAATAATATGGTTCAATGTCTATATGCTCAATTTGAATACTTCTCTATTGAAAACATCCCTCACAAAGATAATCATCACATCGATGCAATGGCAAATGTGGTATCTTTGATGCACATTAACATCAATTATGATCAAGATATATTTAAAATAAAAGGGTTATAGTCACCATTAGTATCCTATGTTGATCTCATAACTCTATTAATTTTAGCCACCATGTGTATTACAACAACATCTGAATGGTTTTTTTATATATATAATTTATTTCACAAGTTTATCACACTAAATAGTTTCACTAGGAATAATAATCATAAATTATAGAGGAATGACCTCTATTACATCACCATCAGTAGGGATTTATTTTAAAATATCTTTTGATGGACACTTACTCCAATGTCAGACATCTGATGAAGCAAAGTTGGTCGCCATCCAAGTATATGACAATAAATTTGGTGTCCATTTCAACAAGAAAGCAATGTCACATAGATTACTCTGGTAAGGATGTAGTTTCCCCATCATGGCACCAAAATTTCAAGAATATGCTAAAATATGTGACAAATGTCAATGACATAGAAATCTACACCATGTTCCATCATAATAATTATTATGGGGCTTTGATCTCATTGGTAAAATCAACCTAGAATGAGTAGGGACACACCAATTTATCATTACATATATAAAATACTTTACTAAGTGGGTGGAAGTAGTCCCATTAGAATCCATAAAATTTGAATATATGTGACACTTTCTCATGACAAACATCATTTCATATTTTGGCCTACTAATGGCCATCGTTATAGATAACAAAACCTCTTTTAAGAAAAAAAATAATGAAGAAATTTTATGCTAAATACAAGATATGACACACATTATTTACTCCATAATACCCATAGGGTAATGGTCAATAATAAGCTAAAAATAAGACAATCAACAATATCCTAATCAAAATAGTTACCAAATTTGATGATCATTGGCATAATTAGCTTGTCTAGGGCTTACCACACTAGTATTCGCATACCAAGAGGAGCCATTCCTTATTCACTAGTTTATAGAACTAAAGTAGTTATTCCAACAGATTTATAAATCCCATCCCTATGAATTTATATCAAATGGATTATTAAATATGACCAATATAGATAAAAACATCTATATGAGCTAAAATAGTTGGATCACACATGCATCCAAATCATAGATCACCTCAGAGCATACAAGAAATGAATCCAATAGGCATATATTAGTTATGTTCATAAAAAATAATTTAAATTCAATGATCTCATTCTCAAAGAGAACCTCATAAATGTCAATGCCAAAGAAGAGACAAAAGGAAAGTTCAAACCAAATTGGTTTGGCTCATACTTAATCACATAAAAACTTAGACCCAAGGTATATCATCTAGCTTCACTCGATGGTAAGGCAGTAAATAATTCACTAAACATTATGCATCTATAGAGATTATACATCCAAACAACTCATAGTTTCCTTATACATAGTTTATCTTACATGACTCCTTGTATATAGTTTCATTTTTATATTGCTTGTACATAGCTTATACTCAAAAAACACAAAAATAATATAATATATTCTAAAATATAAAAAAACATTAAAATACTTGCTTAAAAAATACAAATTTTAGATTTAGGAATTTCCATGTTTACATTACTTCTATTTTATAGGTACTATATATGTTATATATGCTATTATAGTCAGCTTTATTATACATACATGCTTCACTTATTCTCTTTGAGTGTTTGTAGATCATTACAAGACTTAGGTCCTCTACACAGATCTAAATTTATTACTATTTACCCATTGGGGGCACATACATAGATAAAAAAATTTATAAATAATACATTCACCCATTGAGGGTGTTGGAGAGGTGTCAGTGATGTCATAGAGGTGTCCAGGTGAGTGGGTGAAGTGTCTTGATAGTCTAAGTGTCAATGACAAAGTGTGCATTGTGCTTATCCTAGTATGATTTATGAAATATTGGCTAATATTTAATTTTATGGTCATTAAAGGATGTGAAATAGGATCAATAAGAGGTATTATATAATTTGAATGCTTGTGTGCATGAGTGGAATTCATCTGGTAGTTTATAGTTTTCATCTAGACATTTTGGGTCTAGTGGTAGAAAAATCTAAGTAGGTAGTTTATTGATGACATCATTACCATGTGTAGATGAGTCAAGAGGATTTGGTCATATGGTTGTGATCACATTAGTCCCAAGTTTCTTTGGTCCAAATTTTAGGTCATGAGACAGAGTGCAGCAAAATATATGCAAGTGCAAAATTGGCTTCTTAGATAGATTGTAGTGTTTTCCCATACTTAGCCAAATTTACAAAAGAAGATCTAACATTGAAAATTTAATCACATCATATATCTATGACACAAAAGTGATCTAAGATTAAAAAATTTGTTTTTATAAGTTCAAGTAGATCTGATTAAGTAGTTTGATGATGTCATATCTCACATGTATGAAGGTTTCAGGAGCAGCTTGTTACATGGATTGATTCCTCTATGAGTGCATATCATATGGTTCAAATTTAAAGACATGCGATTGAGTATAGTAAAATTTATTAAGGTGAAAATTTGGAATTTTAGGTAGATTACAGGGGTTCCCATACTTATCCATATTTTGAAATGGAGATCCAACGGTTCACAAGTGTTCGTACAAATGAAGATCTATGATGTGTATTGAGTCAAAGAGGTCAATGTGTTTGATGTTTAAGCAAAGGTAACAATCAAGACCAGATAAGGATCTAACAGTGAGTGATTAATCATATAGATGAAGATCTATTATGCATATTAAGTCAAATAGGTCAAAGTGGTAGATGTTTAACGAAGTTAAAGACCAAAACTAGATAAGGATCTAATAGTGAGTAGGTGTTCGTACAAATACAGATCAACAATGTGTATTGAGAAAGATGATATCAAAGTGTCCAATGTTTAGTAAGTTAAAGTCCAAGATACTCTTGAAGAGATAAATAGGTCAAATTTTTTCCAAATTATTAGAAAGCAATGAGATGATGACAGGTGTTTGATGTTTAACAGTGACCATTGGCATTTGAATTAACAAAGGGAAAAACCAATCTACAATATTTGAGCTATAACTTTTGATATATGCATTATTTTTTAATGGTGTAAAAATAAAATTTGAAGAGGAATTCAAAGCACATCCATATAATATGGTTATAATGTTTGAGTGTTCATAAATTCAAATATATTGAGCTATAAATTTAATTGTGTTTGACCTTGGTCTATAAGTGACCCAAGAAGGATATTTGAATTGTTCTTGATGGTATTTGGATGTTTTAAGTGACTTAGCTATTGGAGAGTGTTTTAAACTCCATGAGGATCATTTTTATGGATTTTTTAGGTGTGATCAATCCATATTGAGTATGAAAAATTATTAATAAGTTGATTGTGTGTTTATTCATGGTGTTCTTATGTACAAGGTCAATGTTTGAGTAGATTGTGCATATGTAGAGGGTGTAGTGATGACTATAATCATGTGAGGATGTCTAAGGGCTCATATGGAGTGGACATATTCATTTTAAAGTGGTTTTGTGTTTCTATTTTTCTTGGTGAAGTGCTAAAGGAGTGAATAGGTCTTTTTGAGACCTATAAGGGCTAGTAAGGCCTAATTGAAAGGATTTGCTACTTAGGCATGACCCATGAATGTTGTGTCTAACCTATGAAGTGGTATTGAGTTATATATTAGTATTATAGAAGCCTTAAGGGCTAAGGCATGTATAATGGATGACATAAAATATGATATTCATGAAGACTCTATAAACAGTGAAATTAAAAATGATGATTTTTAGGCTTGTGTGTGTTGAGGAGTGCAAAGAGTTGAGGAGTGAAAGAAAGAAGAGAGCAGTGAATGGGTTGAAGAGAAGATCTAGTTGATGATTATGTATATGAATTATAGGTCATATTTATGATGTCATAATAATGCTCTTGCAAGTTTGAAGATTGAGTATGTGCAGAGAAGTTTAGATTGATCCTAAAGGTGGCTTTGGATGCATTGAGAGGGTGTAAAGTCTAGAGAGAGTGTGAAGGGTTAAAGAGAGCTGATATACTTTATATCTCCATAAAATTAGTAGGAAATTTGAGATTAGGATATGTTCATTTCATAGGTTTTGGGAGGGTGATCAACATCTAGGTTAGAAGGACTTGACCAACAGGTGGTCAAAAGGACTTGATCATCCTAAAGATAGGTGCTCCTTGTGAAATAGGTATTTCAAAAAAATCATTTAGAAACACTTGACTATCCTAGGGGTAGGTACTCCTTATGGAATAGGTGTTTCATTACATTCTAGTCAGAAGGACTTGACCAGTCTCATGTTTGTGAACATCTTATAGGACAAGTAGTCCATTTATTTGTAGGCTTGAGGATGGGTTTTATTCCCCAAGAGGGTTTCCCACATAGATCTTGTATTGTGTGTGTGATCTTGCATTATCTATTGTTAATTATTATGGATAACTTGTATATTCTATGAATTCTTGTCGTAATTGATTAAAAGTTTGAAAGGATTAGAATTAAAGTTGGAGTATCTTGCATCACTGAATCACCCCCCCTCTCAGTGATTGTACCTATAACAATTGGTATCAAAGTTGGTCCTTTACTAAAGGCTTGAAAACTTGAAGGTGATCCAAGGTATAATATGGGTATCCATCAAAATCAAGGAGGTTTTTTCACTAAGCAAGAACCAATGTTTAATGGATCCAATTATTCTTTTTGGAATGAGAAGATGAAGACCTACATTATGTCCCTAGGGTTTGACACTTGGAAATCTATTGTAGATGGTTATTCTGCACCTACGACTCCATCTAGTGCTACAAATAAAAATTTATTTGTGATAAATTCTAAGGCAATGAATGATATCACTAGTGGTCTTTCAAAGACTGTATACACTAAGGTAATCCATTGCTTATCTACCAAAGAAATGTGAGATAAATTTAAGAATATTTATGAAGGATATTCAAAGATTAAGTTGGCTAAATTTCAAACTCATCGAAGGCAATTTGAGAGTCTCAAGATGAAGGAAGAAGATTATGTGGTATCCTTTCTATAGAGAGTTGATGAGATTGTGAACATCATCATAGGTCTTGGAGAGAATCTTAAAGAATCTATTGTAGTTTAAAAGTTATTAAGATCTCACTCTCTCAAGTTTGATTAAAAAGTGTCTACTGTAGAAGAAAGTTGTGATCTTACTTATTTGAAGATGGATGAATTTCATGGTATTCTTACTATTTATGAGATGACAAACCACCAAATAAGGAAGTAACATTCAATAAATAAATGAAGCAAAAGAATAAGTTCCAAGGTAAAAAACTCAAGGAGGATGACATATATTATATTGATGAGGATGAACTAATTGTTTTGTTTACAAGGAAATTGAAAATAGGTTCAGTTAAGTATAAGGGTAAACTACCCTTCAAATGCTTCAATTATGGAGAGGTAAGACATTTTTATAATAAGTGCCCTCATAAGAATAAGAAGAATTATGATGAAGACCATGGTGAAGGCCAATATGAAGAAAATAAGATATAGGTCTGATAAGAGGAAGAAAGGATTTAGAAAGTATGATAACAAGAATAATTCCTTCAAGAACAAGAAGAGTCTCTACACCAATAAAGATTGTAGATCATTAGATGAGAGTGAAGACAGTGACTCAGAGTATGATCATGAATTTGATGGTCCTATTGAGGATGAATCCCTCTCCATGGTTGATGAAGGTAGTTGTTCATCTCAAATGAAGTCTACTTAGAGTGATTCAGATGATGATAAAGATGAGGTGGATTGTAAGACTTAATTGATGAATGCTCTTTAAGAACTAAAGATAGAGAATAAGGTCAATAAGAATATGAAATCTAAACTCAAATATTATGAAGATCAATTCAATATCTTTGAGGCAAGATTGGTTGAAGACTCTAGAGAGCATGAAGGTGCATTCGGGTTTCTTAATTCTACCTTGGAATCTAGGTCTGTAAGTCTAAAAAATAAAGAAGAAGAATGTTCAATGTATGTTTCTAAGATTGGGTCTTTGAAATATGAGTTAGATAAGTATGCAAGTAAGGTGAAATCATTTGTCAATTTTGATAAAATCTCTAATGACCTAGATAATCTCCTAAAGAGTCAAAAGTATGCTAGTGACATATCTAGATTAGGTTTTAGTGAAGAGCCCAAAGTTTCTTCTCAAGTTAACATGAAGGTCAATGAGAGAAAGATGGATCATCCATTGAAGGTTACCAATCATTCAAGAATTAATGGTTTAAATATATTGAAGACCAATCAAGTAAGACAACCTAATGCAATTAGGCAGGTAAACTTTAATAGTTATTGTTTTACCTCCAATCAATTTGGGCATAGAGCTAGAGAATGTAAGATACCTATTAGAAATGATTTTGCATGGAAATATGTTGGGGGTCATCAGTAAAAAGGTGTAAATAGAGTTAAGTGCTTCAAATTTCTTGATGAGGGACACTTTGCTAAGCATTGTCCAAATAAGGTAAGGTAAAGTGCATCTTCTTCAAAAAGAGTAGTTTGTTTCAGTTATCATGACATAGGACACATTGCAATTTTTTGTCTAAAAAAGGTAAGACAAGATGATTTTCCATCAAGAAGTATTGTTTACTACAACCATGACAAGATTGGTCACATTGATAGGCTCTACAAGCAAAGGTTATCAAGTTAAAATAAGTTCAATCAAGCTCCTAGAATACAAGGTAAAAGGCAAGTTAACTCATGGAAACCAGAGGTGGTAAGTGTGAGTAATGATGAGTCTATAGGTCCAAATAATTTTTTTGTTATGGTGGAGAATTCTACAAAATTTTAAGAGTGCCAAGGGCTCTCATTGTCTGCTCATGTTGTGAATGAAGAGAACAAGCTCAAAGAGAAGACCAAGGTGTTGGTTGAGGCTAGTTCTGAGGTGTGTATAGATCCAAGTGAACATCATGATGTTTATAACCAAGTTTCATGAAAATAACATCAGTTGTCATTGTCTATTGATGAGGTTCTGAACTGCAAGGTGGATTCTTCAATTGAAAAGGTATGTCATGAATCTATGTTATCTCCATGTGTTGACAATTATATATTAGAAGAGAAGGATAATGTTGTTGTGGATGAGCAAGTTGTTTCTCTTAAGCCTAAGAATAAGAATAAGAATAATTAATCCTATAGATACAAGAGGATTCCAGTAGTTACTGAGGAGATGTGGGCCACTCTTGGCTTTAATTTGTTTTAGAGCATTGTGGTGTAGAGGAGGTCTTTGTCTATGCTTCTTAAGAGACTCCTATCAGTGGAGAAGTGTCTCTATGGTGTTTTTTAAAAAGGTATACTTTAACTCTTTTGGTCTATAATTATGTGATGGTTGTCTCCAGGTTTGAAAGAAGTTTCAGAGGTGGGCATTGACCAGAGAAGGAGGTTTGTTAACCTTGTTTGTTTTGAGATTCTAGGATTTTGGGTTATGATATAAAAGTGGTTTTCCTTATGAGAAGTATAAGGATTATTAATAGATTTTATGGGCCAAATGGGTTGTCAAATCAAGCTTCATAAAGATATGAAGGCTTATGGTTTTCAAATTATTCATGTTTTTGTCAAGATGGAGGCCTAATTAGCTAGTAGTTTTGTGAAGGAAGTATGTTTCATAGGATGATTAAAGTGATGAAAATTGGTTTAATTTAGAGGGCATATGATAATGCTCTAGATATTAATTTTCAGGTCTTGAAGGTTTATCTATTGAAAGTTATGGGCTTTACAAGTTTTAGGTAAAACTGTAAGGAGTCTCGATAAGCCTAGTGTGTAGATTTGATTTTTTTGCTCAGTTTATCCAAAAGAGAAATGAATGAGTGTTTTAAGGTGAGTTATAAAGTTATTTTATATCATATTTCATATTTTTGAGTGGAATTAAGTTCTATAGGTGGTCCTTGAGGTGGCTTAAGGGAGAAGGCTAATAATCTTGTGTGGTGGTTCTTCATGGTGTATAGAGATCTAAAGATGCTCAAGAGGTGAAATGGCTCAGATATCTTAGGGATAGTCCCTCTAAAATTTTTTTCGGTGAGTTACATCATATTTAAGAGCTTTTGTGTGTTCTTTCTTCATTGGTGGCAGTGCTTGGTTGTAAAGAGTGTTGGCATGTAGCAAGAGGAAGTTATCAAGGCAAGAAAAGGTAGGATCAAGGTAAGGGGGAGTTTGTATCATATTTATAAGGTGTTATTATATTTTTATTGGTTTTTTTAGGTCCTTAAGATTATTTTTTTCCCACTTTGTCATTGTGTTAAAGGGGGAGAAGGTTCCTATTGTAAGAGTGCTTGAAGAGAGAGAAGGAAGGTGATATGTATGATAGGTGTTGACAAAAATGACAAATGGGGATATTTTTGGAGATTTATCATTGATGTCATGGATTTTTACAAGTGAGTGTGTGAAGTTTCTTGATATTCTAAGAGTTAATGACAAAGTGTATAGTGTGCTTGTCCTAGTATGCTTGAAGTAGGCTTGGTTGATCTTCAATTTTAGCATGGTTAGTAATGATTATGGATGAGTATGGTGATTTTAGGATGTTAAAGAGGTTCCATAATAGGTCTTATATACATTAAATTTTTGAGTTCATGAGTGTAATTCATTTGGTAGTTCTTAGTTTTCATCTAGACATTTTGGGTCTAGTGGCAAATTTTTTTCAGTAAACAGTTTATCAATGTCATCATTGCCATGTGTGGGTGATTCAGGGGTGTAGGTCATATGGTTATGATCATATTAGTCCCAAGTTACTTTGGTCCAAATTTTAGGTCGTGAAATGGAGTGTATCGAAAGATATGCAAGTGCAAAGTTGGCTTCCCAAATAGATTACAATGTTTTCCCATACTTAGCCAAATTTATAAAGGAAGATCTAACAGTGCACGTTTAATCACATCATAGATCTACACTGTGAAATTGATTTGAGATTATCTACATTATTTTTTTAATTTCAAGTAAATTTTATTAATAAGTTTGATGACATCATATCTCACACATATGAAGGTTTCAGGAGCAAATTGTTACATGGATGGATTCCTCTATGAAAGAAGATCATATGGTTCAAATTTCAAGACATACAGTAAGCATAATTTTTTTTATTAAGGTGAAAATTTAGACTTCTAGGTAGATTTCAAGGGTTCCCATACTTATCCAAATTTTCAAATGGATATCCAACGGTTCACGGGTGTTCATACAAATGAAGATCTACGATGCGTATTGAGTCAAAGAGGTCAAAGTGTCTAAGGTTTAAGTAAAGGTAAAGATCAAGACCAGATAAGGATCTAACAGTGAGTGGCTGATTGTAAATATAAATATCTTCAATGTGTATTGATTCAAATAGGTCAAAATGATAGATGTTTAATGAAGTTAAAGACCAGGACCATATAAGGATATAACAACGAGTGGGTGTTCATACAAATATAGATCAATGCTACATATTAAGCAAGATGATATCAAAGTGTCCAATGTTTAGTAGGTTAAAGTACAGATTACTCTCGAAGAGATATATGGAGTGCATTTGTTCTAAATTTTTAGGAAGTAGTGAGATGATGACAAGTGTTCAATGTTAAACAGTGACCATTGGCATTTGAATTATCAAAAAGAAAAACTAGTCTACATTGTTTGAGATATAACTTTTGATATATGCAGAATTTATAATGGTGTAAAAATCAAAGTTGAAGAGGACTTCAATGTGAATCCATATAATCTATTTATAAGGTTTTAATGTTCCTATAGTCAAATAAATTGATCTCTAAAGTTGACTGTGTGTTTGACCTTGGTATGTAACTGACCTGAGAAGGATATTTGAATTGTTCTCAATGGTATTTGGATGTTTTAAGGTGAATTAACTATTGGAGAGTGTTTTAGACTCTATGAAGATCATCTATATGGATTTTATAAGTGTGATCAATCCATCTTGAGTATTAACAATGCTTAAGAAGTTGATTATGCGTCCATTCATGGTGGTCTTATGTACAAGGTAAATGTTTGAGTAGATTGTGCATATGCAGAGTATGTAATGATGATTGTAATAATTTTAAGATGTCTAAGGGGTCATATGGAGTGGAAATATGCATTTTAAATTGGTCATGTGTTTTTATTTTTCTTGATGAAGTTATAAAAGAGTGAATAGGTCTCCATGAAACTTATAAGGGCTATTAAGGCCTAATTGAAAGGAGTTGTTGCTTAGGGGTGACCCATGGATGTTGTGACTAACCTATGAGGTGGTATTGAGTTATATTTTGGTGTGAGAGAAGACTTAAGGGCTAAGGCATGTCTAATGGCTGACCAAGAAGTTGATATTCATGAAGACTCTATAAATAGTGAAATCAAAGATGATGATTTATAGGCTTGTGTCTGTTGAGGAGTGCAAAGAGTTGAGGAGTGAAGGAAAGAAGAGAGGAGTGTGCCCAATAGATGGGTTAAAGATCATATATGGTTTATGCTTGTGTTTATGACCTATAAATCATATTTTTGATGCCATAATAGTGTTATTTTAGGTTTGAAGTTTGAGTATGTGTAGATAAGTTTAGATTAATCCAAAAGGTGGATTTGGATGCATTGAGAGGGTATTAAGTTAGAGAGAGTGTGAAAGGTTTAAGAGAGTTGATAAAAAAAATTATCTCCATTAGATTGGTAGGAAATCAATGATCAAGAGATGTTCATTTCATAGGTGTTAGGAGGGTGCTCAACATCTAGGTCAGAAGGACTTGGCCAACAAGTAGTCAAAAGGACCTAATCATACTAGGGGTAGATTCTCTTTATGACATATGTGTTTCACCAAAGCTGGTCAGAAGGACTTGACCATCCTAGGGTTAGGTTCTCCTTTTTAAATAGGCATTTTGATAAATTATGGTCAAAAGGACTTGACCAATCTCGTGTTTGTGAACATCTTATAATACAAGTAGTTCATGTGTTTGTAGGCTTAAGAGTGGGTTTTATTCCCCAAGAGGGTTGCCCACATATATCTTGTGTTGTGTGTGTGATATTGAATTATTTATTATTCATTATTATGGATAACTTGTATATTATATAAATTATTTTGGTAATTGATTAAAAGTTTGAAAGGATTGGAATTAAATTTGGAAAATCTTGCATCACTGATTCACCCCCTGTCATTGATTGTACCTCTAATAAGGGGCATCATAACAAATAGCTTATAGTTTTATAGGTTATATCTTTATATACTCCACATAACAAATTTATAATTGATTATATCTTGATATTGACCATCCTATACTACATAGATTTTTTTACCGACTACCACTATTATAAACTCAGCTTATGTACACCTTTACTCTTATACAAATTTGTACCAAATGTTTATACATAATTTCATTTCTAGGGTTATTAGTTTAGACTTGATTGTGTCTCTTTGCTTCTACATCTACTCAAGGGAATTTGAATATGCCATTGTTCCATGGCTCTAATCCACTTCCTTTCATTATATGTATGTTTTGTACATGTGTCCATGTCTTTGTGTGTGCTTCTTGATTGTGTATGTGGACATTTACACATGTCCTTCCATGTGCCTCTAAGCCAACCTTGTTTTTTCTATGCATATATGTATATTTTAACATGTCCTTATGTGTGTGCTCTATCTTAGAAATACTTATGTGTGCCCATGTCCCTTGTATGTGGCCTTTGGCCTACTTTGTGTGCCTCATGTGTTGTATGTATGTTTTCATGTATGTGTTATGGACATGAAAATTATCCCTTGATTATTACATTAGTATCTAGTTCATGATTCCATGAGGACCTCATGCATCTCACCTTCCTCCTTGGGTGCCTTAATGGACATCATGTTCCATCCCCCTAGGTATTTTACTCAAATTATATCCATATTTTTTATTTATATAAATGATTACATTATTATATCTATCTTGACAACCTTGTGAATGCTAGATCTAACATACATCATACATTACCAACTTATGCTTAGACTATTTTACAACCTGATTTCATATATACATATTATATTGGTTTATCATGTAGATATCATGTGTTTTAAGTCTAACACATGATGCATAGCTTTTATTTTGAGGATAGTTATTGTAGAGGTTAAATAACTCCCTTCAAAAGAGGGGAAATTCATAAGGGTTTTTTATAGATATCAGGCCATCCTAATGTACTCAGAACATAGTTTTCAATATGCAAACATAAAATACAAATCTCAGATTTAGGAAAACATAGTGAAAAATAGTCATATATAGAAACTATACATTTGGTTAATAATGAGGCATATATGACACTAACACTAGAAATAGAAAATTCTACAATTGCTAAAAAGGTACAATAGTTATAGTTTAGATTTGCATAGTTTCAGTCATAGATTATCATATAGGTTTAGTTTATGCTCAATTATACATAAAATTACATAGGTTTGCTCAGATTGGGGGAATCATGCATGGCATGATCACTCTCACTTTAGTTTCAAATACTAAAACACAAATTATTATGACTCAATCAAGAATCCATATACACAAATATAAGAGTTTAGGACATGTGCACGACACATTGTTCCCATATGTTTATTTTAACACTAGTACTCATAGATGGAATGGAAACTCTGTGCCATTCTCCATGTTGTTACCCCAGACACTATTTTCACCATTTACACCATATTGATGCCTTCTTCTATTTGTATTAGTTGGCATTCCCAAGTAGTCCTTGAGATACATTCCTGAGTTCCCAAGTGGCCCTTGAGCCTTTTAGAGTTTCTGAGTGTCCCCATAGCCATTTTACATAGTTATAATTACATCACACAACTTTAGTTACATTACACAATTTTAGTTTTAGATGCATCTATTTCACACAGGTAGGAAATGATGGATTCGTATCCTACTTGAGTTATTGAGCCACCTACATAGGAGGGTTAAATAAGACATAATTCCAATCCAAGTTATTCACATACTATAATCCACTAAGTAGGGGTGGGAAATGATGGAATTAAGGATAGCTTGACTTCTTCAGCCACCAACACATGGGGATTGAGTAAGCCCTATGCTCAGTCCAAGTTATTCACCATTGATCAACATCAACATGCACACATAGGATGTCACTAAGTTTTAATATTGGTTCACATACCCAATAAGGTGTATTCATTCCTTTCCTCTCTCTATCTCATCTCTTTACTCAGTTCTATCTTTTCTTTTTTATGTTTATTAAGTAAGAAATGATCCATTTATGTTTCATTTATAAGACATGCAATGGATCATGCTTTATAGACTCAGACCCATATTCATGGGCTTTGCCTCTTAGGTAAGTCTAGATACATTTCTTTACCTTTATCCTAGTCATTTAACTTTATTGTATTTCTAGAATAAAAGGGGGGAAAATGTAGTAATCTAAAATGTAATTTGAGTGCAATGAGTGTCACTTAATACCACCTTGTATTTATTTTAGACCTAGACCTATGTTAGGTCCTCTCTTGATCACTTTACAACTTTTGTATGAGTCCAACCCATTCCTAGATATACCAAAAGCAGCACTAAGCCACCCCCTAGGCACTTAGGTCTCATTTTTGCCTATTCCTACCACCTTGACACTAGCATGGTATTTTGGACTATAAGGCACTATGTTTTTTTACCAAAGGGAAATGCTAATGTCCCCTTACTCCTTACTCCCCCAATGGATATCTTTCCATTCCTCAAATCACTCCTAAGGTCAGCCTAGACCTCTTTCACATCTTGACAAGCACCAAAATACTATATATAGACCAATTTCATTCACTTATCCACTAGAGATAAATCATATGCAAATACCCATAAATCAACTCAAAAATAGATATGCAAATCAAGGTCATTGATACTTATTTTTCCCTACTTTTGCATACACCCATCTACAACAACCTAGAGCTTAGATTACTCATATTTCCAATCTCAAGTCACACTCAAAGCATTTAAACTATCACTCATCCTAGCATTTATTTTCACTTGCACCAGCATTTAGATTGGGAGAACTACATCAGGCTAATCCCCTTTAGAGCTATTAGTATGTAGGCAAAGCTTAGCACATGGGGTGTTGAGGTCAAGTCTAGCCTACCTTGCTAACACACCTTAATAAACATGAAGGCCTAGGGTTTCACATTGAATCAGTAAAAATAAGGAATAGGTAATGAACTAGCATCCATCTAGATAGGCATTGACTCTTTAGAATCAGGTGAAAGTATACCTAAAATTTCATTGACCCTACTACCAAAAGGAAACTATCATGACATAGAAAACACTAGTATAATGCTCTATTATCTAAGGGACCATGTTGTTGTCTAGGAGGGTTTCTAACTCTTTATTTTTGTCCACAACACCTTTTATAATCCCTATGCCAATTTTTATCCTGTCAATTATTTGTCTTAGTTAGTTTATAACTAAGTATATCTCTTGTAACTAATTTATTATTTATATGATAATTAGTTAAATCAGTTATTATACAAATTAGAGGTTATTGATATTGTTATATTTATTCCCTAATTTATTTTTATAACACTTTAGAAACCTAAGTTTTTGCATTCCATAAATCCCTTAAAATTTAAATCAGATACATACTTTAGATTATTCATTGCTAATGACTTAACCTCTCTTTCCTTAACTATGTGACATAATATTAGGAACCCATGCTACCCCTTCTCCTTATTTTGTTAGTGTAATAGTTATTATGGATGCATATGCTTTGTAAGTCATCCTATGAGAATTTTATTTTATCCCACATTCATGGGAAGTAGTGGTTTCTTAGATTAGACTTAGTATATAAGTAAGTGTTGAGCTCAAGGAAGGCATCCACAAATTTGTTATATTGATCTTTCTCAAAGGAGGTTGGCCCCTCGAAGTGGCATGCAATCAATTCAATATTTTCAAATGTTCTTTTAGATTTAATTCATGTTGTTAATTCTTGTTATTTTGTGAATTTTTATTAATTATTGTAGGAGGATCCTCTCATCTGGTATTAAAGCGCTTTCCAGGGCCAAAAACTTTTTCCTTCAAAAAGTCTCAACTCTATTTTATTGCATAATCCATTTCTATAATTTTTTAATTCTATTACATAATTTAAGTAATTTTTTGTATCAAATAATAATCTATTTCAAATTAGGGTAAAAACTTGACCACTTAACTATGGGAAGTGCTTGGGTGAAAGTCCTAAAACTCATCATGAGGAGTACCACAGGAACCCCAAAGTAGTTAGCCCATTGAGAGGACTTGTTGGTGAAATGAGCAATGACCCCTTCTTGATTGAGTAGTTCCCATCTGTGAGGAAAACCAAGAGTTGTCACTTAGAGGGAAATCTTTGGCCAATTTTTTTTTGAAGAGCGGTACTCACTTAGACAACATTGGTGGCTAGAGTGATATTTTTAAACCCTTAGGCAACCATTGAAACTTGGGGCCCATTTCTATCAGTTTCAAAATATTCCAACATAGTAACAATAAACTACCATATCAAATCTTTATTAGTCTCAAAAATATCCATATTTGATATGAAGATTTGTCATATCAATTTTAACATATTCCTAGTAGACTAAACTATTAGTTTCAGAGGACTTGCAGCTAGATAGAAAGCCAAAAATAACAAAAAAGGCAAATTTTTATTTTTTTATAATATCTCTCTATCTTTATCCCCATTGATCCTCAAACTTTATCTAGACACCTAAAATTCCATTCCTTACATTTTATTCCTCAAGGTCCCATATCCAATTCCACTCCTAATTCCCACAAATCTCACTTTTCCATTTTTTTGGTTTTGCCTTAACTTTTATTTTTGTTTATTTGCCTCAAAAAATTTCCATAGTGTTCATCATCTCTTTATACTCCTTTTTCCCTCTTTGAAAAATTTTCTAGTTTTTCCATTTTAACTCCTAAAATTTCCCTCAGCTTCATCAATCATACTCCCACTACGTAAAAAAATTATTAAAATCCCCTTTACACCTTTCATTTTCATGCAAATTCAAAACTTTCCTTACTAAACATGTCTGAACTCTAATTTTCTTATCCATTACCAAAAAAAATGTTATTTGGGTTATGGTAGTAACCCGCACAAGAGCAAAAAACATAGAGGAAATTGTCTCCCTCAAGACCCACATCAAAGATCTTGATAAAAAAAATCTCGGCCTTAGTCTTTAACATACCACCATGAACAATAGATGACATCCAGATTTTTTATTTAGACACTAGGTTTTCTTATTCCATCAGTTATCATGGGCCAAATCTTAATTTTACTCGATTCTATGGTACAGATCCAACTAGATGAATCTATCAGGCAGAACAATATTTTATTGTGCATAATACTTTTGATGCCAACAAGGTCCTACTTTCATCCTTTCACTTGGAACTTGAAGCCCTTCAATGGTATCATTGGTATACCAAGGCTCATGATGAACCCATATGGACTGATTTTTATACCTTATTTTGTAATAATTTAGCCCTACTACTTTTGATGACTTCACTAGAGCACTCACTAAACTTCACCAAATAAGAATCATGAGAGAATATCAAATAGAATTTGAAAAATTGGCCAATCATATAAAGGAATTGTCAAATGGATTCTTTAGTAATTACTTTGCTAGTGGATTGAAGGATGCCATTTAATTTGAGGTCAAAATGTTTTGGCTCAACACAATGATGGAAGCCTTAGGGTTAGATAAGTTGGTAGAGGAAAAGATCATAGCTCAACATTGATTCAAATCCCATTTTGATCCATTCAAAAATATAACTCCACAATGATTTCAAATAACACTAGCCCTCAAAACCACTCCTATTAAGTGTTTGATTGAAGTAGAGATGCAAGCCCATAGAGAAAAAGGACTATGTTATAACTATGATGATAAATTCACTCAAAGACATCGATGTGTCAAGAAAAATCTCTACCTATTAAATGTAGACTCTCCATCAGAAACTAAAGATTATGAAGATGTTTAGGATACAACAGATGATCTAGAAGAAGCTCAACCAATTATGGAACCTACTTCTTAGGAAGACTAAATAGAGATCTCTCTCCATGCCTTAGCAAGAGTCACTACCCCACAAACCATGTAGGTCAAGGGTTACTTCAAGAAGCTCCCTCTCAAAATACTCATTGATTCATGTAGTACTCATAATTTCTTTGACCCTCAGATCGCTAAATAGGTTGATTATTTTATCCATCCTTGCTCCAACTTTGAAGTAATGATTGCCAATGGGGGCACATTACCTTTTAAATGGAAGTGTCATAATGTGCATGTCTCCATTAAATATTATAACTTGTGCTCCAACATGTTTGCCTTGCCCTTAGGCAGTTGTGATGTTGTTTTGGGAGCCTAATGACTACACACTTTTGGACCCATTTATGGGATTTTGCTAAACTTTCGATGTAGTTTTCAGATAATGGGAAAAAACATACATTTAAAGACTTACAGTCAAGATCTCTTAGCATCATAAGATCATATTTCATGGAAAACCTTATTAAGAATAACTCACATGACATCATTGCCCAACTTCATTCCATTCAAATTCAACCATCAAAAGTATCCACTACTCCTTCTGATCTATGAACCATTTTACACAAGTATGCATCTGTCTTTGCCAAACCAATGGGATTACCACCTTCATAGCTATAGAACCACCGTATCCATCACCTTCTTGGAAGCATTCCTCCCAACATCTAACCTTATTGCTACCCATTTTAGAAAAAAACCAAGATCGAGATGCTTATTCAAGACTTACTAAAGCAAGGCATTATTCATCCCAGTACTATCCCATATTCTTCCCTAATTTTCCTTGCCCAAAAAAAGATGGGTCATAGTGCCTCTATATTGATTTTTATGCACTTAATCACATCACAATCAAGGACAAGTTCTTGATCCCTGTTATTGATGAGTTTCTTGATGAGCTTCATGGTGCAAATTTTTTATCCAAGTTAGACCTCCACTTTATATATCACCATATTTAGATTCATGAGGATGATATCCCTAAAACAACTTTTCACATGCATGATGGCCACCATGATTTTTTTTCATGTCCTTTGGCCTCACTAATGCTCCTTCAACATTCTAGGCATTGATGAATAAAATATTTTGTCCCTACCTACATAAATTCATTCCAATCTTCTTCGATGATATCTTCATCTATAGTAAAACATAGTCTGAGCATCTCCAACATCTAGAGCTTACACTATAACTTCTCTCTGACCATCATCTTTATGAAAAATAGTCTAAATGTACTTTTGGCCAAGACGAAGTGGAGTATCTCAAGCATATTGTTTCAGCCCAAGGGGTTCCGGTGGATCCTAAAAAAATAGCTGTCATGACAAATTGGCCTCATCCTCAAAAACTCAAGAGCTTCCATGATTTTTTGAGGCTGACTAGATACTATCATAAGTTTGTTAAGGATTATGGGAAGATTTTATCTCTACTAATAGCTATGTTGAAAAAGGATGCTTTTATATGGACACAAGCTATTGAGTGCGCATTTGAAGAATTGAAATAAGCTGTGTACTACACATGTTCTAGCTACGCTAGATTTTACCAAGACCTTCACTATTAATAATGATTCTTGCAATAATGGACTTTGTGTTGTTCTCTTCTAACAAGGATGTCCCATTGCATTCACCATCAAACCCCTTTCTGGAAAGAATTTAATACTCTCTACTTATGAGAAGGAAATGATGGGCATTTTGTATTCAGTACAAAAGTGGTGGCCATACCTAATGGGGAATCATTTTTTATCAAAATTGATCACCATAGTCTAAAATATTTCTTAGAATAGTGGGTTTCTACCCCATCACAATATAAATGGGTCAAAAAACTCATGGGTTATGACTCTAAGATCACTTACAAGAAGGGTAAGGACAATATTATGGTTGATGCTCTATCTTGCAAATTTGTAGACCAAGCTTCTATTTTAGCTATTTCCATGCCTATTCCAAATTGATTAGACATTGTAAAATATGGATATACCAATGACTCCTCATTATTTCAAATCATTCAATATTTGGCCACTAACCCCTCTATTATACCACATTATTATTGGGATGGTACTTTAATGCGATACAAGAGTCATCAGGTGCTTCCCTAAAACATAGATCTTCAGCAGTTATATTTTATGAAATCCATGCTTCTCCCTCTATAGGGCACTTAGTGTTTATCAAAAATTATGATCAAGCATGATGTAACTTCTTTTAAAAGGGAATGAAAAAGGAAATTCAACAAATGGTGGTTGAATGTGATATCTACCAATGCAACAAGGGTAAAATAACACTCACCCCTAGGTTATTCAAACCCTTGCCCATCCCTACCAAGATTTGGACTGATATTTCTATGGATTTCATTGAGGGGCTCCCTAAATATAGAGGTAAAATAGTGATCTTGTTTTTGGTTCATCACCTCTCCATATATATTCATTTTTATGCCCTCAACCATCCATATATTGCCTCCACAGTCACACAAATTTTCTTGGACTTGATTTTTTATTTTCATGGCATTCCTTTGTCCAATATCTCAAATCATGACTCGGTGATTTTCAGAGGATAATCATAAACCTTACATGATGGTTTTACAAATGGATGACCAACGACCAAAAATAATGGTTTTACAAGTGGCTTACCACAAACCATAAAACAATGGTTTTACAAGTGGCTAACCACAAATAATAAAATAATGGTTTTATAAGTCGCTTACCATAAACCACATCACGATGTGCAATATAGTTACTAGCTCTCATCACTATCATATTTTAGATAAGTTACATAGGAATATTCACTTATGACAAACATGAATAGGCATACATCACTTGTTCTTATTTCAAACCACACCATGCTAAAAAATGAAAAAACATACCACACAACTGAAAATTAAATATGCCACTAAAGCAGAAAGTGGCCCCATCACTAGTGGCTAACGAGAGATTATGAAACCTCCAACCTCCATTTCCTCTAACCTTCAATAGAATAAGCTCTTTACTTAAGAACTAAAAAACTCGGTGACAACCTTGGTACCTTCAAAAATATCATGTATAGTAAGCTCTCATGGCAAAATATGACTTACAACTTTCTGGATTTCCCTGGATCATGTAATAGTTGGCTTTTTATTTTGATGAGCGAGCATGGATGCCTCTTGAAATAATTTCTTAAAGATATTGTTAATGAAGGAATTCATTATACACATACATTTGCTATAAATATCAACATTTGGATGCACCTACTTCAATACCTTAAATACGTAAATCTTGTAATTTTCTTCATTTTGCTCTACCTCTTTCTTTGTGTTTTCTCTTTTACTCATTTTATCCATTATGACCTTAGACTAAAATAGGATGTCATTTTACATCGATAATATGTTCGTACAAATAATTTGAGAAAATTTTACCTAGTAATCACCTAAACAAGACCCTAACATTCACCTAAATAGGATTTAATGATAAGACTCATAAACAACTTTGAAAAATATGTTGGAAAAACTCTATAGACTTATATTGATGTAGAAGTGATTAATAATAATAGACCTATATAGGGTACTTAAATTTAATTTTCACAATGACATTATTTAATTTCCTATGATCTCACTATATCAAAAAATAAATAAAAGATTTATAACTTAAAAAAATTATTTGGTAATATGTATATTGACATTTAATGAACTATTGAAAATAAAACTTCATGACTCACATGACTTATTGCTGGGCAAAAGGTGAACATTGACCATATAATGCAGGTCTGAAGTGGCACACTCAGTAGATAATATAGCACGACACTTCATACGAAGAAATGAACATAATATGGTAGTGGATTTGGTGATAGGAGTTGAATCTATGTGATTTGAAATGAAACTTATAGGTATTTAAAATCAATGACTACACATAATAGCAACATAGCAAGATCAGAAACCTTTGGAAACATAGATGTTCATAATGATTGAATGATTATATTATGCATAGAAAGAGCAAATATTCACCTCTTTTGACACACTAAATAATAGATGTCTTACCAGATATACTCCATAATCATAAGGACTATGCATGGATCCAAGTGGTCAAAAAAAGCTTGGAGGGATCATAGCTTTCCCAAACACTTCACAATGGTGGATCATAACAAGTGCACAATGACAGACCATATAAGTATTATAGAAAACTTTTCACCACTCATAAATCCCAAAAATATGATGAAGTAGGTGCAATCATCCAATGGGTGGGAACAATGAAGATTCAAGGATACACAATTATATATTATTCCAAAGGCTATAGAGAACCACACAAGACTATATGACGTGGTTTTTCCTTAGCATGATGAATAGCATAACTAAAAATAATTAAGACTATGCCATCACATATAGCTCTTCACAGGTAGGATGTCCATGCTCTGATACCAAATCTTTGGGAAGATTAGAGATACACAGCAAAAAAAGAGCCAAACATCATAGAATAATGAAGAATCAATTAAACACAATAATATTATATTTTTTATATTATTTCATATGAAAGATTATAATTATATAGGAAATGGGTTTCCTATATTTAGGATGGTGAAATCCCTATAAACTCTCAGCCAAATAATCTCCCGACAAACCAAATATTATATACAAATATATTGTTACCAACAATATATTTGATTAACTAACAACCTAAATAAAATTAACCCCTGTATATTATTGTTATTATGCATAACAATAATATACCAACAAAACTCAAATAACATAATATCAATAATTATGTTATTTATTATTAATAATGTGAATGTATCTCAACAAGAGTTTCATCTAGTTGGGAAGAACCAAATGAAGAAGTATTGAAACTTAGAAAAATTTGCATCGATTTTATTCACTAAGTGATATCTTCAACAATAATCCCCTTCAATAACATCCACACCTAATACAATATGCACATAAGACTAAATCTTAATTGTTCCACATCCTCATGAGGGGCATGAATGTTACTAACTCCAAAAGGACTAGTTTTAACACTAATAAGTTGATCCACCATGAGGATGTCAAGTCTCAATAGATTACCTTGGATCTTTCATTAATTTTGAAACATGTTCCATAGATTTCCCCTCCCCTAATTCAACGTCAAGCTAAGCATGGAGAAAAATAGTGACACTTTACATTAGCAAATTTTCATCCTTAATGCTCTCAATAAGAGCACCCTTCCAAAATTCCATGGAAATTTATCAAATCATTGTAGATGGTTTGTTGAGGAGGACATGGTTGTGCAATAGGATTTAGATTTTGAGATCATCAACCAAACCCATAAAGAAGGAGTGCACATCATCTATATAATTCTTGTACACCATTTTACATGTTTTCTCTTTGACAATATTCTATGAGGAGATATTTCACTTTTATAACCAATTTCTCATGCAATAAGAAGATCCCTCACCACTCAGTGTAACCTTATCAAACTCCATTAACATACACTTAAAAAATTGCACAAACCACTTGTCATGCCCACCAGTTCTTGGGAGGTATTTAAACCAAAACAAGACTAGTAGGGAGGCCAATGAAAATATACAAAGGCTAAATCCTAGATATAAATTTCATGGCCATAGACAGTAAACAATCCCCAATAGCCTCAGTCTACAACAATTGATAAATATAAACACAAATAAACATGATATCACCTAGGGCATCCTATTTTAAAAATAAATTGAAATCAATCCAAGCTACCAAAATCATTATAAAATCAAACCATACACCCAATACATGACACAAAGGAATTTAAATTAGGGTTAAGAATGATATAAAAATAAATTCATATCTTGAACCCTTAAAATTATGATAGAGACCATTCCATAATAACTAGGACAAACACAAAAGTCATAACAACAAGAAGTATAGTAGAATATGTTCAATAATCCATTCAAATTAACCCAATTTTATACTCTATTAATATTATACTAATAAGGAACAAGACCAATCCAAATTTAATTATAAATTATTTACATGGAAATCATCCCAAAAACAAAAATAATAACCCTCAAAGAGAAAAACAAAAGAGGACCAAAATAACTGAAACCATCACCCAATAACAAGTAAAGGGAAGAGAATTTGAGTGCATATCTGAGAGTTTGTATCCCTATTATCACTCCTACTAAAAGAAATAATTTTCTATGTATGGGAGAGATGGTGGTTATAAATAATCACACATACCCCTTGCCACCTTTCTCAACCACCAATCACTTCACAATTATCTTCCCATTGCATTAAATGATAGGGCTTATAAATCATGGAAACAAATTGAGCATGATTGGAGATCAAATTCCAAGATTTGAAATCATTAAGGAGGGAGTTAATAAATGAATAATATTATTATATATATGTTGTTTTAGTTGCAATATATATACATATATACATATATATATACATATACATATATATATATATATATGTATATACGTATATATATATATATATGTATATATATATACATATATATATACATATACATATATATACATATATATATATGTATATATATATATGTATGTATATATGTATATATATGTATATATATATATATATATATATATATATATATATGTATCTGTATATATATGTATATGTATATGTGTATATGTATATGTATATGTATATGTATATGTATATATATATATATATATATATATATATATATATATATATATATATATATATATATATATATATATATCCTCTTAAGATAAAGATACTTATGAGAATTATCTTGACTTATAATTATTAAATGTACAAATATAATAATATTATTCATTTGAAATCATTAAGGAGGGAGTTAATAAATGAATAATATTATTATATATATGTTGTTTTAGTTTCAATATATATATATATATATATATATATATATATATATATGTATATATATGTATGTATATATATATATGTATATATTTATATGTATATATATATATGTATATATATATATATATGTATATGTACATATATATATGTATGTATATATATATATATATATATATATATATATATGTATATATATATATATGTATATATATATATGTATACATATATACATACACACACACACACACACACACACACACACACACACACACACACACACACACACACACACACACACACACACACACACATATATATATATATATAATGTATCCTCTTAAGATAAAGATACTTATGAGAATTATCTTGACTTATAATTATTAAATGTACAACTAATTAAACAAGTGTGCATGACTTAAATTATAATCTAGCCTAAGTAAATAGATATAAATTGTATATATTTAGGCTAGATTATAATTTAAGTCATGCACACTTATTTAATTAGTTGTACATTTAATAATTATAAGTCAAGATAATTCTCATAAGTATCTTTATCTTAAGAGGATACATTATATATAATATTTCAATTATGTATTTATTTTAGATTTGGGTTTTCTTATCTACATCTATCATGTATGCTCTTGTATGCATGTTTCCTAGTTTCTTTCTTCTAAGCTTAACTAGGGAATCATTTTTCCATCTCTATCTTCTTAGTTTATAAATAGAAGATGACATTGATTATTAATTAAGTTAATGGAGATTTAGCAAATACATTTACAATCATGTGTTTTTTATTGAACTACGATGCTACATTTTCACTATGAGTTTATGTGAGGTGTTTTGAGGAACACGAGATTATGGTGGAATTCCATTTAGAAATTCTACATGAAATGATTTTGTTTATCTTTTGTTAACTTTTAAATTTATATAATTTAGATTTTGGAGATATACTAATATAGTAATAATAAATGGGTCAAGTTAACAAGTGAAAATTTAAAAATTTTAAGTGGATTACAACACTATCATATGATCCAATTTCATCACATTTGTAAGAGAATTAGAAATTCTCTAAAATTATTCAAGTTTAAAATAGTTTACAAACTATCAATAAAAGCATGATAACCTTGCTCCAATACTTCATACTTACTATTGTCATGTGAGGAATTGAAATCCTCACTTGTCTTACAATATAAGATACACAATTTTAACCATGTCAGTATATTCACTAAACTTATATTTCTCATTTGTATCAATCCAACCAAAATAAACAACTTATAAGCAATAATTGTTGACATTCACAATAACAAAACTGAACCACCTTCTTGTTAAATTTGAAACAACCCAAAAAATATATAGAATTGTTAATAGAGTACACAATGTGTTGGTTCCTATTGTAGTCTAGAATTGCACCCTTGTGGGAGAGTTTTTTAGGCTCTCTCACTCCTAACTACAATATTAGAGCAACTTTAGGCTGTGGGTATCTTGTAGTGAGATTGAACCTCTGGAGAAGGCCGGCTTCCTCTTGTTAGATCACCTAAACTAATGTTTCTTCTTGGAAAAGAGGTAGAGAGGGATTATAGGGTAACTAAGAGAGATAAATGGGTGATAAACCAAAATTATTGACACTCACATAAGCATGAAATAAACACTAATTTAGAATAAGATAATTCTTGCTCACACAACCTCAAAAACTAGTTAATTTGCATAAGTGTTTCATAAACTAGGCTCACCAAACAATACATGAAGCAAAGAGGAATTTCTAAATCCACTCTAAGCATCAATTAATGGTGGAAAGAGCTCAAGTTCAAACCTACAAATGACTTTAAAACACCTAAAAATAGGCAAGAGAGAAGGACAATGGACATGGAAGAACACTTCTTCACAAGGCCATCATGTATAAGTTTTGTAAGCACAATTTAGAGGCAAGAGATAGGTAAAATTTGTCTTTTTTACTTCAAAAGGTCTTTCTTACAAATTTTGATAGGGTTTCTCCTTGTCAAATGAGGATATCCTTTTTTATGGGGGATAAAATGGAGATATATGAAAAAAGAGAGAGAGAAAGAAGAAGAAGCAAGTAAACAGAATTTAATAAATGAGATCCAACCACCCTCCATGAATGCTCACCCACATTTGGGTTAATTATAACTAATCCTTCTTCAACAAATTAACCACCATTAGCTCCAATAGTCTTCAAGCCCTCTCATTGGTTGAGAAACACACTAGAAGACAAGAACTTGTTGAGGATGATGATGTCATGATCCACTAAAAAAGGAAAAGTCCAAGAACATCTTTAATGCTCGAGCTACCTTTTCTAATCACCTGATCTTCATCTTTCACTTCCACTCCATCCTTCACTTGTCTTGCATGTATAAGGACAAAATCCCCATAACTTTAAATCAATACTGAGTTATGTTGCCTTTGATTTGAGCAGTTATTTTTTAAAGATGATGGCCATGTCGAAGGATGAGAACCTCTCCATTAATTACATACACTAGCTCCTGCTTTGAAACATGGGCCAAATATTTTTTATGGATGGAAAACCAATCTAAGGACATTAGTTTTCCTGTATCCACTTATTTTGATACAAGTCTATAGTTTGTGTAGCTTATTCTGATCTTTTTAAATGCCAATGGCTACTTTCAAGAGTTCAAATTTTGAAATTTGTGGGTCTGTCATCAATTCCTTTAGATAACTTATTTTAGCCATTTTCTTTAGACATTTTAGCTTCCAAAGGAATTCCTTCAGAATTTTGAAAATGGACTTGATTCCTTCAATTTCTATTCCTTCAGAACCCCTTTTTTTTATCTTATTCCTTTAGACAAACTTAAATTTTTGTTATGTGTCTTTTCTGAAGGTAAAGTACCCTTCAAAACTCTCAAAAATGCCCCTTCGAATGATTTTGTTTTGATCACTTTCCCAAAAGAAAAGGTCTTCGGGACTTTTGCAAATTCCATTTCCTTTATAGATGCCCTTCAGAATGTTTCATAATGTAACACTTCATCATGGAAATGAACCTTTGAAATGTTGCATAATTCCCTTTGGAAGAATTGAAAATGCCCTTCAGCTTTGATAAAGTGACCTCCCAAAATGAAAGTGGATCATTCGGCAATATTGAAAATATCTTTTATGAAAGGAAAATTATCCATCAGCTTTTTTGTTTGGTTCATTTTACCTTGAATAACCCTTCAAAACTTGTCTTTCGAGTAAAATGTCTGAAGAAATTCAAACACTTAGCTTGAACAAAACTTTGAAAGAAAACACTTAGTGAAAAAGAGTCCCGAAAGAAATAAACCTTTGCACTTCTACTTCTTTTGGTCCTCCACTTCTTCTTGATCATGTCCATCTCTTTAAACTAGTCAAAATTTTGGTATGTGGGCCAAAAATTGGCCAACATTTATGGTGACTCACAGGGAAACATACCTTGTATGCTTGAGAAACCAACTCATTTGACTCATCCAATCCATTGGGAACATAGTCACTACTTTCTTTGGTGAGGCTGACCCTATCTAGAAACCTCTTTTTAAAGCAACAAGGACAACAAGAAAAAAAACCCATTGTGCCCAAGGCACTTAGGGAAAGGAAACACACAACTAAAAAGATGTGCACAAGGCACTTAGGAGAAAACATGAAAAACTGTACAAAAATGTATAATATATACAATGGATCAAACTCTTCTAATAGCAAGGCTTTAGATGAATCCCATTGATTGGGATGGGTAGTACCTCTCCATCTAGTTGGGATGGCTAAAAATCATTATGGTGTTTGCATTTGTGGATCAAATAAGGACCACTCCATAAGATGTCAAATTTGGTATGGTTGCCTGGCTTGACCTTGTTTGAATCCCACTTGAGGACTAGGTCTCCTTATTTAAAGTCCCTTGCTATGGCTCTCTTGTCAAAGGATTTCTTGACTTGATCCTGATGTAACTCTAGTGTTTTCATTTCAAGGTCCCTCATTTCTTCAAGCTCCATGAGTTTTACCAATCTCACATGCATGGGCTCATGTTCTATCAACTCTAGCTAATGGGCTAGTTCTAATGCAAGAAGCTCAAGAGAAATGGGCATCTTGGCCTCCATTCTATATACTAAGACATATGGAGAATTACCAATGGCATCTTTCGGAGTCACCCTGTCAGCCATAAGGCTATTTTTAGTTTGGTGTGCCATGTCCTTTGATTCTCTTCCATAGTTCTCCTGATGATTCTTAGCAAATTTTTATTTGTGGACTCAACCAGTCCATTTCCTTCAAGATAATAATTGGAAGAGGTGTTACGGTAGATGCCCATCTTGACAACCCATTCATTCATTTTTAGATCAAGAAATGCTAATGCATTATCAGAAATGATAGTAGATGGAAAGTCAAACCTGATCACAATACTACCATAGAAGTATAGGACTTCACCTTCATTAGATTCTTTCAATGTAATGGCTTCCACCCACCTGGTGAAGTAGTCAGTTATATTAATTACCCATCTATGCCCTACACTTGATGGAGGGTTGATCATTCCTATGAAATCTAACCCCCATTTCATGAAGGGGTACTCTACCTAAATTGGGTTGACAGGAAGGGATGCCAATCTTTGCTTACCCATAAAAAGGGCACACTTTTGACATTTCCTAACCCATGCATGAGCATCTTTGAAGAGGTTGGGACAATAATAACCATCCCTCATTATCTTTGTTTTTGTGGTGCTAGGTGCAAAATGACCTCCTACAGGTCCATCATGGAATTGCTCTAAAAGCTTGGTCACCTAGTCATTATATATACACCTAAGGAGTACCCCATTTAGGTTCTTTCTGATTAAAACCCCATCAACCAATGCATAAGGTATGGATTGGAGTCTAAAATACCTTCTCTTTGCCTTATATGGGCCCTAAGGGCATTCTCCTATTAGCATAAAATGTGCCATATCATGGAGCTAGATCTTATGAAGTGGAGGTGTTCACCCCTGTGAGTTGTCTTGTATTACCATGGCAACTTCTTTGTCCTCATGAAGGTCATCAACCATATTCTCACATAAGCCTTTACCTCTTACTAGCTTAGTGACCTTGATCTCCATGTCATACTCCATGACCTTGGCAATCCAACCATCTCTCTTTTCATTCAAGTCTTTGTTAAGAAAGAAGTCTCTCACTCTAGGACAAGACACAGTAAGATAGATTTTACTATTGGAGAGCATTGGCCTAAAATTTTAAGGCTTATTACCAATACAAGGACTTGTTTTTCTATGAAATTATACCTCACCTTATACCCCTCAAGTCCCTAATTGAAAAATGTTATTGGTTGCTCAAGTTCTTCACCATTTTTTTGCATCAGCATAGCTGATCTATTATCAATATTGACAAAGGCATACAATATGTGATCTCTTGAGAAATTAGGAT
This sequence comes from Torreya grandis, assembly GCA_037957365.1. Taxonomy (NCBI): domain Eukaryota; kingdom Viridiplantae; phylum Streptophyta; class Pinopsida; order Cupressales; family Taxaceae; genus Torreya; species Torreya grandis. Next base: position 1,117,914 of record JARHVA010003587.1, read on the forward strand.
TCATGAGTATGGGTGCTTGGGTAATGGCCTACTTGATAACCTCAAATACTAATTTACCTTCATTTGACCAAGTGAACACTTGGTTCTTCTTCATCATAGTAGTGATGGGTTTGACCAAGTTTGCAAAACTAGGTATAAACCTTCCCACAAAGTTTATTTTATCAAGGAAACTTTTAATTCCCTTCTTATTCTTGGGTAAGGATAAGGTCAAGATGGCACTTATTCTATCAAGATCAATAGCTAACCCTTGTTTTGAGATAATGTGTCCCAAGAGTTTGCCCTCATGAATAGAAAACACACATTTATTGGGATTCAAAGAGATCCCATACTCTATCCATCTCTCAAAGATCAACCTCAAGTGGTCTATGTGTTCATTGGCATCCTTGGAGAAAACTGTGATGTCATCTAAGTAGACCATTACCATTTAATTTAGCAACCCTTGGAAAGCCATGTCCACGGCTCTTTGGAAAGTTGCCCCAACATTTAATAATCCAAAAGGAATTTTTTGGTACACATGCATGCCCCATTTAGTGGTGAAATAATTATTGTATTGTTCTTATTTTTTTACTAATACTTGGTTGTAACCTAAATATCCATCCAAAAGAGAAAAATGTTCTAAACCTATAACTATTTGAAGAAGTTGCTCCATAGATGGTAGAGGGTAATGGTCCTTCAAGGAGACCCTGTTTAGATCTCTAAAGTCAAAACACAACCTAATATCCCCACTCTTTTTCCTTACAGGCACCAAATTGGCTACCCATGATGAGTGATTGATAGGAAAGATAATCTTGGATTCAATTAACTTGGTCAACTCTCTCCTCATAAGCTCTTCTATTTTGGGGTTAATAGGTCTTTGTTTTTGCCTCACAAGCTTAGCATTAGCCTCTATATCTATAGTATGATGGGTTAAATTTGGATCAAAACCTTTCAATTCACTATATTCCCCAGCAAAGATGTTTTAATATTCCTTACAAAGTTCAATGAAAGCATGCCTTTATGCCTCATTTCTTACCTTCCCAAGCTTGAGGATCTTGTATTTTAAAATAAGGATTGTTTCATAGTTCTCCTCATTAGTTAACATCACTTCCTTGTCTTTCCTCATATGGCCTCCCTCATGGAAAATAATTTCAAGGGTGACCATCCCTTTATGAAGTGTGTTAGACTTTAATTGAACAATTAGATCTTCATATTGATGTTGAAATTTACCTTGGTTCATTAAATAAAACTCTACTTCCTATTACAAGAAACAAGTGATTTGTTTGTCATTTTTGAAGACTTGTCAGTGGGATTCATTATTTAGTATTGATGGCCTCACCACCACCTTGACATGTGGTTAAACCTTGGCCTCTTTTAGCTTACTTGGAATATCAAACTGGGCTCCCACAACTGCCAACCTATCAGCATGTTGATTTTGGTTCCTTAGCATAGATTGAATGTTAAAGGATTCAAAATATTTAATTATGTCTCCAATTCTATTTTTTTAGGACCTCATCAAAGGATTCTTCATAATTTCCAAGCCCCTGACTTGGTTCACTGTCTCCATATGCTTGCAATCTTCTGATTCCACTCTTATTGGCCTATCAGAGGCCATGGATGAGGCCTTCATATTATGATACATTGGAGGAGAAAAAGAAATGGAACCTATAAGAAGATAAATACTTCTCATCTAAGGGGAAGACTAGCATTTCCCTTGTACTTACTCCATTTTTGATCCTTGAACCATCAACGAACAACTTCCACATACCATTGAGGTCTTCTTTGGGTCTAATGAGGGAAGGCATGATTTGATTTTCTTTATGTAGCAAATAGACACCCATGTCTCTTTCTTCAACACCTTCCAAAGGGTTGAGAAATTAATCATCCCCCCATATCTCATCCAAGAATAAGTCTATAATCTCCTCAAGATAAGTATTCAGTTCTTGACCAATTATAAATTCATCCTCATCAAGGATAGTACAATTAAGGTTTATACTATCTAGCTGATGTAGTTCAATGTGAAATTGTGACGTGGACTCAGCCTTGATTGATACCTTAGTCCCATACCTTATTTTGAAATCCATGTAGGACCAATCTACTATTAGATAACCCTGAATTTTGGCTGTAAATTCTCTAGAGAGGCATAACACAAGGTAAGGAGTTACATCAAGGATCAACACATCTTGCACCACTAAAACACTAGGACAAGCATGTAGGGTCAAGATGAGACCTTTGATAATACCATATGTCTTTGTGGAATAACCATCAATTTGTAAAACTCCCTTAGTATGTGGCTCATATTTGAGGCTTTGTTGATCAGCTATATACTTTGGCATTACTAAAGTGTTAACTCCACTATCTACAAAAAAATTATGCACCAAAGAATCAAAAATGATTAATGAAATGTAGAATGAAGGAGTATTGAACACATTACTTGATCCTTCTCCTATAGGACCTTGGGTTGCATTTATGAGAACCTTAGTTTCTTTGCTTGGTTGTCTGCTTGTAGTTATTGGAACACCTATCTTAGATAAACTTTGTTGAAGGATATCCACCTGAGCAGGCATAGAAAGCATGTCCCACATTGGCACACTTACATTGGAATTTTTAATTTGTTCAAAAAAATTTATTGGTGGACCACCAACCTTCTCTTGATGATCCGAGCAAAACTTTAGAAGACAATTCGGGTGACAGTTCCACCCCAATTAATGACAGAACTTTCGAGAACCATACCTTTTGCATCGTAGCTCCAATTGACTCACCATTTGAACCATTGGAAAGATAATAATGGGGAGAATGTCATGAGATGGCATTGAGCTTTTCTTAATGAAGTTTGACCCTTGAAAACTCAATAAAAGTACCCCAAATTTCAATTTTAGTAGTATAGTTTAAAAATAGTAATTCCTCCAATTTTGTATTGTTTTAAATCTTAGAAGTCAAACCACTTAATCTCCCTCAATATTGGTGACCTTCCACATCCTCCCCATGGTTTCAAAATGTGTATAAATTAAGAGGTAACTCGAAATGTGAAGATAGACATATTTTCCTAGAGATAAGCATATATTTGTATTGCGATCTTGAGTAATACTACATCTCTTCTCAGAGAATTCATTGTTACTATGTTATTTCTATGTTATTGAAATATTTATCAACCAGAACTTTTGAGTTTTGGATCAGTGGTATCAGAGCGGTTTGTATTGAGAGTGTATGATCCCAAGGATGAGGTTAGGCTATAAGAAGCCTGGGTGGGAAACAATAGAGCTTCCAAACTTTCCACCTATTCGCTCCAAATGACTTCAAATGGTGGATGACACTGTTACATCTGATCCATTCAAGGAAAAGGTCAATGAAGCCCTCTAATGGAAACAATAATAGATGCTATAATAATTTTCCCAAATTCTTCAAACACTCCCAATGGGAAATTTTGGCTCTATGGCTACACTTCCTAGCTCCTCATCCAGGGAACATCCTTTCAGTGCCCCAACATACTTCAAGGTTTAGGTAAATTTTTATATTCCTACATTTGAAGGCAACATAAATGTTGATGTAGTAGAAAATTGTTTGGATCAACTATCTTTCTACTTCTCTTTGAATAAGTTCACCGATGGAGAAAAGATCACTTTTGCTCTTTTGAAAGCATCATTGCTTGTGAAAAATAGGTGGGAAGTGTTCAAAAAGAGGTTCATTACATATGACATTGGAATTGAGGTGGAACCTACCTGGGATGATTTTATTGAAGTGGTGAAAGAAGAATACTATCCCATCGGAGCATATGATGATCTGTACATACAGTGGCAACAACTTTGCCAAGGTAAGGACAAATTTGTTCAAGATTACATAGACACTTTTCATTCTTTGGCTCCAAGATTGGTCATTCAAAAAAGTGAGAAACATAAGACTCTCAAATATCATGGTGGACTATAATGGTACATATGGGGGGAAATAGAACTCTTCAATTTGGAAACCCTCGGTGAGGAATACAAATTCACAGTGAAGATTGAACAGAAGTATGGAAGAAAGAATACAAAGAGTCAACCCTCAAAATGGAAAAGTGACAAGGAAAGTCAAACACGAGGCCAAAATTGGAAGTAGAAGGAGTTTCAGGATAAGAAATCCCAGAAGGGGAAGGCTAGAAAATGGTGTGATTACCACAAAATTAGAACTCACTCCAAAGAATAATGTCGAGCCATAAAGTCATAATACTCAATATCTACTACTTTGCCTCATACACAACCCACAGTCGAAGAAGATGAAGAAGAAATTGTAGATGTTGAGCTTGACACCATCATCACTTCATCGTATACCTATGAGGAAAGACCAGATGACAAGGAAAGATTGTTTCACTCCAAATTATGGGTAAAAGGTAAGCCTCTGCATTTCATTCTTGATAGTGGGAGTCAAAAGAATTTAATCTCTACTAAAGTTGTGAAAAGTCTAAATCTATCCATGAAGCCTCATCTAAAGCCCTACAGTATTAGATGGTTGAGCCCATGGAGAGACCTTCATGTCACCCATTAGTGTCTTCTTTCATATGCTATAAAACCATTCCAAGATGAAGTCTTGTGTGATGTGGTCAATCTAGATGTTTGTGTTGTACTCCTTGGTCAGTCATTCATGTATGAGCGATATGGCATCTATGAATCATGAACTTGAAGGATCACCCTCACTCTTGGAACACAATGTTATAGGGTACCAGAGGTACCACCTCCCACATCTATCTCCCTGATTAGTGCTAAGCAATGTAAGAGATTGGTGGAGAAGATAAAGTAATTTGTTCTCATGGTGGTCAAACCAAATAAATCCAAGAAGGCTGATGTTGCAGTCCTGACTACACAATAAAAACAACAAAAAAATTAGATAGGATGAATCATAGGAGAATATGATGACTTATTCCAGTCAGCCACAGGAGTTCCACTACATTGCCAGGTAAAACATTCTATCGATTTGATCCTAGGATCACCTTTGCCTAACAGTCTTGTGTATCACAAATCAGTTTTGGAGAATGATGAGATAAAAAAGATAGATTCAAGATTTGATCCAAAGGGGTCACATCAGGCCAAGCTCTTCACCTTGTGGTAGCCCAATTGGCTTGGCACTGAAGAAAGATGGAACATGGAGGCTTTGTATTGACTATTAAGCCCTGAATAAAATCTCTATGAAGAATCACTACCCTCTCCTAAATATTGATGACCTACTAGACTAGCTCTATGGTGCGAAGCTCACCAAAATTGATCTCAAATTTGGTTATCACTAAATTCCCACCGATCCTATTGATGTCTGGAAGACTGCATTGAAATCTAAGGTGGGGTTCTTTGAATGGTTAGTTAGGCCTTTTGGCTTAACTAACGCACTTACAACCATCATAAGGATGATGGATGACATCCTACTACCCTTCACCAACTCATTCATGGTTGTCTACTTAGATGACATACTCATCTATAGTAGAACATGGGAAGAACATTTGCAACATGTTTGTAAGGTGCTTTAAACTCTTCGAGAGCATAAGTTGTATGCAAATCTTGACAAATGCACATTTGGGATGATAACAATTTAGTACCTCAGGTACATTGTGAATGAGGAAGGGGTCCATGTTGATCCAGAAAAGATTTGGGTTATTCAAGAATGGCCCACACTAAGGACCCTCACAGAGCTTCTAGCTTTTTGGGTCTTGCAAATTTCTACCGTAGGTTTGTTCTTAGATTTTCACATGTTGCTTGGTCACTAACCCAAGTGACTAAAGGAGGAGATAAAGCTACATTTTAGTGGGATGAAATACAAAAAAGGCATTTGAGAATTTTAAGAATAGACTCTACTCAACCCCTATTCTTACCTTGCCAAATTTGCATCAACCTTTTGAGTTGATGACAGATGCATCTGAATATGCCATGGGAGCTAACATCATGCAACATGGCCATCCTATTGCACGTCACAGTGAAACTTTCACTGATACAGTTAAGAAATATCCAACATATGATAAGGAGCTCTATGTCATTGTGTAAGCATGTAAATAATGGAAACACTACATCTTGGGGAAAGAGATGGTCATCCACACTAACCATAGACCAATGGAATTCATCCAAACACAAAGCAAACTATGAAATGAGAGGCACCAAAAGTGGGCCACATATCTTCAAAAATTTCACTTGATAATCAAACACAAAAATGGGAGCTCAAATACAGCTACATATTGTCTGAGCCGCCCACCAATTACTACACTCACAATAGTTCTTCACCTATGTGGACATGAGACTCCCACTTGGGGTGATCTGTATGAAGTAGATCCTACCTTTGCTAATACATATCAAGTACTTTAAAAAGGTAAACATGTTTCTAAATTCTATTTGCAAGATAATGTCCTCTATCGTATGGGGCACATCTATGTTCTAGTTATAGAGCAACAAAATATGATATGGAAAGCACACTTCAGTAGGACAGCTAGACACTTTGGTATTAAAGACATTGGCATTTATTTAAAAACACTTCTACTAGCCCCATATGTGAAAGGATGTGGAAATATATCTCAAATATTTCACCCCATGTGTGATATCCAAGCCAAAAAATAAGAAGCAAGGATTGTACACACCATTTTCAGAACCAACCAGGCCTTGGGAATCCATCTCAATGGATTTTCTCTCAAGTTTTCCCACTTCAAAACATGGTAAGGATTGTATTTTTGTGGTAGTTGATCATTTTTTAAATATGGCTATCATGACTGCTTGTAAGAAATATATATCTGCTGAGGAAACTACTCAACTATATTTTAGTCATGTATGGCTCCATTTTGGTCTCCCCAAGTCCATTATCTCAAATCGAGATAGCAGGTTCCTAAGCATATTCTAGTCCACTCTATGAAAGATGATGGATACTAAGCTGATGAAGTCCACAACCTTCTATCCATAGACTGATGGTCAGACAGAGGTGGTAAACTACTTGATTGTGCACATGATTCAGATGTATCACTCCAAACATCCATGCACATGGGATGAGGGACTTCTTTTCATATAACATGTATACAATAGAGTGTTGCATAGCTCGACCAATCATAGTGCATTCAAATTATGTTTTGGGTTCCAACCCATGGCACTAATTGATATAGTTTTTCTTTTTTCCACCATGGAATACACACCTCATGGAAGATCTGAGGCAGTAAAAGTAACAAAGTTTATTGAACAAATGTAACACATCCAAAAAACAAGTTCATGACATCCTGGAGAAGATGAATCAAAAGTATAAGTAATGCCATGAAAAACATATGATTGCACACCATTTTGTTGTGGGTGACATAGTTTGGTTATAGCTTCAAAAGGAATGACTTGTAGGCCCACATAAAAAGATTCAGCCTCTATGATATGGTCCCTACACCATCACTAGAAAAGTTGGAGAAAATGCTTTTGAGTTGAACCTACCAGCCTACCTTGGTTTGCATCCAATATTCAACGTGGAACTCCTCAAACCATATCACCCATCTCTATTGGAAAATTTAGTTGTAGTAGTGTTGGGTGAATATTTTGTCATCAACTAACTAATGACAAAATGGGGATATCAGCCACAGCATAGGGAGATTTACACCACGAAAAGTATGGGTTTACCAGATCTAGATGAAGTAAATCTCTCCTCTCATTAAAGGGAGGTTCCCTATAGATACTCACGCGCTATATATATATATATATATATATATATAACTAAGCAAAAAATAACACATGAAGGGTGGTATAACAACACCTACCTCTCTTTTTTTAGAGGTAATTTATAAAGAACAAAAGAGAGAAAATTTGGGCCTTAAGCTAACAACACTCCTCTTCTTTTAAGAATGATATTAAACAGAGAGCAAGAAATCACCTGAAGTAACAAAGTCTGCAAGAACGCTCACGCAAGCACAAAGTCTTCCGTAGCTTTTTTCATTGATTCAAAATAAGTACAATGGTAGAGTATAGTGAAGCACAAAGTCCTCACCTGAAACTACAAAAGATAACTGAATCTTAAAGATAAAAAGCATCACAAAGTCTATCTTCTATCTTCCAGAAATGCCCTTAGATAATACTAACACACCCACTTTGCTTATTAAATTAGATAAACAAGATATTATCAGGAAAAAGGACTTAAGAATTATTTCCTAAACAACACAGATAATCTCAACACAAAGTTTGAAATGAACCTGCTTCTCATTCATTTAATGAAATATGAGTTACAAAAATGAGCACAAAGTCTCGAAGATTGCTTCAATTTTAGTAGAGTATTTGCTATTAATTTTTTCCAAGCCCTATTTACAAATGAGGTCTCCACTATATATAGGGAGAAAATCCTCAAAAATAGAAAATAATAAAATATACAAAATATCTTGGTCAAAGATGACTCATCTTTGACTTTTAGATATTTTTCCAAACTTTTTACATGTAATTACATTTTCCAAAACTGCATGCACTTTGCACAAAATAGAAGTGCATAAGGATAGAAAAAGAAAGAAGGAGAGAGAGAATCAATTCTTGCCATCGGACTTTTTCAGATGAGCATCATACATGGCGATAGATGTCTGAATTCTTATGCTGTCTGGCACAGCTGCATTCTTGGAGACGGTTCTCGCTCTGATCAATGCATCCTTCAATGCTGTGATGGCTTTAGCGTGGCTAGTTAACCTAGATTTTAGATTCTCCAAAGTTAACTAAGCATCTAGAATGCTGTCCACCGAAGACATTGAGAATGATTTTTCTTCAAAATCTTTCCGAATCATCTCCTTGAAACTCTAAATCATCTCTTTTGCCAGAAGGAACTGATGGTCCTTAGAGGTCAAGTCGCATGGCAGCTCTTCTAATTTATTCAGCAGGCTCAGGTCACTCTTCTCACTAGCTTCCTTGAAAGCTTTAAGATCATCAATTAAGTCTTTGAGTACCTGTATTCTTAAGGTCAGTGACTCTTTGATCTCAACGTAGGAGTCCTTGTTGGAGATGACATTGATAGACATCAGGGTGCTCTTCTTGAGATTTTTTATTTCTTTCCATCTGCCGAGATCTTTCTCCAAGCTGTCAATCTCTTGAGAAATGAGGGAGACAAAGTCATCTACCTGTGTTTTTACTTTCTTCATTTTACTTGTCCTTTTTGCCACTTTTGTAAGTAGGGAAACTCCCTGAGTATGCATCTTTTCGATATAGTCCTCCAAGACTTTCCCCTTCAAATAAGTCTTCTACTTTTTGAATGACTGAGTCATCCACTGAGAAGGCCTTTGGAGTTGCTACTTTAGGAGGAAGAGTGAACCTTTTGATCACTGTTGTCAGCTATTCTGTTATGGCTTTGTAGTAATCTTTCATCTCTTTTTCTCTATCAAATTTTTGGACCATAATGTCCATGGCAGCCTGAAGATCGCTTTTCGCACCTTCGTGAGTAACTTTGCCAAGTTTAACATGAGAGATGGAATAGCTGCTCATCTCAAAACCCTCAAGGGTTGCGTTTTGTGGGGGCCTGGCCATTTCCAAGAATTTTTGCCCTTTCTCTTCGAATAATTTGGAAAGGATTCTTGGCCTCTTCAGAGCCTTTGCTTTCACCAGCACTAACTTGCCAAAGTCAAACTCATCTGGGGAGATGGCCATATTCTTTCTTTTTGGCGTGAAAGTAGACATCCAAGGTGGGAGAAAAGTACCTATTATAGCAATGGTTGTCTTTGCTAGTGGTGATAGTCGTTGCAGTTGGAGTAACTAGCGAAATTGCACTAACTACTGATTCTAGCTCGAGTGCAGGGCTTGCTAGCAAGGTGAAAGAAGGAGATGACAGACTTGGAATGGATCCAGAAGAGCGAGGGGAACTTCCGAAAGGACCCTGAGGATTGCCAAAAACAACCCTAGAAGGAGAAGTGGCTCTGAAAGATGGGACACTGATTGGGGAGATAGGAGAAACGGGCACCACAAGAGATTGAGGGGGAAAAGGAGAGGCGCTTTGGATTGGCTGCGCTTGTTCTTGTGAGAGTGGAGACCCAACACTTGGTTGTTCTGATGGTTGATCCTCTATTTCCATGGGCTAAGCTACCTGTGCCTTAGAGCTTTGTTCTTTGGTTCCTTTGGCTATCATTTCAAGCCCCTGTGCAGTCTTAGGCTTCTTGGATACAAAGATGATCCTAGGCTTGTGAGGCCTAGAAGGAAAAGGAACGTCACCTTTGTTTTTAGTTTTGTTCTCCACCTTCCTCTTCAATTCTGCCTGGTATTCAGCCTCTGATCTTGTAATGAATTCCCTCAAGGTGATCCCTTTGGCTGCTAGCCAATCATTGGTGTTAGCCAATATTGGTTCAAATCTTTTTCTCAGAGAAGTCAGCTCCTTTTGAGACCACTAAATTGGAGGGAAAGGGGAACCTGCAACTTTTTCTACCAGATATATGTTATTTATGATGTTCCCATCATCAATTAGACTAGATAGGATCTCTGCAAGCCTGAGGTATTCTATCTGCTCTAGTGTTAGACAGAAATAGTCCATTTTTTGTATTTCTTCGACCGTCCTCAGGTCCACCCAGATATCCTCAATCATGGGTTCGTGGGACTGAGTTTTCCTTTTGATCTTTTTTTTGACTCCCCTGTAGTCAAATTTCTCCTGTCTCTTGAATGGCTTGATAGTAATCATTTGCATTTCTATTTCCATAACCTTGGCTTTGGTTGATGTGGCAACTGAAAACCTGCTAATCTGGATCGAAAACTTGAAACTGGGTCTCTTGAGTTCTATCTGTTTAGTATGCACGATAGCCAGTTGTCGGCAAAGCTCCATTAGAACTAACTTGTCTGAAGGGAATTTTGGGAGCATATAAGGGTATTCTCGGTAAAAACTAACCCAAAGATAACAAAAAGTAGAGAACTGAAGGAACATGCAGCCATAATCGTTTACTACTACCCAGGCCTCGTCTGATATTCTCTTCTGCTCAAGTTGAGGATCGAAGAGACATAAAAACATGGCAAAGAATGCATCATTTACTCATTTGAAATGACGTGTTGACCCCTGAAGCGTCAGTTGAGGATAATATGAGTAGACCGGGGTGGTCTTTCTATCTCCCTCTATAGTCAATCCTGGGAAAGATCGCATTGTGATAGCTATATAGACCAGGTACGAAGTCATGTAGAATTTGAAGGAAGTCTGTACCTTGGTCAACTATTTGTGAATGGCATTGCTGATTTGTTCTCCCCAAAAGATAGTTTGATTTCCCTAGAGGATGATCTTAATGAATAGGTACATCCATTCATGGAACTGTGAAGAAGACGGGAGGCTCCGTACTCTGCGGAGAAGGGTGATCAAGTCACCAACTTCTTCGACGAAGTCACTCCTTGGGAAGTTCTTCGGCCATCTGGAGAGGCCGGTCTTGGGGGTCTTTAGCCACTTGTAATTGATTACTTTTTTTTCCCTTTCAGGGTCTTTATCGTACTCCTTTTGTGCGTTCATGAAATCGATTTAGGTTACTTTAGTGGCTGGAGGACACAAGAAAACTTTGTCGATAAAATTGGCATCCAACTAAATTATCATGCTTCCACTGGCATCTAAAACCGATCTAGTTTCTTTGTTGTAAAAATGTGCACATTGGAGGATGAACTCAGCATGATGTGCTACTACCGGGAAGGCAGCCACCAGGTGGATGTTGCTCTCAACAATCCTCTTTATCCCAGTGCTGGGATTTGTCACCTTTGTTCACGCCAGGAACTTGGCCATGTCCACATGGTCGATCTTGGTGTCTCGAATGTCATCGACATTTGAGGAGACTGATGTGGGTGGGAAGATGCCCTGGTACTTATATTTCATGCTTTTTATCTTTTTGGGAGACGCTTCTGTCATGGAGAACGATCCTGACTGGATGGGAGTAGGTGTGCAAGAATCCGTTGAAGGTGTTGCAATCATGATCACAGATGAGAGGAGAGTGGATGAGAGAGGAAAAGTGCAATTTAAGTGATAATGGTTACTGGAGGTCACTTAAAAAGGCCAAGATGGGAGAAGGAACAGAAAATGAGGAGAAAAGGAAAGAAATGGATGACTCAAAAAAATTCTCGAGAGTTGAGCAAAAATGGAGGAAAAAGTGCAGGGGCAGCAAAAATTGCCGCCTCTACAAAAATTTAGAAAAGGGAGTAAGGGCGATGAAAAATTCCACCCTTGCAACTAAAAAAAAAATGTAGGGGCGACGATTTTTACCGCCCTTGCAAGTGTTGAAGAAAAATTAGGGGCGGTGAAAATCGATGCCCCTGTACTGCAGTTATAAAATCATGCAGGGGCGGCGATTTTTGCCGCCCTTGCACGTAAAAGGAAGAAAATGTGTAGGGGCAGAAAAATTCACCACCCTTACACGTAGGGGGGAAAAAGAAAAAAATGCGGGTGGCAAAAAATGTCACCTGCATGAGTTTGTGAAGAAAAACTATGGGCAGAGGGAAAAAGAGAAGCCCGCAGTGAGGAGAGGAGAGAAATGAGTGGAAGGATGTGGGTCAGAGGAGAGAGGAAGGAGGAAAAGAAAAATAAAACATCTAACTAATGCTAAGCTAAAACAAAAGAAAACAAGAAATAAATACAAAAAAACAAACCCTACTTGAGAAATTGCACGTGCCACGAGGTTGAATCCATGAATTCATGCTTCGAATCATCAACTGGGGCACTCAGGTGCAAGAGGTAGGAGGAGAGGAGAAAAAAATGAGGAGAATGAGGCTCAAATCAAATTATATGGGGTGAAAAACCCACCCTAACAACCCGTCGTGCGTGGCCATTAATGCCTGCACAAAAATTGAGACGTGTAAGGGCGGCAATTTTTGCCGCCCTTACATATTTCATTTCATCTTACAGGGGTGGAAAAATTTTCTGCCCTTGCATGCCAAGGAGCAGGGGTGGCAAAATTTGCCACCCTTCCATAAAAAGCAAGGGAAATGCAGAGGCGGTAAAAAATACCACCCCTGCGAGAAAAAGGAAAGAAAAGACTAACTCTGGAAGGAGAGTCTGGGTGAGGGAAAACTTGGCTGGGATGAGATGGTAACCACTTTCTTGTTTCGAAGCCAAGGCAAAAATGAATTTTGAAATTTTTCTCAAAAAATGAACTTAGAGAGATGAAAGATGAAACAGACAAGTTTTGTAGGGGGGTTGTTTCCAAAAAATGAGCTAAGCTAATTTTAGAAACAATAGCTGGCTCTTATTAGGGAACTTCTGGTTAATTGAATTGATTAGCGGGAGTAGAAACTAGTCTCTAAGTGCCTTCATCCAAGCCATTGGGCTATGGAGTCAAGTGAAAAATGGAAGAAAAATAGACAAAACATAAAAACTATACATATATACAAATGGACTCATCTGAGCTTCAAGGATTGAATAGCTTGAGATGCTGTCCACTGTGAGGTAGTGAAAATGGTGTTCCATCTTGGTACTACAGCAAGAAGCTAGCCTCACCACAGAGCTATCGAATGGTAAACTGGCCTCTCCACAGGGAGTCAAATTTGCCATGCATCCCTTTTGGTTCTCTCCTCTTGTCCCATAACAAGACCTGATCTCTAACTTGAAATTCATGCTCTCTAGCTCTCTTATCAAAAAGTGCTTTCACTCGATCCTGACGTTCCTTGATCTGATTCACTACCATAACTCATTGTTCATTCAGCTCGGTCAGACACATGATTTGTTTGTCAACTGAGCTTTCAAAGGTTGAGTCTTTAATTGCTTTGGTTAATCTGAGTGCTGGTAGTTCAAGGGTGATGGGAATTTCGGCATTCAATCCATACAAAAGCTAAAAAGGGGACATACCTATAGCTCTTTTGGGTGTTATACTATTTTCCCACAAGGTGTCATATAATGCTTTGTGCTACGTTCTCTGATTGTCATCCACCAACTTCCTAATAATGGTGACCAGGTTCTTGTTACTCAATTCTGCTTGTCCATTTCATTTGAGGGAAATAATCTGAAGTGTGGGATAAGGTAATCCCATAATGGAAACAAAATTGAGTAATTTTATGCGACGAAAAATAAGCCACATTATCTGTTACAATTTTTAGTGGAACCCCAAAATGGGAGATGATGTTTTCTTTGAGAAAGCTACATACCACTTCAGATGTAGCATGCTTGGTTGGGATGGCCTCCACCCACTTGGTAAAGTAATCTATTACAGTGAGGACATAATCATGTCCAGCACTTGAAGATGGGTTGACTACTCCAATGAAGTCAATACCCCACTGCTGAAATGGTTCTTTAATCACGACTGGCTTGAGGGACAGAGCAGGCAGCTTAGGCTTTCCAACGAATTGCTGACATAGTTCACACCTATGCACCCATTTGTAGGCATCCTAAAAAAGTGTGGGCCAATAGTACCTTGCTCACAAAATTTTGTGTGCCATTACCGGTGCAGAGAAATGTCCTCCACAGGCCAAATTGTTAAAAGATTCTAAGAGTCTTTCTTATTGAGCTTTGTCAACACAACGAAGAAATACCCCGTCCAGGTTTCTCTTGTAAAGACCATTATCCCACAGAACATAACCAACTACTTTTAATTTAACATTCCATTTCTCTTTAAAAGAAAGATGAGCGGGACACTCACCATATGTCAGAAAATGAGCAATGTTAGAATACCACTCATTAGTAGTGGCGACAAAGAGAACCGTGGGCACACTTTTGATTTCTTCTTCTTCACTTTCTACTTCATCTGGAATGTTGTTGGTGATCAATTGGTAGAGACCCCTTCCTCGTACAAGCTTGGTTGGTTTGATGTCCAGATCAAACTCTTGAGTTTTGGCAATCCAGTTACCTCTCTTTGTACCAAATTCTTGCTGAGTCAAAATGGATTTTACTGTTGTGTCTGGTATGAGAACTTCAGTGTGAGAATTCAGGATATAAAACCTAAAATGCTTGACAGCTTTGACCACGATGTATGCATGCTTCTCCATAAGGGAATATTTTAGCTCGTGATCCTTGAGTGGACAACTCATGAATGAGATAGGAGATTCTGTGCCTTCTAGATTTTGTTGAACCAGAATAGCTGATAGTGTATGCTCAGAGGCATAACTATATATCTTGAAATCTTTAGTATAATCTGGACAGACCAGGACTGGTGCACAAGCGATTGCTTCTTTAATCTCTTTGAATGTTAACTTACCCTTAGCAGTCCACCTGAACGTAGCATTTCCCTTCATCATGTTAACAATATGACGGGTTTTCTCAGCAAACTTAGGTATAAACCCTCTGAGGAAATTCACCTTTCTAAAGAAAAAGTGAACTGCGGTCTTACTGGTAGGCAGAGTAAGCTCCTGGATGGACTTGACTCTTTTTGAATCAATTCTAATACCTTCTTAGGACACGATGTGTCTGAGAAGTTTCCCTTCAGTTACTCCAAAGATAGATTTATTTGGGTTTAAAGAGATACCATTTTGACAATAGCATTCGAGTACCTTTTGCAAATGGTGAACATGCTCACAATGATGTTTTGAAAATACCATCAGATCATCCAGGTACACTACAATGAATTTTCTCATCTCGTCTTTGAAAATAAGATCCATCACCCTTTGAAAAGTGGTGCCTACATTTATCAGACCAAAAGGCATCCTGCGGTAAGCGAAAGTGCCCCAAGGTGTGGTGAACACTGTCTTGTGCTGATCTGCTTTCCTGACTTTGACTTGATTGTACCTCAAAAAACTATCTAGCATTGATAACATTTCTGAACCTATTACCATCTGTAGAACTTGATCCATGATGGGGAGAGGGTAATTATCTTTTAAAGACGACTGATTTAAGTTCCTGAAATCCACATAGATTTGAATTTTGCCATTTTTTTTTCTGACAGGTACTATGTTGGCGATCCACGTTGAGTGATGTATTGGAAAAATTATCCGGGCATCCAGCATCTTTTGTATCTCAGCTAAAATAGTACCTAAGATTTTTGGATTATATTGCCTAGATTTATGTTTATAAGGTACAGAGTTGGCTTTCAAGGGAATGTCGTGATGGATGTCATTTGGCTTGAGAGATTTCAAGTCATCATAGGAATAGGCCAACACATCCATATACTGGCAGAGCAGACTAGCAAGCTCGAACCTTTCCTCAGGAGTGCAGTCTTTCCCAATGTTTACCATCTTGGGATTGTGCTTGGTTCCTAAGTTGACTTGATCAAAATCTTGAGAAAAATTTGAATCTGTTCGTTGTTGTTTGACAAACCTGTCATGGTTATCAAACAACTTCTCTAGAGAAACCAGACCTTTGGGAATTTTATTCCCTCTGAGCTGTAGGAAATCTTTACCTGTATTGGCCTGGGTTTTAGGGGCTGCCCCACACTCCCGGGGTTCACCACCTTCAAAATGCAGTTGTTCAAAACCATTCTTTTGCTCCAAGAAGGTGATGATTTGATCATCATTGTTAAACACTTGCCAGTGGCCGGCATTATCTAGTATGCTTGGTCAAAAAACTAGTTCAGTAGTGTACCTATCTCCCTTAAAGTCTGGGTGAGGAACTAAAAGGGTGGCAGAGATAGCCAATGCATCTGCTTGGTCATTGAATTCCCTCCAGAATGGTAGAGATGTTGAAGGTGTCAAAATTTTTGATCTGATCCC
The DNA here is from genome assembly GCA_037957365.1 of Torreya grandis. Lineage (NCBI taxonomy): Eukaryota > Viridiplantae > Streptophyta > Pinopsida > Cupressales > Taxaceae > Torreya > Torreya grandis. The sequence continues at coordinate 1,134,401 of JARHVA010003587.1, forward strand.
AGACCAGGTTGTGATAGTGGCACAACCTCTCATTCTTTGTCTGATAGAGATTTCTCACCTGACAGACTATCAACTCAGCATCTCCTTTAGCATGGAGTTCCCTAATGCCCTTTTCTCTGGCAGCCTATAGTCTGAGAAATAGGGATTCGTACTCAGCCGTGTTATTGGTATTGTTGAACTGTAATTTGTAGAAAAAAGGGGTAATCTCTCCCTGAGGAGATACCAACACAACTCTAGCTCCTGACCCAGTAGAAGAGCAGCTGCCATCAAACTCTAAGGTCCATACTTCATTAGATACTACTTTTTCCACAAAAACTTTTTTGCTTTGAGGAAGGGGTTCTTCCACGTGTTCATTTTGCTTTGGCACTTTACCCTTTGCGTCAGCTGAAACCAAATCTAAGTCATCACCCATAGGATTTTCATCAGATGAATCATTGATTTCATCTGTAGATAATAAATAGTTGCCCATGCCTAAAGACTCAAATAAAATTTGAGCTTTGGGTGCTGCAGAACGGGTAACTACATACCTAGCCTCTTTTTCAGGAAGCAACTTCTTCATGACGCCTTGAATTGGAATTTTTGCTTTTGATAGGTCCATGCTTAGCTCACCTCCAACATCTTTACAAAAAAAATTCCTAAGCCAGATGCCGTAAGATGCTAGGACATCGGCTACTAAAACCGTCATTTTATCCACTTTTTCAGAAAAGCCACGAAGGCATATTGAGCATTTTTTATTTGACCAAGGAGAGGAACTTGCTTATTTTCCATGGAAAAACACCTCCCAAAAGTTTTGGTCAAAGTCAGGCCAAGGGAATCTGCCACTTTCATGAGCATGACATTATTTGAAGCTCCAGAGTCTATAATATAATTACTCAGTTTGTAGCCATTTATAAGCAGGAAAACATAGAAAGGTTCTATTTTCCTAAGAGCGATAGGAGGAGTCACAACAAGATTGTTTTGGGTCGGTTGCTCTTTAGGAGGATCAAGAATAACTTTCAAAGAGTCTTGTCCTACAGTGACTATTTTGTTTTTCACATATTCTGCCAACCTATCAAACTATTCTTGATTAGCTCTCAAATATTCAACCTCTGTCATTTAAATTTTAGTCTTTCTAGCATGATCAATTATATCAAATAATTGAAAAGAACTTGCAATAAAGGAAGAGAGTCCATCATCAGGGGCTTTGACGGGTATGGCACTGGTCTGAGTAGCAGAAGTGGAGGATATTGAGTGATTAGGAGTATTCACTTTTTTATGGGTTACCTGATCTTTTGATTGTGGAGGTAATGGAGTCCTGCATTTGGAAATGGAAACTACTGGTTGGGGCTCTTCATCTACCTTTCTTTTGTCAGTCTGTGAAGCCGACTGATTTTTAGATCTGGTGAAAAGAGCGTAAGCTCCATCCAAATCCTCCCCTTTACTTCTAGTTTTGTCTTGGTAATCTAGGAAACTGATATTGGAGTCACCAGATAATTATTCTTCCTACTCGTTGAAGAAATTAGCATTTTATTATTGATCCAACTGAGGTTGAAAAGAGTTGTCATGCTCAGCTTCCAGGTAATCGACCGCTGAATTGGCAGGTGATGCTTCAATGGCTAATCTCCCTAAAGGGGGAGGTAGACAGTTAGATTGCCTTTGGTTTTGGGTAGCATTACCCTGATATTGTTGATTCTAGAACGTTCTCTTGGGTGAATCTTGATAGGTAGGAGCAGACGTACCTTGGGCAATTTGCCTCTTCAAAGCTATCAGTTCGTTCATCAATTTTTGCACCATAGGGTCTGTAGTGCCCGTGGAAGAGCTTTTAGCAGATGAAGGAAATTTATTTTTATTAGGATCTTTCCTAATCTTACCTGCCAGGATAAGATCATCTTCAATCTTGGTAGCCAAACTTTGAGCCAAGGCTAGGTCCATAGGGCCAGCTCGCCTCAACAGAAAACTTACTTTGGGAAACTGCGAGTTGATGAAAAAACACTTGAGATTTTTCAGCGTGGGTTGAGCCACAGTTAGAATTTGGTTCCTCAACTTGTTGAATTTAGCTATGAAATCCCTCATGGGTTTGTGGGATTCTTTCTTCAATAGTGTTAGCTGAGCCAACAAAGCGTGTACATCTTCAACAAGTTTAAACCTAGCTTCAAATTTGGACTTGAGCGTATCCCAATCTGTTACTGACCTGGCCTGCAGGTGATAGAACCAATCCACGGTAGCTCCTTGTAAAGTTTCTACAAAAAGTCTTACTACTACATCTTCAAATTTGACACCAATTACGCCACATGCTATGGAGAAAGCAAAAATATGCTCGTCAGGATGAACCTTTCCATCACCAAAAAACTTAAAAAAAAATTCCTAGAACTACGAGGTAGTTCATGCAGAGGTGGGGTCAAGTTAAGAGGGCCGAAGGAATTACCCCACGGGCCTTGAGCCATTATGATAGGAAGATTAAATGGGGGGATAACAAACCTTGGTGGGATGTTTAGAGGCAGGCGGTGATTAACAGTGGGAAAAGAAGTTCTACTTTGCGTTGGTGACCTAACAAGGCTAGAAGGAAAACTCTTAGATCATTGAAGAGAAGCTGATGAAGGAAACAGATCAAAATTACTCTGTTGCACCAACTCAAACATAGGGTCAACAATACCCTTAGATATCTGGCTTCTGATGTAGCATGGAGTTGCCAAATTTTAAAATGAGAAAGAGATCGAAATTGCTTCAAGTTGAAGCTTAAGGCTTCAAAATGCACATTTTTTCTAGCGGCTCTAGTTTTGTAGACCAGATAATGTAATCGGAGATGGAGGGAGATGGTAAGGCTATAATTATAATGGGTAAGATATGAAACAGAGTCACCAGACTATGTAATGGATAAGGGTAGGGACTGCTTCAATATGAAACTTGAGGTTTCAGACTGCACATTCGGTCCCTAGTGGAGTCACCAAAAAATTGTTGGGTGAATATTTTGTCATCAACTAACTGATGACAAAATGGGGATATCAGCCACAGCGTAGGGAGATTTACACCACAAAAAATATGGGTTTACCAGATCTGGATGAAGTAAATCTCTCCTCTCATCAAGGGGAGGTTCCTTATAGATACTCACGCACTATATATATATATATATATATATATATATATATATATATATATATAACTAAGCAAAAAATAACACATGGGGGTGGTATAACAGCACCTACCTCTCTTTTTTCAGAGGTAATGTATAAAGAACAAAAGAGAGAAAATTTGGGCCTTAAGCTAACAACACTCCTCTTCTTTCAGGAATGATATTAAACAGAGAGCAAGAAATCACCTGAAGTAACAAAGTCTGCAAGAACGGTCACGCAAGCACAAAGTCTTCCGTAGCTTCTTTCACCGATTCAGAATAAGTACAACCATAGAGTAAAGTGAAGCACAAATTCTTCACCTGAAACTACAAAAGATAACTGAATCTTAAAGATAAAAAGCAGCACAAAGTCTATCTTCTATCTTCCAGAAATGCCTTTATATAATACTAACACACCCACTTTGCTTATTAAATTAGATAAACAAAATATTATCAAGAAAAAGGACTTAAGAACTGTTTCCTAAACAACACAGATAATCTCAACACAAAGTTTGAAGTGAACCTACTTCTCATTCATTTAATGAAATATGAGTTACAAAAACGAGCACAAAGTCTCGAATATTGCTTTAATTTCAGCAGAGTATTTGCTATTAATTTTTTTCAAGCCCTATTTACAAATGAGGTCTCCACTATATATAGGGAGAAAATCCTCAAAAATAGAAAATAATAAAATATACAAAATATCTTGGTCAAAGATGACTCATCTTTGACTTTTAGATATTTTTCCAAATTTTTTACATGTAATTACATTTTCCAAAACTGCATGCACTTTGTACAAAACAAAAGTGCATAAGGATAGAAGAAGAAAGGAGAGAGAGAATCAATTCTTGTCGTCGGACTTTTTCAGATGAGCATCGTACATGGTGATAGATGTCTGAATTTCTATGCTATCTGGCGCAATTGCGTTCTTGGAGATGGTTCTTGCTCTGATCAATGCATCCTTTAATGCTGTGATGGCTTTAGCATGGCCAGTTAACCTGAATTTTAGATTCTCCAAAGTTAATTGAGCATCTAGAATGCTGTCCACCGAAGACATTGAGAATGTTTTTTCTTCAAAATCTTTCTGAATCATCTCTTTGAAACTCTAAATCATCTCTTCTGCTAGAAGAAACTGATGGTCCTTAGAGGTCAAGTCGCATGGCAGCTCTTCTAATTTATTCAGCAGGCTCAGGTCACTCTTCTCACTAGCTTCCTTAAAAACTTTAAGATCATCAATTAAGTCTTTGAGTACTTATATTCTAAAGGTCAGTGACTCCTTGATCTCAATGTAGGAGTCCTTGTTGGAGATGACACCGATAGACATCAGGGTGCTCTTCTTGAGATTTTTCATTTCTTTCCATCTGTCGAGATCTTTCTCCAAGCTCTCAATCTCTTGAGAAATGAGGGAGACAAAGTCATCTACCTGTGTTTTTACTTTCTTCATTTTACTTGTCCTTTCTGCCACTTCTATAAGTAGGGAAACTCCCTGAGTATGCATCTTTTTGATATAGTCCTCCAAAACTTTCCCCTTCAAATAAGTCTTTTCTACTTTTTGAATGACTGAGTCATCCACTGAGAAGGCCTTTGGAGTTGCTGCTTCAGGAGGAAGAGTGAAATTTTTTATCACTGCTGTCAGCTGTTTTGTTTTGGCTTTGTAGTAATCTTTCATCTCCTTTTCTCTGTCAAATTTCTGGACCATAATGTCCATGGCAGCCTGAATATCCCTTTTCGCACCTTCGTGAGTAACTTTGCCAAGTTCAACACGAGAGATGGAATAGCTGCTCATCACAAAACCCTCAAGGATTGTGTCCTATGGGGGCCTGGCCATTTCCAAAAAAAATTTCCCTTTCTCTTCGACTAATTTGGAAAGGATTCTTGGCCTCTTCGGAGCCTTTGCTTTCACCGGCACTAACTTGCCAAAGTCGAACTCATTTGGGGAGATGGCCATCTTCTTTCTTTTTGGCATGAAAGTAGACATCTAAGGCGGGAGAGAATTACCTATTGTGGCAATGGTTGTCTCTACTGGTGTTACTGTAGTAGCTTCCACACTACTAGTGGTGACAGTAGTTACAGTTGGAGTAACTGGCAAAACTGCACCAACTACTGATTCTGGCTCAGGTGCAGGGCTTGCTGGCAAGGTGAAAAAAGGAGATGATAGACTTGGAATGGATCCAGAAGAGCGAGGGGAACCTTTGAAAGGACCCTGAGGATCGCCAAAAACAACCTTGGAAGGAGAAGCAGCTCTAAAAGATGGGACACTAATTGGGGAGATAGGAGAAATAGGCACCACAGGAGATTGAGGGGGAGAAGGAGAGGCATTTTGGATTGGCTGTGCTTGTTCCTGGGAGAGTGGAGACCCAACACTTGGTTGTTCTGATGGTTGATCCTCTGTTTCCATGGGCTGAGCTACCTGTGCCTTGAGGCTTTGTTCTTTGGTTCCTTCGGCTGTCGTTTCAAGCCCCTATGCAGTCTTAGGCTTCTTGGATACAAAGATGATCCTAGGCTTGTGAGGCATAGAAAGAGAAGGAACGTCACCTTTATTTTTAATTCTGTTCTCCACCTTCTTCTTCAATTCTACTTGGTATTCAGCCTCTGATCTTGTAATGAATTCCCTCAAGGTGATCCCTTTGGCTGCTAGCCAATCATTGGTGTTAGCCAATATTGGTTCAAATCTTTTTTTCAAAGAAGTCAGCTCCTTTTGAGACCACTGAATTGGAGGGAAAGGGGAACCTGCAACTTTTTTTGCCAGATATCTGCTATTTATGATGTTCCCATCATCAATTAAACTAGATGGGATCTCTGCAAGCCTGAGATATTCTATCTGCTCCAGTGTTAGATGGCAATATTCCATTTTCTATATTTCTTCGACCATCCTCAGGTCCACCCAGATATCCTCAATCATGGGTTCGTGGGACTGAGTTTTCCTTATGATCTTTTCTTTGACTCCCCTGTAGTCAAATTTCTCCCGTCTCTTGAATGGCTTGATAGTAATCATCTACATTTCTATTTCCATAACCTTGGCTTTGGTTGATGTGGCAATTGAAAACCTGCCAATCTGGATCAGAAACTTGAAACTGGGTCTCTTGAGTTCTATCTGTTTAGTATGCACGATAGCCAGTTGTCAGCAAAGCTCCATTAGAACTAACTTGTTTGAAGGGAATTTGGGGAGCATATAAAGGTATTCTCAGTAAAAACCAGCCTAAAGATAACAAAAAGTAGGGAATTGAAGGAACATGCAGCCATAACCATTTACTACTGCCCAGGCCTCGTCTGATATTCTCTTCTGCTCAAGTTGAGGATCGAAGAGACACAAAAATACGACAAAGAATGCATCATTTACTCATTTGAAATGACGTGTTGACCCCTGAAGCATTAACTGAAGATAATATGAGTAGACCGGGGTGGTCTTTCTATCTCCCTCTGTAGTCAATCCTAGGAAAGATCACATTGGGACAGCTATATAGACCAGGTACGAAGTCATGTAGAACTTGAAGGAAGTCTGTACCTTGGTCAACTGTTCATGAATGACATTATTGATTTATTCTCCCTAAAAGATAGTTTGATTGCCCTAGAGGATGATCTTAATGAATGGGTACATCCATTCATGGAACTTTGAAGAAGACGAGAGGCCCCGTACTCTGCTGAGAAGGGTGATCAAGTCACCAACTTCTTCGATGAAGTCACTTCTTGGGAAGTTCTTTGGCCATCTAGAGAGGCCGGTCCTGGGGGTCTTCAGCCACTTGTAATTGATTACTTTCTTTGCCCTTTTAGGGTCTTTGTCATACTCCTTTTGTGCGTTCACGAAGCCGATTTAGGTTACTTCAGTGGCTGGAGGACACAAGAAAACTTTGTCGATAAAATTGGGGTCCAATTGAATTATCATGCTGCCACTAGCGTCTGAAATCGATCTAATTTCTTTGTTGTAAAAATGCATGCACTAGAGGATGAACTCAGCATGATGTGCTACTACTGAGAAGGCGGCCACCAGGTGGATGTTGCTCTCAACAATCCTCTTTATCCCAATGCTGGGATTTGTCGCCTTTGTTCACGCCAGGAACTCAGCCATGTCTACGTGGCCAATCTCGGTGTCTCAAATGTCGTCGACATTCAAGGAGATTGATGTGGGCAGGAAGATGCCCTGGTACTTATATTTCATGCTTTTTGCCTTTTTGGGAGACGCTTTCATCATGGAGAACGATCCTGACTGGATGGGAGCAGGTGTGCAGGAATCTGTTGAAGGTGTTGCAGTCATGATCACAGATGAGAGGAGAGTGGATGAGAGAGGAAAAGCACAATTTAAGTGATAATGGTTACTGGAGGTCACTTAAAAAGGCCAAGATGGGAGAAGGAACGGAAAATGAGGAGAAAGGGAAAGAAAGGGACAACTCAAAAAAATTCTCGAGAGTTGAGCAAAAATGGAGGAAAAAGTGCAGGGGTGGCAAAAATCACCGCCTCTGCAAAAATTTGGAAAAGGGAGTAAGGGAAGAAAAAATCTCCGCCCTTGCAACTAAAAAAAAATGCAAGGGTGGAAATTTTCACCGCTCTTGCAGGTATTGAAGAAAAAGCAGGGGCGGCAAAAATCACCGCCCCTGTACTGTAGTTATAAAATCGTGCAGGGGCAGTGATTTTCGCCGCCCTTGCATGTAGAGGGAAGAAAACGTGCAGGGGTGGCGAAATTCACTGCCCTTACACGTAGGGGGAAAAAGAAAAAAATGTGGGTGGCAAAAAATGCCACTTGCATGAGTTTGTGAAGGAAAACCGTGGGCAGAGGGAAAAAGAGAAGCCCGCGGCGAGGAGAGGAGAGAAACGGGTGGAAGGACGCGGGTAAGGACTTGGCCCAGAGGAGAGAGGAAGGAGGAAAATAAAAATAAAACATCTAACTAATTTTAAGCTAAAACAAAAAAAATAAGAAATAAATGCAAAAAAACAAACCCTACCTAAGAAACCACACGCGCCACGAGGTTGAATCCACGAATTCATGATTTGAATCATCAATTGGGGCACTTAGGTGCAAGAGGTAGGAGGAGAGGAGGAAACAATGAGGAGAATGAGGCTTAAATCAGATTATATGGGGTGAAAAACCCACCCCAATAACCCGTTGCATGCGGCCATTAATGCCTGCACAAAAATTGAGACATGCAAGGGCAGCAATTTTTGCTGCCCTTGCATATTTTGGTTCATCTTGCAGGGGTGGCAAAATTCGCTGCCCTTGCATGCCAAGGATCAGGGGTGGAAAAAATTTCTGCCCTTGTAGAAAAAGTGTAGGGGCGGCAAAATTTTCTGCCCTTCCACAAAAAGCAAGGGAAATGCAGAGGCGGCAAAAAATACCGCCCCTGCGAGAAAAAGGAAAGAAAAGACTAACTTCGGAAGGAGAGTCTGGTTGAGGGAAAACTTGGCTGGGATGAGATGGTAACCACTTTCTCATTTCGAGGCCAAGGTGAAAATGAATTTTGAAATTCGTCGTGAAAAATGAACTTAGAGAGACGAAAGATGAAATAGACAAGTTTCGTAGGGGGATTGTTCCCAAAAAATGAGCTAAGCTGATTTTAGAAACAACAAGTAGAACAACTAGACGTTAATGAGCTTGATCCACAAAGTTTTGCTCTAGTGGAAGAGGATCAGATTGTGGACACCTGGATGAAAACAACAAGAGGATGCTCTATTTTGCTTTATCAAGTGGTCAAAAGGGGCCAGCTTAGCCACCAAGGTGAGTGGCTCATAGATAATAAAATCAAGACACAATTACCACACCTAATGGGGAACATTGACACAATGGGGACCATTGATTTTCAAGGAGAGAGGAATGATCTGGGCAACAATCTAGGTGATAATTCGGGTGACAGTTCCACCCTAATTGATGACAGAACTTTTGGGAGTCATAACTTTTGCACCATAGCTCCAAATGACTCACCATTTGAACCGTTGGAAAGATAATAATGAGGATAATGTCGTGTGATTGCATTGAGCTCTATTCAATGAATTTGGACCCCTAAAAACCCAATGTAAGTGCCCTAAATTTTAATTTTAGTAATGCAGCCTAAAAATAGTAAGTTTCTAAAAATAGTAATTCCTCAAATTATGTATTATTTTAAATCTTATAAGTCAAACCACTTAATCTATCTAGAGATTGGTGACCTTACACATCCTCTCCATGCTTAAAAAATTTGTATAAATGAAGAGGTAACCCAAAATGTGAAGACAAACATCTCTTCCCAGAGATAAGCATATATTTGTATTGCGATCTTGAGTAATACCACATCTCTTCTCAGAGAATTCATTGTTACTATGTTATTTCTATGCTATTAAAATATTTATCAATCAAAACTTCTAAGTTTTGGATTAGTGGTATCAGAGAGGTTTGTCTTGAGAGTGTATGATCTTGAGGATGAGGTTAGGCTACAAGAAGCTTTTGTGGGAAACAATAGAGCTTCCAAACTTTCCATGTGTTCACTCCAAATGACTTCAAAAAGTGAATGACACCGAGACATTCGATCCTTTCAAGTAAATGGTGAATGAAACCCTCCAATGGAAATAAGCATAGATGCTGCAACAATTTGCCCAAATTCTTCAAACACTCTCGATGGGAAATTATGGCTCCATGGCTATACTTCTTGGCTCCTCTTCTAGGGAACATCCTTTCAGTGCCCCAACACCCTTCAAGGTTTAGCTAAATTTTGATATTCTTACATTTGAAGGCAAAATCAATGCTGATGTAGTATAAAATTGGTTAGATCAACTATCTTCCTACTTCTCTATAAATAAGTTCACCAATGGAGAAAAGATCACTTTTGCTCTTTTGAAAGCATCATTGCTCATGAAAAATTGGTGGGAAGTGTACAAAAAGAGGTTTAATACAAATTACATTGGCCTTGAAGTGGAACCTACTTGGGATGATTTTGTTGAAATGGTGAAAGAAGAATACTATCCCATCAGAGCATATGATGATCTGTACATAAAGTGGCAACAACTTTGCCAAGGTAAGGACTAATCTATTCAAGATTACACAAACACTTTTCATTATTTGTCTGCAAGATTAGGCATTCAAGAAAGTGAGAAACATAAAACTCTCAAATATCATGGTGGACTACAATTGTACATACGGGGGGAAATGAAACTCTTTAATTTGGAAACCCTCGATGAGGCATACAAATTTTTAGTGAAGATTGAATAGAAGCATGGAAAAAAGAATATAAAGAATCAACCCTCAAAAGGGAAAAGTGACAAGGAAGGTCAAAAACAAGGCCAAAACTACAAGCAGGAGTTTCATGATAAGAAATCCCAGAAGGGGAAGGCTATAAAATGGTGTGATTACCACAAAATTAGAACTCACTCCAAAGAAGAATGTCGAGCCATCAAGTCACTACTTTTTGAGTCACAATACTCGACATCTACTACTCTACCTCATACACAACCCATAGTCAAAGAGGATGAAGAAGAAATTGTAGATGTTGAGCCTGACATCATTGTCACTTCATCATAAACCTGTGAGGAAAGACTAGATGAGAAGGAAAGATTGTTTCACTCCAAATTATGGGTAAAAGGTAAGCCTCTGCATTTCATTCTTGATAATGGGAGATAAAATAATTTAATCTCTACTAAAGTTGTGAAAAGTATAAATATATACATGAAGCCTCATCTAAATCCCTTCCAAGATGAAGTCTTATGTGATGTGGTCAATCTAGATGTTTGTGATGTACTCCTTGGTCAGCCATTCATGTATGTGCGACATGGCATCTATGAATCATGAACTCAAAGGATCACCCTCACTCTTGGAACATGACGCTATAGGGTACCATAGGTACCACATCCCACATTTGTCTCCCTGATTAGTGTTAAGCAATGTAAGAGATTGGTGGAGAAGATAAAGCAATTTGTTCTCATGGTGGTCAAACCATATAAATCTGAGAAGGTTGATGTTGCAGTCCTGACTACATAATCAACACAATAACAAAATCAGATAGGATGAATCAAAGGAGAATATGATGACTTATTCAAGTCACCCACAGGAGTTTCAATGCATTGCCAGGTAAAACATTCTATCGATTTGATCCCAAGATCACCTTTGCCTAACAGTCCTATGTATCATAGATTAGTTTTGGAGAATGATGAGATAAAAAGATAGATTCAAGAATTGATCTAAAGGGGTTTTATTAGGCCAAGCTCTTCACCTTGTGGTAGCCCAATTATCTTAGCATCAAAGAAAGATGGAACATGGAGGCTTTGCATTGACTATCGAACCCTAAGTAAAATCTTTGTGAAGAATCGCTACCCTCTCCCCAAGATTTATGACCTACTGGACCATCTCTGTGGTGTGAATTTCTTCACCAAAATTGATCTCAAATTTGGTTGTCACCAAATTTCCATTAATCCCACTGATGTCTAGAAGACTGTATTCAAATCTAAGGAAGGGCTCTTTGAATGGTTGGTTATGCCTTTTGGCTTATCTAACACACCTGCAACCTTCATGAGGATGATGGATGACATCCTACGACCCTTCACCAACTCATTCATGGTTGTCTACTTAGATGACATACTCATCTATAGCAGAACATGGGAAGAACATTTGCAACATGTTCGTAAGGTGCTTCAAACTCTTCAAGAGCACAAGTTGTATGCAAATATTGACAAATGCACATTCAAGATGACAATAATTTAGTACCTTAGGTATGTTGTGAATGAGGAAGGGGTCCATGTTGATCTAGAAAATATTTGGGTTATTCAAGAATGGCCCACACCAAGGACCCTCATAAAGTTTTGTAGCTTTTTGGGTCTTGCAAATCTCTACCACAAGTTTGTTCTTGGATTTTCACATATTGCTTGGTCACTAACCCAAGTGAATAAAGGAGGAGATAAAGTTACATTTTAGTGGAGTGAAATACAACAAAGGGCATTTGAGAATTTGAAGAATAGACTCTGCTTAGCCCCTATTCTTGCATTGCTAAATTTGCATCAACCTTTTGAGTTGATGACATATGCATCTGAATATGCCATGGGAGCTATCATCATGCAACATGGCCATCTTATTGCACATCATAGTGAAACTTTCACTAATATAGTCAAGAAATATCCAACATATGATAAGGAGCTCTATGCCATTATGCAAGCCTACAAACAATGGAAACACTACATCTTGGGGAAAGAGACGGTCATCCACACTGACCACAGACCATTGGAATTCATCTAGACACAAAGCAAACTACAAAATGAGAGGCACCAAAAGTGGGCCACATATATTCAACAATTCCACCTAATAATCAAACATAAAAAGGGGAGCTCAAATATAGCAGCAGATTATCTGAGCCACCCACCAATTACTACACTCACAACAGTTCTTGACCTGTGTTGACATGAGACTGCCACCTGGGGTGCTCTGTATGAAGCAGATCCTACCTTTGCTGATACATATCAAGTGCTTCAAAATGGTAAACATGTTTCTAATTTCTATTTGCAAGATAATGTCCTCTATCAAATGGGGCACAACTATGTTCCAATTGGAAAACAACAAAAGATGATATGGGAAGCACACTTTAGTAGGATAGATGGACACTTTGGTATCAAAAAGACATTAGTAGTTCTTCAAAAACAATTCTACTAGCCCCATATGAAAAAGGAAATTGCAAGATATCTCAAATCTTGCACCCCATGTGTGATAGCTAAGCTAGAAAATAAGATGCAAGGATTGTACATGCCATTGCCAAAACCAACCAGGCCTTGGGAATCCATCTCAATGGATTTTATCTCAGGTTTGCCCACTTCAAAACATCGTAAGGACTATATTTTTGTGGTAGTTGATCATTTTTCAAAAATGGCTATCATGATTACTTGTAAGAAAAATATATCTACTGAGGAAACTTTTCAACTATATTTTAGTCATGTATGGCTCCATTTTGGTATCCCCAAGTCCATTGTCTTAGATTGAGATAGTAAGTTCCTAAGCATCTTCTGGTCCACTCTATGGAATATGATGGATACTAAGCTGATGAATTCCATAGCCTTCCATCCATAGATTAATGGTCAGACAAAGGTGGTAAACCGCTTGATTATTCACATGATTCAGATGTACCACTCCAAACATCCATACACATGGGATGAGGGACTTCTTTTCATACATGGATATAATCAAGCGTTGCATAACTCAACCAAGCAAAGTCCATTCCAAGTATGTTTTGGGTTACAACCAATGGCACCAATTGATATAGCTATTCCATTTTCCACCATGGAATACACACCTCATGGAAGACCTGAGGTAGAAAAATTAACAAAGTTTATTGAAAAAATGCAAACATCCAACAACAAGTTCATGACATCCTGGAGAAGATGAATCAGAAGTATAAGAAACACCATGACAAACATAGGATTGCACACCATTTTTGTTTTGGTGACAAGGTTTGGTTATAGATTTAGAAGGAATGACTTGCAGGCCTACAAAAAAATATTTAGCCTCTACAATATGGTCCCTACACCATCACTAGAAAAGTTGGAGAAAATGCTTTTGAGTTGAACCTACCTGCCTACCTTGGTTTGCATCCAATATTCAATGTGGAGCTCCTCAAACCATATCACCCACCTCTATTAGACACTTCAGTTATAGCAGAACAACTAGACATTGATGAGCTTGATCCATAGAGTTTTTCTCTAGTGGAAGAGGATCAGATTGTGGACACCTAGATGAAGACTATAAGAGGATGCTCTATTTCACTTTATCGAGTGGTCAAAAGGGGCCAGATTAGCCACCAATGTTAGTGGCTCATAGAGAATCAAATCAAGACACATCTACCACACTTGATGGGGAACATTGACACAATGGGGACCATTGCTTTTCAAGTAGGGAGGAATGATCTGGGCAATAATTTAGGTGATGATTCGGGTGATAGTTCCACCCTAATTGATGATGAAACTTCTGAGAGCCATAACTTTTGCACCGTAGCTCCAATTGACTCACCATTTGAATCGTTGGAAAGATAATAATGATAATAATGTTTTGAGATGGAATTGATCATTACTCAATGAAGTTTGACCCCTAAAAACCTAATGGAAGTTCCCTAAATTTAAATTTTATTAGTGCAGTCTAAAAATAATAAGTTTCTAAAAATAGTAATTCCTTGAATTATGTATTATTTTAAATATTGGAAGTCAAACCACTTAATCTCCCTCAAGATTGGTGACCTTACACATCCTCCACATGTTTTCAAAATGTGAATAAATGAATATGTAACCTAAAAAGTGAAGACAAACATCTCTTCTCAAAGATAAGCATATATTTGTATTGCGATCTTGAGTAATACTACATCTCTTCTTAGAGAATTCATTGTTACTGTGTTATTTCTATGCTATTGAAATATTTATCAACTAGAACTGTTGAGTTTTGGATCAGTGGTATCAGAGCAATTTATGTTGAGAGTGTATGATCCTGAGGATGAGGTTAGGCTACAAGAAGCTTGGGTGGGAAACAATAGAGCTTCCAAACTTTCCACCTGTTCACTCCAAATGACTTCAAATGGAAGATGACACTAAGACATCTAATCCTTTCAAGGAAATGGTGAATGAAGCCCTCTAATGGAAACAAGCATAGATGCTACAACAATTTTCCAAAATTCTTCAAACACTCTCGATGGGAAATATTGGCTCCACATCTACACTTCCTGGCTCCTCATCCAAGGAACATCCTTTCAGTGCCACAACACCCTTCAAGGTTTAGCTAAATTTTGATATTCCTACATTTAAAGGCAAAATCAATGCTGATGTGGTATAAAATTAGTTGGATCAACTATATTCCTACTTCTCTGTAAATAAGTTCATCAATGGAGAAAAGATCACTTTTACTCTTTTGAAAGCATCATTGCCCATGAAAAATTGGAGGGAAGTGTACAAAAAGAGGTTCAGTACAGATGACATTGGCCTTGAGGTGGAAACTACTTGGTATGATTTTGTAGAAGTGGTGAAAGAAGAATACTATCCCATTGGATCATATGATGATCTGTACATATAGTGGCAACAACTTCACCAAGGTAAGGACCAATCTGTTCAAGATTACATAGACACTTTTCGTTCTTTGTCTAAAATATTGGGCATTCAAGAAAGTGAGAAACATAAGACTCTTAAATATCATGGTGGACTACAATGGTACATACGGGGGGAAATGGAACTCTTTAATCTGGAAACCCTCGGTGAGGCATACAAATTTTTAGTGAAGATTGAACAGAAGCATGGCAAAAAGAATATGAAGAGTCAACCCTCAAAATGGAAAAGTGACAAGGAAGGTCAAACACGAGGCCAAAATTGGAAGTAGGAGTTTTAGGATAAGAAATCCCAGAAGGGGAAGGTTATAAAATGGTGTGATTACCACAAAATTGGAACTCACTCCAAAGAATAATGTTGAGCCATCAAGTCACTACTTTTTGAATCACAATACTTGACGTCTACTACTCTACCTCATACACAACCCATAGTCGAAGAGGACAAAGAAGAACTTGTAGATGTTGAGCCTGACACATTCATCACTTCATCACAAACCCGTGAGGAAAGACCAAATGATAAGGAAATATTTTTTCACTCCAAATTATGGGTAAAATGTAAGCCTCTACATTTCATACTTGATAGTGGGAGTCAAAAGAATTTAATCTCTGATAAAGTTGTGAAAAGTCTAAATCTATCCATGAAGCCTCATCCAAAGCCCTATAGTATTGGATGGTTGAGCCCAAGGAGAGACCTTTGTGTCACCCATCAGTGTCTTCTTTCATATGATATAAAACCATTCCAAGATGAAGTCTTGTGTGATGTGGTCAATCTAGATGTTTGTGATGTACTCCTTGGTCAACCATTCATGTATGAGAGACATGGCATCTATGAATCCCAAACTTAAAGGATCACCCTCACTCTTGGAACATGGTGTTATAGGGTACTAGAGGTACCACCTCCCACATCTATCTCCCTGATCAGTGCTAAGCAATGTAAGAGATTGGTGGAGAAGACAAAGCAATTTGTTCTCATGGTGGTCAAACCACAGAAATCCAAGAAGGCCAATGTTGCAGTCCTATCTACACAATCAATAGAATAACAAAAGTATATAGGACGAATCACAAGAGAATATGATGACTTATTCAAGTCACCCATAGGAGTTCCATTGTATTGCCAGGTAAAACATTCTATCGATTTGATCCTTGGATCACCTTTGCCTAACAGTCCTATGCATTACAGATCAATTTTGGAGAATGATGAGATAAAAGATAAATACAAGAATTGATCCAAAAGGGTCACATCAGTAAAATCTCTTCACCTTGTGGTAGCCAAATTATCTTGGCAGTGAAGAAAGATGGAACATGGAGGCTTTGCATTGACTATCGAGCCCTGAATAAAATCTTTGTCAAGAATCTCTACCCTCTCCCCAAAATTGATGACCTAATGGACCAGCTCCGTGGTGCAAAGTTCTTCACCGAAATTGATTTCAAATTTGGTTATCACCAAATTCCCATCAATCCCACTAATGTCTGGAAGACCGCATTCATATCTAAGGAGGGGCTCTTTGAATGGTTAGTTATGCCTTTTGGCTTAACTAATGCACCTGTAACCTTCATGAGGATGATGGATGACATCCTATGACCCTTCACCAACTAATTCATGGTTGTCTACTTAGATGGCATACTCATATATAACATAACATGGGAAGAACATTTGCAACATGTTCGTAAGGTGCTTTAAACTCTTTTGGAGCACAAGTTGTATGCAAATCTTGGTAAATGCACATTCAGGATGACGACAATTCAGTACCTTAGGTACGTTGTGAATGAGGAAGGGGTCTATGTTGATCTAAAAAAGATTCAAGTTATTTGAGAATGGCCCACACCAAGGACCCTCACAGAGCTTCACAACTTTTTAGGTCTTGCAAATTTATATTGTAGGTTTGTTCTTGGATTTTCACATGTTGCTTGGTCACTAACCCAAGTGACTAAAGGAGGAGCTAAAGCTACATTTCAGTGGGGTAAAATACAACAACTGGCATTTGAGAATTTGAAGAACAAACTCTACTCAACCCCTATTCCTGCCTTGCCAAATTTGCATCAACATTTTGAGTTGATGATAGATGCATCTAAATATGCCATAGGAGTTGTCATCATGCAACATGGCCATCCTATTGCATATCATAGTGAAAATTTCACTAACACAGTCAGGAAATATCCAACATATGATAAGGAGCTCTATGCCATTGTGCAAGCTTGAAAAACAATGGAAACACTACATCTTGGGGAAAGAGATGGTCATCCACACTGACCACAAACCATTGGAATTCATCCAGACACAAAGAAAACTATGAAATAAGAGGCACCAAATGTGGGCCACATATCTTTAGCAATTCCACCTGATAATCAAACACAAAAAAGGGAGATCAAATATAGCTGCAAATTGTCTGAGCCACCCACCAATTACTACACTCACAATAGTTCTTGACCTATGCAGACATGAAACTACCACTTGGGGTGCCCTGTATGAAGCAGATCCTACCTTTGCTGATATATATCAAGTTCTTGAAAAAGGTAAACATGTTTCTAATTTCTATTTATAAGATAATGTCCTCTCTCATATGGGTCACATCTATGTTCTAGTTGTAGAGCAACAAAAGATGATATGGGAAGCACACTTTAGTAGGACAGCTAGATAGTTTGGTATCAAAAAGACATTGGTAGTTCTTCAAAAACACTTCTACTGGCCCCATATGTATAAGGATGTGGTAAGATATCTCAAATCTTGCACCCCATGTGTGATATCCAAGTAAACAAATAAGAAGCAAGGATTGTACATGCCATTTCCAGAACCAACCAGGCTTTAGGAATCCATCTCAATGGATTTTCTCTCAGGTTTGGCCACTTAAAAACATGGTAAAGATTGTATTTTTGTGGTAGTTGATCATTTTTTAAAAATGGCTATCATGATTACTTGTAAGAAAAATATATCTACTAAGGAAACTACTCAACTATATTTTAGTCATGTATGGCTCCATTTTGGTCTCCCCAAGTCCACTATCTTAGATCGAGATAGCAGGTTCTTGAGCATCTTTTGGTCCACTCTATGGAAGATGATGGATACTAATCTGATGAAGTCCACAGCCTTCCATTAATAGACTGATGGTTAGATAGAGGTGTTAAACTACTTGATTCTTCACATGATTTGGATGTATCACTCCAAACATCCATGCACATGGGATGAAGGACTTCTTTTCATACAACATGGATACAATCGGGGACTGCATAGCTTGACCAAGCACAGTCCATTCCAAGTATGTTTTGGGTTCTAACCCATGGCACCAATTGATATAGTTGTTACATTATCCACCATGGAATACACACCTCATGGAAGATCTAAGATAGCAAAAGAAAAAAAAGTTTATTTAAAAAATGCAACACATCTAGCAACAAGTTCATGACATCCTGGAGAAGATGAATCAGAAGTATAAGCAATGACATGACAAACATAGGATTGCACACCATTTTATTATGGGTGATAAGGTCTGGTCACAGCTTTAGAAGGAAGGACTTGTAGGCCCACACAAAAATATTGGGCCTCTACGATATGGTCCCTACACCATCACCAAAAAATTTGGAGAAAATGGTTTTGAGTTGAACCTACCAGCCTACCTTAGTTTGCATCCAATATTCAATGTGGAGCTCCTCAAACCATATCACCACCTATATTAGACACTTCAATTGTATCAGATAAAATTGACATTGATGAGCTTGATCCACAGAGTTTTTCTCCAGTGGAAGAAGATCAGATTGTGGACACCTGGATGAAGATTATAAGAGGATGCTCTATTTTGCGTTATCGAGTGGTCAAAAGGGGCCAGCTTAGCCACCAATGTGAGTGGCTCATAGAGAATAAAATCGAGACACAACTACCACACCTGATGGGGAACATTGATGCAATGGGGACCATTACTTTTCAAGGAGGGAGGAATGATCTGAGCAATAATTTAGGCAACAATTTGGGTGACAATTCCACCCCAATTAATGACGAAACTTCTAGGAGCCATAACTTTTGCACCGTAGCTCCAATTGACTCATCGTTTGAACTGTTGGAAAGCTAAGAATAAGGAGAACGTCATGTGATGGCACTAAGATTTGTTTAATTAATTTTGACCCATGAAAACTCAATATAAGTTCCCTAAATTTCAATTTTAGTAGTGTAGTCTAAAAATAGAAAAAATTTAAAAATAGTAATTCCTCAAACTCTGTATTGTTTTAAATCTTGGAAGTCAAAATACTTAATCTCCCTAGAGATTGGTGACCTTCCACATCCTCCCCATGCTTTCAAAATGTGTATAAATGAAGAGGTAATCTGAAATGTGAAGATAAACATCTCGTCCCATAGATAAGTATATAATTGTATTGTGATCTTGAGTAATACTACATCTCTTCTTAGAGAATTCATTGTTACTATGTTATTGAAATATTTATCAACCAAAAATTTTGAGTTTTGGATTAGTGGTATTAGAGTGGTTTTTCTTGAGAATGTATGATTCTGAGGATGAGGTCAGGCTACAAGAGGCTTGGGTGGGAAACAACAGAGATTCCAAACTTTCCACCTGTTCGCTCCAAATGACTTTAAATGGTAGACAATACTAAGACATCCAATCCTTTCAAGGAAATGGTGAATGAAACCCTCTAATGGCAATAAGCATAGATGCTACAAAAATTTGCACAAATTCTTCAAACACACCTGATGGAAAATTCTAGCTCCACGACTACACTTCCATGCTTCTCATCCAGGGAACATCCTTTCAGTGCCCCAACACACTTCAAGGTTTACGTAAATTTTTATATTCCTACATTTGAAGGCAACATAAATGCTGATGTAATATAAAATTGGTTGGATCAACTGTCTTTCTACTTCTCTTTAAATAAGTTCACCGATGGAGAAAAGATCACTTTTGCTCTTTTGAAAGCATCATTGCTTGTGAAAAATTGGTGGGAAGTGTACAAAAAGAGGTTTAGTACAGATGACATTGGCCTTGAGGTAGAACCTACCTGGGATGATTTTATGGAAGCAATGAAAGAAGAATACTATCCCATCAGAGCATATGATGATCTGTACATACAGTGGCAACAACTTCACCAAGGTAAGGACCAATCTGTTTAAGATTACACAGACACTTTTCATTCTTTGTCTGCAAGATTGGGCATTCAAGAAAGTGAGAAACATAAGACTCTCAAATATCATGGTGGAATGCAATGGTACATATGTGGGGAAATGTAACTCTTCAATTTGGAAACCCTCGGTGAGGCATACAAATTCACACTGAAGATTGAACATAAGCATGGTAGAAAGAATATGAAGAGTCAACCCTCAAAATGGAAAAGTGACAAGGAAGGTCAAACACGAGGCCAAAATTAGAAGTAGAAGGAGTTTAATGATAAGAAATCCTAGAAGGGGAAGGCTATAAAATGGTGTGATTACCACAAAACTAGAACTCACTCCAAAGAAGAATGGCAAATCATCAAGTCACTACTTTTTGAGTCACAATAATCGACATCTACTACTCTACCTCATACCAACCCACAGTCGAAGAGGATGAAGAAGAAATTATAGATTCTGAGCTTGACAACATCATCACTTCATCATAGACCTATGAGGAAAGACTAGATGACAAGGAAAGATTATTTCACTCCAAATTATGGGTAAAAGGTAAGCCTATGCATTTCATTCTTGATAGTGGGAGTCAAAAGAATTCAATCTCTACTAAAGTTGTGAAAAGTCTAAATCTATCCATGAAGCCTCATCCAAAGCCCTACAGTATTAGATGGTTGAGCCCAAGGAGAGACCTTTGTGTCACCCATCAGTGTCTTCTTTCATATGATATAAAACCATTCCAAGATGAAGTCTTGTGTGATGTGGTCAATCTAGATGTTTGTGATGTACTCCTTGGTCAACCATTCATGTATGAGCGACATAGCATCTATGAATCACAAACTCAAAGGATCACCCTCACTCTTAGAACATGACACTATAGGGTACCAAAGGTATCACCTCCCACATTTGTCTCCCTAATTAGTGTTAAGTAATGTAAGAGATTGGTGGAGAAGACAAAGCAATTTGTTCTCATGGTGGTCAAACCATAGAAATCCAAGAAGGCTGATGTTGCAGTCCTAACTACACAATCAAAACAACAAAAGTAGATAGGATGAATCACAGGAGAATATGATGACTTATTCAAGTCACCCATATGAGTTCCACTACATTTCCAAGTAAAATATTTTATCGATATGATCCCAAGATCACCTTTGCCTAATAGTCTTGTGTATCACAAATTAGTTTTGGAGAATGATGAGATAAAAAGATAGATTCAAGAATTGATCTAAAAGGGTCACATCGTGCTAAGATCTTCACCTTTTGGTAGCCAAATTGTCTTGGCACCAAAGAAATATGGAACATGGAGGCTTTGCATTGACTATCGAGTCCTAAATAAAATCTCTATGAAGAATCGCTACCCTCTCCCCAAGATTGATGACCTACTAGACCAGCTCTGTGGTGTGAAGTTCTTCACCAAAATCGATCTCAAATCTGGTTATCACCAAATTCCCATCAATCCCATTGATTTTTGGAAGACTGCATTTAAGGCTAAGGAGGGGCTCTATGAATGGTTGGTTATGCCTTTTGGCTTAACTAATGCACCTGCAACCTTCATGAGGATGATGGATGAGATATTATGCCCCTTCACCAACTCATTTGTGGTTGTCTACTTAGATGACATACTCATCTATAGTAGAACATGGGAAGAACATTTTCAATAAGTTTGTAAGGTACTTCAAACTCGTTAAGAGCACAAGTTGTATGAAAATGTTGGATGGTTGAGCTCAGGGAGTGACCTCTGTGTGTTAGGATGTGGAGCTAAAAGCTTCAACTAGTGCAAACATGAAAGAGGTTGCTGAGTTCCAGGGAGACCGGTGTCGGCAGATTGTAGTGCAGAAGGAAACTGACATCGACAGGTGTGAGCTAAAGACAACCGACATCGGTAGGAGGTCAGCCGACGTCGGTCACCTCCAGGTAGACAGGGACCGACGTTGGTTGCCTATGGTGGTTCCAAAACTATTCATTGCACAGATAGTTAGTTCATTGAACTGAGAGTTTACATGTAAAGGCTAATTATAGTCTTGAGTTGCGTGTCTAATTATTGTAATTATGATAGTCTAATTATTGTAAGCATGAGATCTATATATAGACTCATGGGCTGTATTGTAAATGAGTGCTAGAGAGTAAGAGAGCAAATAAGATCTTTCTGAGAGAGGAGAGTAGTGGTGTGTTCCTCCTAGTGCCATAGTACCAAGTGTGGGTGCTGGTTTAGAGAATCAGAAGGGTTCTTCGTATTTGTATGATCTTGGTCAGCAGGTGAGCATGGCTTCTTTTGGAGATCTACAATGGTGAGTAAGGTCTAGTGATTTGTAGGTAGTAGCAGAGAGTGGGAGATCTACTTGGAGTATGGATGTGTACTTGGTGTACTGGCAGCGTGTTACTGACTGGTGGAGGTGAACATTAATTCTTTATTGGAGTTGATTGTTGGGACCGAGAGAGAGAGGGAAGAAGGTCTTGAGGTGTGGCGAGCCTTTGAGGTGGAAGAAGAAGTGGCATCTTCTTTATTGTATTTTCTTTTGAGTGATTATTAATAAAATTGTGTATTGTCTCTCATATTCCTGTGTTGCTTCATATTTCTAGTTACTTATTGATTCTGGTTAAATTTTGTGTTTAGTTGCTAATACAAGAAGTAATCATATGTGCTCTATTGGTGGAGCAAGATCCTAACAAGTGGTATCAGAGCCTGGTTGTAGGTTCAAGAGCTGATACCAACAAGTGGTATCAGAGCTTTTGGTTGGGTTGACTAATAGGTGGTTCAGATCTGGTAGTGTTTGTTAATTACAGGTCACTCACAGGGGTTTTAGATTGAGTGGGAGTATAGCAATGGCAGAATAAAGTAAGCTACGAATGGAGAAATTGAATAGCACAAATGGTCTGATTGATGGAAATAAAGAGCAGGGAAAAGGAGATTATTGGTTGGTAGAAGATCAACGCGTAGAAGTAGATGTTGCAAGTGATGTTGCACAGGTTGCTCTGGATAAAGTAGAATCTTTTTTTACAGATTCTTTTGCCTCTTTCCATGCAGCCCAAAATAGAGCATCTTTTCATGGGTAAGTCTTTGGAGACGTTGGAGAGATTTATTTAGGGGTTGGTGAGCCTTGTTATATTATTGATGAAGGGGAAGTGAAGCTAAAATTGTAGGCGAATAACACACGGGTGTTGAAGGAAGTCATGTAGGGACTAGTCTTGGAGATGAGTCTAATTTCTTTAGGAAAGTTGGGTGATGGGAGATGCACTGTAACTCTCATAATGGATGCACTTGAATTAGATGGTGGTAAGAAAGTAGGTATCCTTTATCTATCTACTTATATTATTGATTCACCTTCTATTGTAGAGATGTGGCTTTGTAGGCTTGGTCACATATGTAGGAGGGGAATGCATGTTCTTAAGCAGAAGACATATGTTTTTTACAAACTTAAGAACTGGAAAGCCTTAGTGTTCATGGAGATGGCGGATAGAGATCAGTTGAGTGGACTGAATTATTCTAAGTAGGGCTGTGTTGATTTGAACAGGGTTTTGATCCATGGAGAGCTCGTGGGTAGAAAGTTATCACTCACAGGCGAACATAGGTACCAGCATCGATCAGACAGTAATCGATGTTGACAACAGGAAGACCGACGTTGGTCAAAAAGAAACTGACATTGGTAGAATGGATACCGGCGTCAGCCATGGAAATGACGTCGACAGTCAGGGTTAGTGTAGGGAACCGACATCGATCGGATGCAGACTAGGAGATGGCCGAGATCAGTCACTTGAACGGATGGTGGGTGGACAACAAGCTGTCAACAAGTCTCAAATGCCCATATGGAGGTCAGAAAGGGTAAGTGAACCTCATATTCATTGTTCACCTTCTTTATATTGCTTATTGATGGTCAAAAACTAGGAAGATGTGAAGAAGCAATGCAAGTAGAATCTAGAAATAGTGGGAGCTTGGCATGGATGAGGAGTGAGTCCTTAGAGAAGAACCAAGCAGGTATTTGTTGGTGGAGTTGTCAGCTGGAAGAAAGCACTGGATGAGGGATGGATTCCCAAGTTAAAGAAGAGAGTGGATGGATACGTGAGATGGAAGGCCAAGGCATATGGTCTTGAGGTAGCTGCAGGACAGTGGTTAGGGTTTGACAGGTGGATGAATAAGCATGGCTTCAGGTAATGTCAGTGTAACTATTGTGGTTTTGTCTTACCAGGTGGATAATGAGTCACGACATTATCTAGTTACTGTATGTGGGTGATTTGCTAGCAGGTTTGTAAATACAGGGATTTGCTGAGCTAAGGGTAAGGTTAGTTTAGAGGTATGTCATGGAGAATTTGGAGCAGTGAAATTCTTTGGCAT
Source organism: Torreya grandis (assembly GCA_037957365.1). NCBI lineage: Eukaryota > Viridiplantae > Streptophyta > Pinopsida > Cupressales > Taxaceae > Torreya > Torreya grandis. The sequence goes on from JARHVA010003587.1 coordinate 1,158,940, forward strand.
AAGAGACATGGAGATTTTTTCTCCAGTGGGAGCTGATGTGAAGATGGTGTTGGTGGGGTTCATGATGCAGGATGCAAAATTAGAAAGCACACCAAGGGCTGGACAGTTCAAGTAGAGCTTAGAATAAGTGTTCGAAATCACATGAGGTCTAGTGTAGACCTGAGTTTTCCCAAGTAGTGGGAGTTGTCAGAAAGTTTGGAGCCAATTTGGGAAAGAAGTACTGGAGGGCAGTTCAGTGGATTCTTAGAGGGACCAGCAGTAGGTGCACATGCTATGCAGGGTCAAGTTCTTTTCTATAAGGGTTTGTAGATATGGATGTGGCAAGAGATTTGGATGATAGGTAGAGTATCACAAGGTGTGTGGTGGTTGGTCTTCAGGATTAAGCTTGAAGAGGGATACAAGCCAGAGAATAAAATTAGACAGTGTACAGGTACAGGTATAGTTGCAGCTATTTATCTCTAAGTGGGAGATTGTTAGGATGTGGAGCTAAAAGCTTCAACTGGTGCAAACATGGAGGAGGTTGTTGAGTTCCAAGGAGACCAGTGTTGACAGATTGCAATGCAGAAGGAAACCGACATCGGCAGGTGTGAGGTGAAGACAATCGGCATTGGTAGGAGGTCGGCCGACGTCAGTCACCTCCAAGTAGACAGGGACCAATGTCAGTCACCTGTGGCAGTTCCAAAACTATTCATTTCACAGACAGTTAGTTCGTTGAACCGAGAGTTTGCATGTAAAGGCTAATTATAGTCTTGAGTTGTGTGTCTAATTATTGTAATTAAGATAGTCTAATTATTGTAAGCATGAGATCTATATATGGACTCATGGGCTGTATTGTAAATGAGTGCTAGAGAGTAAGAGAGCAAATAAGCTCCTTCTGAGAGAGGAGAGCAATGGTGTGTTCCTCCTAGTGCCACAGTACCAAGTGTGGGTGCTGGTTTGGAGAATCAGAAGGGTTCTTCGTATTTGTATGATCTTGGTTAGCAGGTGAGCATGGCTTCTTTTGGAGATCTACAATGGTGAGTAAGGTCTAGTGATTTACAGGTAGCAGCAGAGAGCAGGAGATTTACTTGGAGTATGGATGTGTACTTGGTGTACTGGCAGTGTGTTACTAACTGGTGGAGGTGAACATCAATTCTTTATTGGAGTTAATTGTTGGGACCGAGAGAGAGAGGGAAGAAGGTCTTGAGGTGTGGCGACCCTTTGAGGTGGAAGAAGAAGTGGCATCTTCTTTATTGTATTTTCTTCTGAGTGATTATTAATATAATTGTGTATTGTCTCTCATATTCCAGTGTCGCTTCATATTTCTAGTTACTTATTGATTCTAGTTAAATTCTGTGTTTAGTTGCTAATACAAGAAGTAATCATATGTGCTCTATTGGTGGAGCAAGATCCTGACATTGTGTCACCCATCAGTGTCTTCTTTCATTTGATATAAAACCATTACAAGATGAAGTCTTGTGTGATGTGGTCTATCTAGATTTTTTTGATGTATTCCTTGGTTAGCCATTCATGTATGAGTGACATGGCATCTATGAATCATGAACTTAAAGGATCACCCTCACTCTTGGAACGTGGCACTATAGGGTACTAGAGGTACCATCTCCCACATTTGTCTCACTGATTAGTGCTAAGTAATGTAAGAGATTGGTGGAGAAGACAAAGAAATTTATTCTCATGGTGGTCAAACCACAGAAATCCAAGAAGGTTGATGTTGTAGTCCTGACTACACAATCAACACAACAACAAAAGCAGATAGGATGAATCACAAGAGAAGGCAAAATAGTAAATGATTGAGTATTGTGACTCAGAAAGTAGTGACTTGATGGCTTGACATTCTTCTTAGGAGCGAGTTCCAATTTTGTGGTAATCACACTATTTTCTAGCCTTCCCCTTTTGGGATTTCTTATCTTGAAACTCCTTTTGCTTCCAATTTTGGCCTCGTGTTTGACCTTCCTTGTCACTTTTCCATTTTGAGGGTTGACTCTTCATATTCTTTCTGCCATGATTTTGTTCAATCTTCACTATGAATTTGTATGCCTCACCAATATCAAATCTTTCACCCCATGTGCGATAACTAAGCCAACAAATAAGAAGCAAGATTTGAGATTGGTGAGACATACAAATTCATAGTGAAGATTGAACAGAAGCATGGTAGAAAGAATATGAATATTTAACACTCAAAATGGAAAAGTGACAATTAAGGTCAAACACAAGGCCAAAATTATAAGCAAAAGGAATTTCAAGATAAGAAATCCCAAAAGGGGAAGGCTTGAAAATGGTGTGATTACCACAAAACTAGAACTCACTCCAAAGAAGAATGTCAAGCCATCAATTCACTACTTTCTAAGTCATAATACTCAACATCTACTACTCTGCCTCATATATAACCCATAGTCAAAGAGGATGAAGAATAAATTGTAGATGCTGATCCTGACACCATTATCGCTTCATCACGGACCCATGAGGAAAGAATAGATGACAAGGAAAGATTGTTTCACTTCAAATTATGGGTATAAGGTAAGCCTTTACATTTCATTCTTGATAGTGGGAGTCAAAAGAATTTACTCTCTACTAAAGTTGTGAAAAGTCTAAACCTATCCATGAAGCCTCATCTAAAGCCCTATAGTATTAGATGGTTGAGCCCAGGGAGAGACCTCTGTGTCACCCATCAGTGTCTTCTTTCATATGTTATAAAACATTTCCAAGATGAAGTCTTGTGTGATGTGGTCAATCTAGATGTTTGTGATGTACTCCTTGGTCAATCGTTCATGTATGAGCGACATGGCATCTATGAATCACAAACTCAAAAGATCACCCTCACTCTTGGAACATGATGCTATAGGGTACCAGAGGTACCACCTCCCACATCTATCTCCCTGATCAGTTTTAAGCAATGTAAGAGATTGGTGGAAAAGATAAAGCAATTTGTTCTCATGGTGGTCAAACCACAGAAATCCAAGAAGGCTGATGTTGTAGTCCTAACTACACAATCAACACAACAACAAAAGCAGATAGGATGAATCACAAGATAATATGATGACTTATACAATTCACCCACAGGAGTTCCACTACATTTCCAGGTAAAACATTATATCGATTTGATCTTAGGATCACCTTTCCCTAACAGTCATGTGTATCATATATTAGTTTTAGAGAATGATGACATTAAAAGATAGATTCAAGAATTGATCCAAAAGGGTCACATCAAGCCAAGATCTTCATCTTTTGGTAGCCCAATTATCTTGGCACCGAAGAAAGATGAAACATGGAGGTTTTGCATTGACTATTGAGCCCTGAATTAAAATCTTTATGAAGAATCACTACCCTCTCCTTAAGATTGATGACCTATTAGACTAGCTATATGGTGTGAAGTTCTTCACCAAAATTGATCTCAAATTTGGTTATCACCAAATTCCCATCGATCCCACTGATGTCTAGAAGACTACATTCAAATCTAAGGAGGGGCTCTTTGAATGGTTGGTTATGCCTTTTGGCTCAACTAACACACCTACAACCTTCATGAGGATGATGGATGACATCCTACGACCCTTCACCAAATCATTCATGGTTATCTACTTAGATGACATACTCATCTATAGTAGAACATGGGAAGAACATTTTCAACATGTTTGTAAGGTGCTTCAAACTCTTCAGGAGCACAAGTTGTATGCAAATCTTGACAAATGCACATTTGAGATGACAATAATTTAGTACCTCATGTATGTTGTGAATGAGGAAGGGGTCCATGTTGATCAAAAAAAGATTTGATTTATTTGAGAATGGCCCACACCAAGGACCCTCACAGAGCTTCATAGCTTTTTGGGTCTTGAAAATTTCTACCACAGGTTTGTTCTTGGATTTTCACATGTTGTTTGGTCACTAACCCAAGTGACTAAAGGAGGAGATAAAGCTACATTTCAGTGCAGTGAAATACAACAAAGGGAATTTGTGAATTTGAAGAATAGACTCTGCTCAGCCCATGTTCTTGCCTTGCCAAATTTGCATCAACCTTTTGAGTTGATGACAGATGCATCTGAATATGCCATGGGAGTTGTCATCATGCAACACAGCCATCCTATTGCATATCACAGTGAAACTTTCATTGATACAATCAAGAAATATCCAACATATGATAAGGAGCTCTATGCCATTATGCAAGCTTACAAACAATGGAAACACTACATCTTGGGGAAAGAGATGGTCATCAACACTAACCATAAACCATTTTAATTCATCTAGACACAAAGTAAACTATGAAATAAGAGGCATAAAAAGTGGGCCACATATCTTTAGCAATTCCACCTGATAATCAAACACAAAAATGGGAGCTCAAATAAAGATGCAAATTGTCTGAGCCACCCACCAATTACTGCACTCATAATAGTTCTTGACCTGTGCGGATATGAGACTGCCACTTGGGGTGATTTGTATGAAGTAGATCTTACCTTTGATGATACATATCAAGTGCTTCAAAAAGGTAAAGATGTTTTTGATTTCTATTTGCAAGATAATGTCCTATGTCATATTAGGCAAATCTATTTTCTAGTTGTAGAGCAATAAAAGATGATATGGCAAGCACACTTCCATAGGATACTTGGACAGTTTGGTATCGAAAAGACATTGGCAGTTCTTCAAAAACACTTTCACTGGCCCCATATGTGAAAGGATGTGGAAAGATATCTTAAATCTTGCACCCCATGTGTGATAGCCAAGCTAAAAAAGAAGAAGCAAGGATTGTACATGTCATTGCTAGAACCAACTATGCCTTGGGAATCCATGTCAATAGATTTTCTCTCAGGTTTGCCCACTTAAAAACATGGTAAGGACTATATTTTTGTGGTAGTTGATCATTTTCAAAAATGGCTATCATGATTACTTGTAAGAAAAATATATCTACTAAGGAAACTGCTCAACTATATTTTAGTCATGTATGGCTCCATTTTGGTCTCCCCAAGTCCATTGTCTCAGATCAAGATAGTAGTATCCTGAGCATCTTCTAGTCCACTCTATGGAAGATGATGAATACTAAGCTGATGAAGTGAAAAACCTTACACCCACAGACTAATGGTCAGATAGAGGTGGTAAACCACTTGATTGTTCACATGATTTAGATGTATCACTCCAAACATCTACACACATGGGATGAGGGACTTCTTTTCATACAATATGGATATAATCAAACACTGCACAGCTCGACCAAGCACAATCCATTCCAAGTATGTTTTGGGTTCCAACCCATGGCACAAATTGATATCACTATTCCATTTTCCACCATGGAATACACGCCTCATGGAATATCAGAGGTAGCAAAATCAACAAAGTTAATTGAACAAATGCAACACATCTAATGACAAGTTCATGGCATCCTGGAGAAGATGAATTAGAAGTATAAGCAATGCCATGACAAACATAGGATTGCACACCATTTTTCTATGGGTGACAAGGTTTTGTTATAGCTTTAGAAGGAATGAATTTTAGGCCCACACAAAAAGATTTGGCCTCTATGATATGGTCCCTACACCATCACCTAGAAAAGATGGAGAAAATGCTTTTGAGTTGAACCTACCTTGGTTTGCATATAATAATCAATGTGGAGCTCCTCAAACCATATCACCCACCTCTATTAGACACTTCAATTGTAGTATAACAACTAGACATTGATGAGCTTGATCTACAAAGTTTTGCTCCAGTGGAAGAGGATCAGATTGTGGACACTTGGATGAAGACAACAAGAGGACACTTTATTCCACTTTATCGAGTGGTCAAAAGGGGCCAGCTTAGCCACCAAGGTCAGTGGCTCATACAGAATCAAATAAAGACACAAATACCACACCTGATGGGTAAAATTAATGCAATGGGGACCATTTATTTTTAAAGAGGGAGGAATGATCTGGGAACCAATTTAGGTGATAATTTGGGTGACAATTCCACCCCAATTGATGATGAAAATTTTGGGAGCCATAACTTTTGCACCGTAGCTCCAATTGACTCACTGTTTGAACCGTTAGAAAGCTAAGAATGAGGAGAATGTCATGAGATGGCATTAAGATTTTCTCAATGAATTTTTACCCTAGAAAACCCAATGAAAGTTCCCCAAATTTCAATATTATTAGTGTAGTCTAAAAATAGTAGGTTTCTAAAAATAGTAATTCCTCAAATTCTGTATAGTTTTAAATATTGGAAGTCAAACCACTTAATCTCCCTTGATATTGGTGACCTTCTATATCCTCCCCATGCTTTCAAAATGTGAATAAATGAAGAGGTAACCTAAAATGTGAAGACAAACATCTCTTCCTAGAGATAAGCATATATTTGTATTACTATCTTGAGTAATACTACATCTCTTCTCAGAGAATTCATTGTTACTATGTTATTTCTATGATATTGAAATATTTATCAACCAAAAATTCTAAGTTTTAGATCAATGGTATCAGAGCATTTTGTTTTGAGAGTGTATGATCCTGAAGATGAGGTCAGGCTACAAGAAGCTTGTGTGGGAAACAACAGAGCTTCCAAACTTTCAACCTGTTCACTCCAAAGGACTTCAAATGGTAAATGACACTGAGACATCTGATCCTTTCAAGGAAATGGTGAATGAATCCCTCCAATGGTAACAAGCAAAGATGCTACAATAATTTGTCCAAATTCTTTAAACACTTTTGATGGGAAATTTTGGCTCCGCGGCTACACTTCCTAGCTCCTCATTCAGGTAACATCCTTTCAGTGCCCCAACACCCTTCAAGGTTTAGGTAAATTTTCATATTCCTAAATTTGAAGGAAAAATCAATGCTGATGTAGTAGAAAATTGGTTGGATCAATTGTCTTCCTACTTCTCAATAAATAAGTTCACCAATGGAGAAAAGCTCACTTTTGCTCTTTTAAAAGCATCATTACCCATGAAAAACTAGTGGGAAGTGTATAAAAAGAGGTTTAGTACATATGACATTGGCCTTGAGGTGGAACCTACCTAGGATGATTTTGTGGAAGTGGTGAAATAAGAATACTATCCCATTGGAGCATATGATGATCTGTACATATAGTGGCAACAACTTCACTAGGTAAGGACCAATCTGTTCAAGATTACATAAACACCTTTCATTCTTTGTCTACAAGATTGGGCATTCAAAAAAGTGAGAAACATAAGACTCTCAAATATCATGGTGGACTAAAATGGTACATATGGGGGGAAATGGAACTCTTCAATTTGGAAACCCTCAGTGAGGTATACAAATTCACAGTGAAGATTAAATAGAAGCATGGCAGAAATAATATGAAGAGTCAACCCTCAAAATGGAAAAGTGACAAGGAAGGTCAAATAAGAGGCCAAAATTAGAAGCAAAAGGAGTTTCAGGATAAGAAATCCCAGAAGGGGAAGGCTAGAAATGGTGTGATTATCACAAAACTAGAAGTCACTCCAAAGAAGAATGTCGAGCCATCAAGTCACTACTTTTTGAGTCACAATACTTGACATCTACTACTCTGCCTCATACACAACCCACAATTGAAGAGGATGAAGAAGAAATTTTAGATGCTGAGCCTGACACCATCGTCACTTCATCATAGACCCATGAGGAAAGACCAGATGACAAGGAAAGATTGTTTCACTCTAAATTATGGGTAAAAGGTAAGCCTCTGCATTTCATTCTTGATAGTGGGAGTCAAAATAATTTAATCTCTGCTAAAGTTGTGAAAATTCTAAATCTATCCATGAAGCCTCATCCAAAGCCCTATGGTATTGGATGGTTGAGTCTAGGGAGAGACCTCCATGTCACCCATCAATGTCTTCTTTCATATGCTATAAAACCATTCCTAGATGAAGTCTTGTGTGATGTGGTCAATCTAGATGTTTCTGATGTACTCCTTGGTCAACCATTCATGTATGAGCAACATGGCATCTATGAATCATGAACTCAAAGGATCACCCTCACTCTTGGAACATGGTGCTATAAGGTACCAAAGGTACCACCTCCCACATCTATCTCCTTGATCAGTGTTAAACAATGTAAGAGATTGGTGGAGAAGACAAAGCAATTTGTTCTCATGGTGGTTAAACCACAAAAATCCAAAAAGGCTGATGTTTCAATCCTGACTACACAATCAACACAAAAAAAAAAGTAGATAAGATGAATCATAGGAGAAGGTAGAGTAGTAGATGTTGAGTATTATGACTTAGCAAGTAGTGACTTAACTGGAACTCTCTCTAAAGAAGAATGTTGAGCCATCAAGTCACTGCTTTTTGAGTCACAATACTCGTTATCTACTACTCTACCTCATACACAACCCATAGTGGAAGAGGATGAAGAAGAAATTGTTGATGTTGAGCTTGAAACCATCATCACTTCATCATAGACCTATGAGGAAAGACCAGATGACAAGGAAAGATTTTTTCACTCCAAATTATGGGTAAAAGGTAAGCCTCTACATTTCATTCTTGATAGTGGGAGTCAAAAGAATTTAATCTCCGCTAAAGTTGTGAAAAGTCTAAATCTATCCATGAAGCCTCACCCAAAGCCCTATAGTATTGGATGGTTGAGCCCAGGGAGAGACCTTCGTGTCACCCATCAGTGTCTTCTTTCATATGCTATAAAACCTTTCCAAGATGAATTCTTGTGTGATGTGGTTAATCTAGATGTTTGTGATGTACTCCTTGGTTAGTCATTCATGTATGAACAACATGGCATCTATGAATTAGGAACTCGAAGGATCACCCTCACTCTTGGAACACAATGTTATAGGGTACAAGAGGTACCACCTCCCACATCTATCTCCCTGATTAGTGTTAAGAAATGTAAGAGATTGGTGGAGAAGACAAAGTAATTTATTCTCATGGTGGTCAAACCACAAAAATCTAAGAAGGCCGATGTTGTAGTCCTAAATACATAATAAACACAATAACAAAAGCAGATATGATGAATCACAAGAGAATATGATGACTTATTCAAGTCACCATCAAGAGTTCCACTGCATTACCAGGTAAAACATTCTATATATTTGATCTCAGGATCATCATTGCCTAACAGTCCTATGTATCACAAATCAGTTTTGGAGAATGGTGAGATAAATAGATAGATTCAAGAATTAATCCAAAAGGGTCACATCAGGCCAAGCTCTTCACCTTGTGGTAGGCCAATTATCTTGGCACCAAAGAAAGATGGAACATGGAGGCTTTACATTGACTATCGAGCCCTGAATAAAATCTCTGTGAAGAATCACTACCCTCTCCCCAGGATTGATGAACTACTGGACCAGCTCCATGGTGTGAAGTTCTTCACCAAAATTGATCTCAAATCTGGTTATCACCAAATTCCCATCGATCCCATTGATGTCTGGAAGACTACATTCAAATCTAAGGAAGGGCTCTTTGAATGGTTGGTTATGCCTTTTGGCTTAACTAACGCACCTGCAACCTTCATGAGGATGATGGATGACAACCTATGACCCTTCAAAAACTCATTCATGGTAGTCTACTTAGATGACATACTCATCTATAGCATAACATGGGAAAAACATTTACAACATGTTTGTAAGGTGCTTCAAACTCTTCGAGAGCACAAGTTGTATGCAAATCTTGACAAATGCACATTCAGGATGACAAAAATTTAGTACCTTAGGTACATTATGAATGAGGAAGGGGTCCATTTTGATCCAAAAAAGATTCAGGTTATTTAAGAATGGCCCACACCAAGGACCCTCATAGAGCTTCGTAGCTTTTTGGGTCTTGGAAGTTTCTACCACATGTTTGTTCTTGGATTTTCACATGTTGTTTGGTCACTAAAACAAGTGACTAAAGGAGGAGCTAAAGCTACATTTCAATGGGGTGAAATACAATAAAGGGCATTTTAGAATTTCAAGAACAGACTCTGCTCAGCCCCTATTCTTGCCTTGCCAAATTTGCATCAACCTTTTAAGTTGATGATAGATGCATCTGAATATGCAATGGGAGCTATCATCATGCAACATGGCCATCCTATTGCATATCACAGTGAAAATGTCACTGATACAATTAGGAAATATCCAACATATGATAAGGATCTCTATTCCATTGTGTAAGCCTACAAACAATGGAAACACTACATCTTGGGGAAAGAGATGGTCATCCACACTAACCATAAACCATTGGAACTCATCCAGACACAAAGCAAACTAGGAAATGAGAGGCACCAAAAGTGGGCCACATATCTTCATCAATTCCACCTGATAATCAAACACAAAAAGGGGAGCTCAAATATAACTGTAGATTGTCTGAGTTACCCACTAATTACTACACTCACAATAGTTCTTGACCTATGCGGACATGAGACTGCCACTTGGGGTGCTCTATTGAAGCAGATCCTACCTTTGCTGATACATATCAAGTGCTTTAAAAAGATAAACATGTTTCTAATTTCTATTTTCAAGATAATATCTTCTATCATATGGGGTATATCTATGTTCTAGTTATAGAGCAATAAAAGATGATATGGGAAGCACATTTTAGTAGGATAGTTGGACACTTTGGTATCGAAAAGACATTGGTAGTTCTTCAAAAACACTTCTACTGGCCCCATATACAAAAGGATGTGGAAAGATATCTCAAATCTTACACCCCATGTGCGATAGCCAAGTGAACAAATAAGAATCAAGGATTGTACACACCATTTCTAGAACCAACCAGGCCTTGGGAATCCATCTCAATGGATTTTCTCTCAGGTTTGCCCACTTTAAAACATGGTAAGGATTATATTTTTTTGGTATTTGATCATTTTTTTAAAATGGCTATCATGACTACTTGTAAGTAAAGTATATCTATTAAGGAAACTACTCAACTATATTTTAGTCATGTATGGCTCCATTTTGGTCTCCCCAAGTCCATTGTCTCAGATTGAGATAGCAGGTTCCTGAGCATTTTCTAGTCCACTCTATGGAAGATGATGGATACTAAGCTAATGAAGTCCATATCCTTCCATCCATAGACTGATGGTCAGATAGAGGTGGTAAACCACTTGATTGTTTACATGATTTAGATGTATCACTCCAAACATCCATGCACATAAGATGAGGGACTTATTTTCAAACAACATGGATATAATCAGGCATTGCACAGTCCATGCAAAGTATGTTTTGGGTTCCAATCCATGGCACCAATTGATATAGTTGTTCCATTTTCCACCATGGAATACACACCTCATGGAAGATCTAAGGTATAAAAAGCAACAAAGTTTATTGATCAAATGCAACACATCCAACAACAAGTTCATGACATCTTGGAGAAGATGAATCAGAAGTATAAGCAATGCCATGACAAACATAGGATTACACACCATTTTGCTATGGGTGACAAGGTTTGGTTATGGCTTCAAAAGGAATGACTTGTAGGCCCACACAAAAAGATTCAACCTTTACAATATGGTCCCTACACCATCATTATAAAATTTGGAGAAAATGCTTTTGAGTTGAACCTACCAGCCTACCTAGGTTTGCATCCAATATTCAACATGGAGCTCCTAAAACCATATCACCCACCTCTATTGGACACTTTAGTTGTAGTATAACAACTAGAAATTTATGAGCTTGATCCATAAATTTTTTCTCTAATGGAAGAGGATCAAATTGTTGACACTTGGATGAAGACAACAAGAGGATGCTTTATTCCACTTTATCGAGTGGTCAAAAGGGGCCAACTTAGCCACCAAGGTGAGTGGCTCACAGAGAATCAAATCAAGACATAACTACCACACCTGATGGGGAACATTGATGCAATGGGGACCATTGCTCTTCAAGGAGGGAAGAATGATCTAGCCAACAATTTAGGTGACAATTCGTGTGACAGTTCCACCCCAATTGATGACAGAACTTCTGGGAGCCATAATTTTTGCACCGTAGCTCCAATTGACTCACCTTTTGAACCATTTAAAAGCTAAGAATGAGGATAATGTTTCAGTTTCAGTATTTCAATCTAAAAATAATAAGTTTCTAAAAATAGTAAATCCTCAAATTTTGTATTGTTTTAAATCTTAGAAGTTAAACCACTTAATCTCCCTTGAGATTGGTGACCTTCCACATCCTCCCCATGCTTTCAATGTGTGTATAAATGAAGAGGTAACCCTAAATGTGAAGATAGACATCTCTTCTTAGAGATAAGCATATATTTGTATTGCGATCTTGAGTAATACTACATTTCTTCTCAGAGAATTCACTGTTACTATGTTATTTCTATGCTATTAAAATATTTATCAACCTAAACTTTTGAGTTTTGGATCAGTGGTATCAGAGTGGTTTATCTTGAGAGTGTATGATCCTGAGGATGAGGTCAAGCTCTAAGAAGCTTGGGTGGGAAATAATAGAGTTTCCAAACTTTCCACCTGTTTGCTCCAAATGACTTCAAATGGTAGATGACACCAAGACATATAATCCTTTCAAGGAAATGGTGAATGAAGTCCTCCAATGGAAATAAGCATAGATGCTGCAACAATTTGCCCAAATTCTTCAAACACTTTTGATGGGAAATTCTAGCTCTGTGGCTACACTTCTGGGCTCCTCATCCAGGGAATGCCCTTTTAGTGCCCCAACACCCTTCAAGGTTCAGTTAAATTTTGATATTCCTACATTTGAAGGCAAAATAAATGCTGATGCAGTAGAAAATTGGTTGGATCAACTATCTTCCTACTTCTCTATAAATAATTTCACCGATGGAGAAAAGATCACTTTTGCTCTTTTGAAAGCACCATTACCCATGAAAAACTGGTGGGAAGTGTACAAAAAGAGGTTCAGTATAGATGACATTGGCCTTGAGGTGGAACCTACCTGGGATGATTTTTTGGAAGTGGTGAAAGAAGAATACTATCCCATTAGAGCATAGATGATATGTACATATAGTGAAAACAACTTTGCCAAGGTAAGGACCAATCTATTCAAAATTACACAGACACTTTTCATTCTTTGTTTGCAAGATTGGGCATTCAATAAAGTGAGAAACATACGACTCTCAAATATCATGGTGGACTAAAATGGTACATATGGGGGGAAATGGAACTCTTTAGTTTGGAAACCCTCAGTGAGGCATACAAATTTGTAGTGAAGATTGAATAGAAGCATGGCAGAAAGAATACAAAGAGTCAACCCTCAAAATGGAAAAGTGATAAGGAAGGTCAAACACGAGGCCAAAATTGGAAGCAAAAGGAGTTTTAGAATAATAAATCCCATAAGGGGAAGGCTATAAAATGGTGTGATTATCACAAAACTAGAAGTCACTCCAAAGAAGAATGTTGAGCCATCAAGTCACTACTTTCTGAGTCACAATACTCAACATCTACTACTCTACCTCATACATAACCCACAGTCAAAGAGGATGAAGAAGAAATTGTAGATGTTGAGCCTGACACCATCATCACTTCATCACAGACCCATGAGGAAAGACCAGATGACAAGAAAAGATTGTTTCACTCTAAATTATGGGTAAAAGGTAAGCCTCTGCATTTCATTCCTGATAGTGGGAGTCAAAATAATTTAATCTCTGCTAATGTTTTGAAAAGTCTAAATCTATCCATAAAGCCTCATCTAAAGCCCTACAGTATTGGATGGTTGAGCCCAAGGAGAGACCTCTATGTCACCCATCAGTGTCTTCTTTCATATGCTATAAAACCATTCAAAGAAGAAGTCTTGTGTGATGTGTGTTGGGTGAATATTTTTTCAATCAGCTAATTGATGAGCAAAATAGTTTTGATCAACAATAGTAAGGAAGATTGGTCAGCATAATGTGCAGGTTTACCACATCAAAAGGGGAAGAATCTCTCCTCTCATCAAGGGGAGGTTCCTTATAGGTATGAAGGGGATATATACTATAGATATAAGCAAAAAATAACACTTAGGGGTAGGGTATCACCATCCATCCCTCTTTTTTTAAAGATGATGCTCATAGACAAAGGATAAATCTTGGTGAAGACACTAAAGACACTTCTCTTCTTTCAGAAGTGGTCTCACAAGAAACAGTAAGAGTTCTTTCAAGTAGTGACAAGTAACTAATAATATGGTGCAGTAACTAACAAAATGAAGTGTAGCACAAAGTCTCCACTTCAGCTACCCAAAGAGTGAGATACAAAGAACAATGAGGGCACAAAGTCATCCCAAGGTCATTTACAAAAAAATATAAAATAAACAAATAGACTAAAGACAATTGCAGACAACACAAAGTCTTCCACAACTAACTTCAGGACACCTTCTTGACTACTTCCACAAATCATGTTTGTTAGATTAAATAAACAAGAATGCTTTTAAGAAATAGACATAAGAACAATTTCCTTTAATAGCACAAGCTATGACAACACAATGTCTGGAAGTATCTTGCTTTCTCATTCAGATAAAATAATATGAAAAATAATCTAAGCTCAAAGTCTCAATATTCACCTTTCAATTTGGGTAGAGTTTCACTTCTGTAAAAATGAAAAGTCTCTCTTACATAATGAGAGAAATTATAATGTACAGCCACCAAGTAAATCTTAGCACTCTTTCCCATGGGATGGTCCACGCTACAATTAATGCCTTCAATGCACCCCTAGTTCTACTTAGAGGGCCATGCTAGGAATAATGTATTGTCTTAACTATGGCGTGCCCCATCCATCTTATATGTCTCCTCTTTACCATGAGTTATCTAGTCCTTTTCCTGATGTCTGTGTAGCTATCCAATTTGCCATTACTTCATGGAAGAAAAATAAGCCGCGTCTTCAATGTTTGTAAGTTTGAAAATCTACTCTATAGACTATTTCAGCTACTGGAATAACTTCTACGTAGATATTCCCCTCTTTATCTCTTCTTGGTTTTGTCTTTTCTTTGAAACTAAGCCCTCAGGGTTATATTCTTAGCTTTGCCAACTTTTTTGGCTCCTCCATCAGTGGTTCTTCCCTTTGGCATTTTGACCTTTGAATGCATTCGAGTCTGCACTCAAGCCTTCAAATATCAATAGCTATTTCATTGCCATGAATTTGATGTCTCTAGGCCCATCATCATTTGAAAACCAATGGCTAGTGGGTTGCCTTAAAATTGATAGCCATGAGGATGTCACCAGACGTCTAGATCCCAATGGCTAATTCATGATGCTCAACTTTGACATCTACGGGCTCATCACTTTCCTCAACAATTCCTTCAGCTTCTTTGTTTGATCCTTCTTGGAGGGGACTTGCCCTTCAAGGTCCTGAGAAACTATCTGCTTTGGGTCGAGGAGAGCCCCTCGCAAGGGTATCTACCCTTTAGGCAGTCTTTGAATGGCCTTTGGGCTTTAATTTCTTTGAGTGGCCTTTGTTGGTTCTTTTCTTTCAGACAAAAAGTCTGAAGGAATTCCTTCATTATTTCTTCTGTCGAGATTTTGTCTTTGCTTCAAGCTTATTCCTTCAAACAAAAGTCTAAAGGAAATGTTCCTTTCCCTTGCCTTAGTCGTTTCTTCCCTTTGGGATTCACTGGTCAGGTTAATTCCTTCAAAAAAAAGTCTAAAGGAATTCCTTTAGACTTTTTGTCTGAAGGAAACATCCTTAACAACTTTATCATGGGATTTCCTTCTGAAGGAATTCCTTTGCTTTCTCGGCCTTTGAAATGGTCCACCTGCTCCCAACCTACCCTCCAAAAGGGTTGTTTGAGCCCAAAACTATCCTTCAAACTTTTGCAATAGTCCACTTTGGCAGCTAAGTGCCCTCCACAAGGGCACTTGTCCTTCAGGCTCTTGGAAGACCCCTTTGAACTTATTGATTGAAAAAATAGCTAAGTGTTGAACCTGTTTCTTTCCTATAGAGTCCATAGATACCAACCTATAGATTTCATAGAAATGAGTTCATAGATCTGGGGGAGTTCATAGATGTGAGAAACTAGCCTATAGAGTTTGTAGTTTTGAGGCCTTGAGAGTCCATAGATTTGAGCCTGCTTGCAGAGTCTGTATAAGCCAAGTCTGTAGAAATCTAGCTTACAAAGTCCATACAAACCATCTGTGAAGTTTGTAGTTCCACCTACAAATTCTATATTTTGAGTCCATATAACTGGGGGAGTCTGTAGAAATGAATCCATATATTTAAGCCTGCACAGTCTATAGATTTAAGCCTGTAAAGTCCATAGATTTAAGCTTACAAAGTCTATAGATTTAAGCCTGTAAAGTCCATGGATTTGAAAAAGTTTTGGAAAATAGAGAATTTGAGGGCTCATGACAATTTTTGAGAAGGGAATATACAAATTTTGGCTTGTAGGACCAAAAATAGTTCACGTGTTGTCCCAAAAAGGAGTGACAGACTTTGGGAACAACAGCTAGCTCCAGTTGAGGAACTTCCTTCAGTTAAAATCTTGGAAAAACTAAGGGGAGTAGAAAACAGAATCTCAAGTGCCTTTAAGTGTGCCATTGGGCTATGGAGTCATTCCAACCAAAAAGAAAGCAAGGTGCCAAAAAATGAAAACAAAAAGGGAAAGCATGAAATAGAACTAAAGACTATACAAATATACATATGTATAGAAAATTTTATCTGATACTTTAAGAGTTGAAGTGCTTCAGATGCTACCCATTGTGAGGTAGAGAAAAGAGCGTGCTATCTTGATACTTCAACAGAAAACTATTTTCACCATTGAGCTCATGGATAGTAAACGGGCCTCTCCAAAGGGAATCAAACTTCACATGCATCCCCTTTGGTTCTCTTCTCTTGTCCCATAACAGGACTCGATCTCCAATTTGGAAATCCTAAGTTTTTGCTTTTTGGTCAAAGAGCTCCTTCACTAGACTTTGGTGTGTAGCAATTCAATCCACCACCATGGTTCACTGCTCATCTAGCTCAGTCAAGCACATGATCCTTTTGTCAATGGAGCTTTCATATGTTTGATCTTTGATTGCCTTGGCCAATTTCAATGTTAGCGATTCTAGGGTGATTGGTATCTCTGCATTGAGACCATACAGAAGTTTGAAAGGAGACATATCTATCACCCTCTTAGGTGTAATTCTATCTACCCATAAAGCATCAACCAATGCCTTATGCCATGTCCATTAGTTGTCATCTACCAGCTTCCTGATGATGGTCACCAGGTTCTTGTTTCTTGCTTTAGCTTGGCCATTCCCTTATGGGAAATAATCAGAGGAATGGGAGAGGGTAATCCCATAATAAAAACAAAACTGAGTGATCTCATGAGAAGAGAAATAGGTAGCATTATCTATCACAATCTTGGTTAGGACCCCAAATCTAGAAATGATGTTCTCTTTGAGGAAATCACATACTACCTCTGAAGTAGCATGCTTGATTGGAATTGATTCCACCCATTTGGTGAAGTAATCTGTGGTTGTGAGGACATAATCATGTCCAGCACTTGAAGATGGGTTTACAACACCAATGAAATTGATTCCCCATTACTGAAATGGCTCTTCTATCACCACTGGCTTGAGAGGTAGAAAAACTAGCTTGGCTCTTCCCACGAACTATTGGCACAGTTCACACCTTCGTACCCACTTGTACGCATTTTGAAACAAAGTAGGCTAGTAATACCTAGCTCTAAGAATCTTGTGGGTAGTTATTAGGAAAAAAGAATGTCCTCCACAGGCTAGATTGTGGAAGGATCTCAAAATTTGGTTCTACTACTCTTTATCCACATAGTGAAGGAACACTCCATCAAGGCTCCTCTTGTATAGGCCATTGTCCTAGAGGACAAAATTGGCAGCTTTCAATTTGACAGTCCTCCTTTCTTTACGAGATAGGTGGGCTAGACACTCACCGTAAGTAAGGAAATAAGCAATATTTGAATACCACTCATTCATGTTGGAGACAAAGAGGACTGTTGGCATGTCTTCTGCTTCTTTTTCTTCATGCCCTGCTTCTTTGGGTATATTGTCAGCAATCAATTGACAAAGGTCCTTTCCCAGCACTAGCTTTGTTGGTTTGATGACTAGATCAAACTCTTAGATTATAGAAATCCAATTCCCTCTTTTGGTTCCACACTCTTGCTAAGTTAATATGGATTTAAACCGTGGTATCAGGAACCAGAGCAGTAACTCATAAATTGAGGATGTAGAAATGAAAATGCTTCACTGCCTTGACCACTGTATAAGCATGCTTCTCCATGTTTGAATACTTCAGCTCATGAGCTTTAAGAGGACAGCTCATGAAGGATATGGGAGATTCTACACCTTCTTCATTTTATTGAACCAGGATGGCTGAAAGTGTGTGTTCAAAATCATAATTATACATGATGAAATCCTTGGTATAGTCTGGACAAACCAGAATTAGGGCATGGGCAATGGCTGTCTTGATGTCCTAGAATGCTAATTTTCCTTCTTCAATTCAGCTAAAGGTGGCCTTTCCTTTCATCATATCCACAACATAATTAGTCTTCTCAGTGAAATCAGGGATGAACCTTCATAAAAAATTTACTTTTTCAAAGAAAGAGTGAACTGTAGTCTTACTCATGGGCAAAGTAAGCTCTCAGATAGACATGACTCAGTCTAAGTTAATCTTTATGCCTTCTCTAGACACAATGTGTCTAAGAAGCTTCCCTTTTGTCACCCAAAAAATAGACTTCTTAGGGTTCAAATAAATGCCATTTTGGTGGTAGCATTCCAGTACTTATTGCAAATGGTGCACATGGTCAGGGCGATGCTTGGAAAAGATGGTCAAGTCATCAAGGCATACCATAATGAACTTACCCATTTCATCCTTAAAATTAAGGCCCATTGCTCTCTAGAAAGTGGTATCAGCATTTATTAGGCTAAATGGCATCCTTTGATATGTAAAGGTGCCCCAAGGTGTGGTGAAGGTAGTCTTGTGTTGGTCTGCTTCACCAACTTCAACTTGGTTGTATTCTGAGAAGCCATCTAGCATTGATAACATCTTTGAATTGATCACTGTCTGAAGCACTTGATCCATGATGGGTAAATGATAGTTATCCTTCAAGGATGACTGATTCAAGTTCCTAAAATCCACACAAAGG
Organism: Torreya grandis; assembly: GCA_037957365.1. Lineage (NCBI taxonomy): Eukaryota > Viridiplantae > Streptophyta > Pinopsida > Cupressales > Taxaceae > Torreya > Torreya grandis. The sequence continues at coordinate 1,177,855 of JARHVA010003587.1, forward strand.
TGAATTTCACCATTCTTATTTCTTACAGGCACTATGTTGGCAATCCATGTGGAATGATGGGTTGGGAAGATTATCTTGGCATTTAACATTTTCTATATTTCAGACAAAATAGTGCCTGATATTTTTGGATTATACTGCCTAGATTTTTGCCTATAAGGTGTCGAATCATCCTTGAGAGAAATTTCATGGAAATTTTCTTCAAGCCTGAGTGACTTCAAATCATCATAGGAGTATGCTAGGACATCCATGTACTGGCCAAGCAGAGAAGTGAACTTGAATATTTTCTCAGGAGTGTAGCATTTTCCAATGTTCACCATCTTGGGATCTTCTTTGGTACCTAGGTTTATTTGAAACTATTGAGAAGAGCTTGAATCCATTTGTTGTTATTTGACAAACTTGTCATGCTTGTCAAACAACTTCTCAAGGGATACCAATCCTTTGGAAATTTTATTCCCTTTAAGTTGTAGGAATTCTTCACCTACATCTAGATTCGATTCAGGGGCTGATTCACTTCCTTCAAAGTGGAGTTGTTCAAATCTACCTTTTTACTCTAGGAAGGTAATGATTTATTTGTCATGGTTAAACACCTACCAATGATTGGCATTATTAGGCACACTTGGTCAAAAGACCAGCTCGATAGTGTACTTGTCTCCTTTGAAGTCTAGGTGAGGAACTAGAAGAGTCACTAAAAAAACCAAGGCATCAGCTCTATCATTGAATTCCTTAGGAACTGTGGAGATACTGAAAGCATCAAAGTGTTTAATTTGGTCCCAAACTAGATTGAGATAGTGGTGTAATCTCTCATTTTTAGTTTGGTACAATTTTTTCACCTGACAAACCACTAGCTCAGCATCTCCTTTAGCATGAAGGAACTTGATTCCCTTGTTTTTAGCAGCCCTCAATCCAAGCAGAAGAGATTCATATTCAGTCGCATTGTTAGTATTGTTGAACTGCAACTTGTATGATGAAAGAAAAATATCTCCTTGAAGAGATATCAACACAATCCCAGCTCTTGAACCGGTAGCAGAATAGCTACCATCAAATTCCATCATCCATACCTCATTTGAAAATGATTTTTCCTTAGATTTATCCCTACTTGGAAAGGGGAATTCTTCTGCATTTGCACTATGTTCCGCCATCCCTTCTACTATTTTGTCTGAAACAATTTTTAGATTGTCATTTTTTGAAGTTTCATAAGCTAAAACATGAGTATCCTCTATGGTCAAGAAATAATTACCCATACCTGAAGACTCAAACATAATTTGAGCTTTATGGGTTGATGTTTGAGTAACCACGTATTTTTCTTCCTTTTTAGGAAGTAGCCTCTTCATGACGCCTTTGACAAGGATTCTTGCTTTAGACAAGTCCATACTTAAATCACCACCAACATCCTTGTAAAAATTTCAGCCAAGAAGGATTCCATATGATGCTGGGACGTCGGCCACCAGGACAGTCATCTTGATTCTTTTGTCTGGGAATGCTACAAATGCAAATTGAGCATCCTTAATTTCTCCCAGTAGTGGGACTTATTTGTTCTCATGGAGAAACATCTCCTAAATGTCTTAGTCAATGTGAGACCAAGGTATTCTGCCACTTTGGTAGGCATGACATTATCTGAAGCTCTAGAATCAATGATGCAATTACTTAGCTTGTGACCGTTTATCAATAGGGAAACATAGAAAGGCTCTATTTTCCCAGGGGCAGAAAAAGGAGTAATGACAAGGTTGTTTGGGATAGACATGTTCCTTGAGGGATCATGAGTTACCTTTTTAGCTTCTTGTCTTGCTGGGATGGTTTGGTTCTTTACACATTGAACCAATTTATCTAACTAATTAGGGTTGGACTGTAGGAATTCAAATTCAGACATTTGAATTTTAGATTTCTTTATATGGTTGATTATGTTAAATGTCTGGAATGAGTTAAGAGTAGAGGATGGGAGTTCATCCTTTTGATTTTTGGGAGGGAGAGGACTAGTCTGTGAATTTGAAGTTGATGGTGAAGGCAAGTTTGGAGTACTTATTTTTTTAGCAATCACCGAATCCTTAGGCTATAAGGGTAGAGTGGTTCCATGCTTAGAAATTGAGAATGCTAGTTGAGGTCGCTCCTCTATCTTCTCTTTATCAGCTTGCTGGGCTAACTAATTCTTGGATCAGGTAAACACAACATATGATCCCTCAGCTGCTTCACCTTCACTTCTAGGTTGATCATGGTAATTCAAGAAACCAATGTTGGAGTCACCAGCTGATTCTTCTTGGTCCTCCATGAAGAGATTAGCATCATTTTCTTGATCAAACTCAGGTTGGAAAGAGGGATCATGTTTTGTTTCTAGATATCCAACTGCTGAGTTGGATGGAGGTGCTTCAATGGCTAAGTTCCCTCATGGGGGAGGAAGATTATTTGTTTGCCCTTGATTCCTGGAAACATTGCCTTGGTATGGCTGATTTTGAAATGTCCTCCTTGGCATATCTCTATATGTAGGAGTGGATGACATCCCCTGCACCATTTTCTTTATAAGAGCAAGTAACTCATTGGCTAGTTTCTACACCATTGGGTTAGTGGTGCCTATAGGTGGGTATTTTAAAGATGAAGAGGATTTACCTCTATTAGGATCTCTCCTTATCTTTCCTACCAAGTTAAGGTCATCTTCTACTTCAGTAGCTAAGTCCTAAGTAGAAGCAAGGTCTATGTGTCCAGCCTGTCTCATCAAGAAGCTCACTTTAGGCAGCTGTGAGTTGATGAAGAAGCATTTGAGGTTTTCAAGTGTTGGCTGAGCTATGACAGGGATTCGATTCCTTAGCTTGTTAAACTTTGCAATGAAATCCCTCATAGGTTCATGAGGCTCTTTCTTCATCTGTGTGAGCTAGGCTAGCAAGGCAAGTGTATCTTTTGTAGGCTTGAACCTTGATTTGAATTTGGCTTTGAGTGTGTCCCAATCAGTCACTGACTGAGCTTACAGATGGTAGAACTAGTCTGCAACAATGCCTTGTAATGTATCCACAAATAGCCTGACTGTTATGTCTTCAAATTCCATGCCTATCATACCATAGGCTATGCTGAAGGCTTCAATGTTTTCATTAGGATGAATTTTCACATCACCAAAGAATTTGGGGAAATTCTTCCTTGAACTATGTGGAAGCTCATGTAGAGGTGGAGTTAAATTCAATGGGCCAAAAGATTTACCCTAGGGCCCTTGAATCACCATGATTAGATTATTGAAAGTAGGGATTAAAAATATGGGTGGAGTATGTATGGGTAAAGCTCCGGTGACAGTAGGAAAAGGAGATCTACCCTGTATTGGTGACTTGGCATAGATGGGAGGAACACTCCTGGATCTTTGAACTTGGGGTTGTGGAGGAAGCAAATCAAAATTTCCTTGCTACACCAACTCAAAGATCATGTCAACAACACCTTGGGTTCTCTGACTTCTGGTATAACATGGAGTTGCCAAATTATAGAATAAAAATGGGAAAGAAATGGTCCTACTTCAGCTTGAAGCTTGAGGCTTCAAACTACTTGTTCTTCCCTAATGGCTCTGGTTTGTAGACCAGATTATATAACAAAAATGGATAAGGCTATAATGATAATGGGTAAGACACAGATGGGAGTTGCCAAAAATATATATAATGGATAAGGATATGAACTACTTCAATTTGAAGCTTGAGGCTTTAGACTACACGTAACAATCCCTAGCGAAGTCACCAAAAAACTATTGGGTGAATATTTTGTCAATCAGCTAATTGATGAGAAAAATAGTTCTGATCAACCACATCAAGGAAGATTGGTTAGCCTAGTATGCAAGTTTAACACATCAATAGGGGATGAATCTCTCCTCTCATCAAGGGGAGGTTCCCTATAGGTATGAAGGGGATATATACTATAGATATAAGTAGAAAATAACACTTAGGGGTAGGGTATCACCATCCATCTCTCTTTTTTTTATAGATGATGCTCACATACAAAGGAGAAATCTTGGTGAAGACACTGAAGACACTTCTCTTCTTTTAGAAGTGGTCTCACAAGAAACAACAAGAGTTCTTTCAGTTAGTGATAAGTAACTGATAATAGGGTGCAGAAACCAGTAGAATGAAGTGTAGCAAAAAGTCTCCACTTCAGATGCCCAAAGAGTGAGATACAAAGAACAATGAGGGCACAAAGTCATCCCAAGGTCCTTTACACAAAAATAAAAAATAAAAAAATAGACTAAAGACAATTGCAGACAGCACAAAGTCTTCCACAACTAACTTTAGGACACCTTCCTGATTACTTCCACAAATCCTACTTGTTAGATTAAATAAACAAGAATGCTTTTAGGAAATAGACATAAGAACAATTTCCTACAATATCACAAGCTATGACAACACAAATTCTGCAAGTATCTTGCTTTCTCATTTAGATAAAATAATATGAACAACAATCTAAGCTCAAAGTCTCAGTATTCACCTTTCAATTTGGGTAGAGTTTCACTTCTGTAAAAATGAATAGTCTCTCTTGCATAATGAGAGAAATTACAATGTATAGCCACCAAGTAAAGCTTGGCACTCTTTCCCATGGGTTGGCCCATGCTACAGTTAATGCCTTCAATGCGCCCCCAGTTCTGCTTGGAGGGCCATGTTAGGAACAATGTATTACCTTAACTATGGCGTGCCCCATCCATCTTATATGTATCCTCTTTACCATGAGTTTTCTAGTCCTTTTTCTGGAATTTGTGTAGCTATCCAATTTTCCATTACTTCATGGAAGAAAAATAGGCTGCATCTTCAATGTTTGCAAGTTTGAAAATCTACTATGTAGACTATTTCAGCTACTGGAATAACTTCTATGTAGATATTCCCCTCTTTGTCTCTTCTTGGTTTTGTCTTTTCTTAGAAACTGAGCCCTAAGGGTTATATTCTTAGCTTTTATAGCTTTTTTGGCTCCTCCATCAGTGGTTCTTCCCTTTGGAATTTTGGCCTTTGAATGCATTTGGGTCTGTGCTCAAGCCTTCAAAGATCAACGGCTATTTCATTACCACAAATTTGACGTCTTCAGGCCCATCATCATTTGAAAACCAATGGCTAGTGGGTTGCCCTAAATTTGATAGCCATAAGGATGTCACCAGACATTTGGATCCCAACAGCTAGTTTGTGACGCTCAACTTTGACATCTGTGGGCCCATCACTTTCCTCGACAATTCCTTTAGCTTTGTTGTTTGATCCTTCTTGGAGGGGACTTGCCCTTCGGGGTCTTAAGAAATGGTTTGCTTTGGGTCAGGGAGATCCCCCTATAAGGGTATCTACCTTCAGGTGGTCTTTAGATGTCCTTTAGGATTTAATTTCTTTGATCGGCCTTTATTGGTTCTTTTCCTTCGGATGAAAAGTTTGAAGGAATTCATTCATTGTTTCTTCCACCAGGATTTTATCTTTGCTTCAAGCTTATTCCTTCAGAAATTTTTTTGAAGGAATTCCTTTTGACATTTTGTCTGAAGGAAATGTTCCTTTCCCTTACCTTAATCATTTCTTCCCTTTGGGCTTCACTAGTCGGGTTAATTCCTTCAGAAAAAAGTCTGAAGGAAACATCCTTAACAACTTTTCCATAGGATTTCCTTCTGAAAGAATTCATTTTCTCACTCAGCCTTTGAAATGGTCCACCTATTCCTCACCTGCCCTCTGCAAGGGTTGTTTGAGCCCAAAACTATCCTTCAGACTTTTGCAATGGTCTACTTTGGTAGCTAGCACCCTTTACAAGGGCACTTGTTCGTCAGGCTCTTGGAAGACCCCTTTGAACTTCTCGATTGAAAAAATGGCTAAGTGTTGAACCTATTTATTTCCTGAAGAGTCCATAGATACCAACCTATAGAGTCCATAGAAATGAGTTGTAGATCTGGGGGAGTCTATAGATGTGAGAAGCTAGCCTATAGAGTCTGTAGTTTTGAGGCCTTGAGAGTCCGTAGATTTGAGCCTGCCTGTAGAGTCTATAAAAGCCAAGTCTATAGAAATCTAGCTTGTGGAGTTTGTAGAAACCATTTGTGAAGTTTTTAGTTCCACCGTCAGAGTTTGTAGTTCAAGTCCATAGAATTGGGGGTCCATAGAAATGAATCTATAGATTTAAGCTTGCACAGTCTGTAGATTTAAGCCTGCAAAGTGCATAGATTTAAGCCTGCAAAGTCTATAGATTTAAGCTTACAAAGTCCGTAGATTTAAAAAAGTTTTGGAAAATAGAGAATTTGAAAGCTCATGACAATTTATGAGAAGGGAATAGAGAAATTTTAGCTTGTAGGACCAAAAATAGTTCATGTGTTTTCCCAAAAAGGAGTGATAGACTTTAGGAACAATAACCTAGTCAATCTAGATGTTTGTGATGTACTCCTTGGTCAGTCATTCATGTATGAGTGACATGGCATCTATGAATCATGAACTCAAAGGATCACCCTCACTATTGGAACACAGTGTTATAGGGTGCCAAAGGTACCACCTCCCACATCTATCTCCCTGATCAGTGCTAAGCAATGTAAGAGATTGGTGGAGAAGACAAAGCAATTTTTTCTCATGGTGGTCAAACCACAAAAATCCAAGAAGGTCGATGTTGCATTCTTGACTACAAAATCAACACAACAAAAAAAGAAGATAGGATCAATCACAGGAGAATATGATGACTTATTCAATTCACCCACAGGAGTTCCACTATATTTCCAGGTAAAACATTCTATCGATTTGATCCCAGGATCACCTTTGCCTAACAGTCCTATGTATCACAAATTAGTTTTAGAGAATGATGAGATAAAAATACATATTCAAAATTTGATCCAAAAGGGTCACATCAAGCCAAGATCTTCACCTTATGGTAGCCCAATTGTCTTGGCACCAAAGAAAGATGGAACATGGAGGATTTGCATTGACTATCGAGCCCTAAATAAAATCTCTATGAAGAATCACTACCCTCTCCCAAGGATTATGACCTGCTAGACCAGCTCCATGGTGCAAATTTATTCACCAAAATTGATCTCAAATCTATTTATCACCAAATTCCCATCGATCCCACTGATGTCTAGAAGACTGCATTCAAATCTAAGGATGGGCTCTTTGAATGGTTGGTTATGCCTTTGGGCTTAACTAACACACCTACAACCTTCATGAGGATGATAGATGACATCCTAAAACCTTTCACCAACTCATTCATGTTTGTATACTTAGATTACATACTCATCTATAGCAGAACATGGGAAGAACATTTGCAACATGTTCGTAAGGTGGTTCAAACTATTTGAGAGCAAAAGTTGTATGCAAATCTTGACAAATGCACATTTAGGATGACAATAATTTAGTACCTTAGGTACTTTGTGAATGAGGAAGGGGTCCATGTTGATCTAAAAAAGAGTCAGGTTATTCGAGAATGGCCCACACCAAGGACCCTCACAGAGCTTTGTAGCTTTTTGGGTCTTGCAAATTTCTACCACAAGTTTTTCCTTGGATTTACAAATGTTGTTTGGTCACTAACCCAAGTGACTAAAGGAGGTGCTAAAGCTACATTTCAATGGGGTGAAATATAATAAAGGGCATTTGAAAATTTGAAGAATAGAATCTGCTCAGCCCCTACTCTTGCCTTGCCATATTTGCATCAACCTTTTGAGTTGATGATAGATGCATCTGAATATGCCATGGGAGCTATCATAATGCAATATGGCCATTCTGTTCCATATCATAGTGAAAATTTCATTAATATAGTCAGGAAATATCTAACATATGATAAAGAGCTCTACGCCATTATGCAAGCTTGCAAATAATGGAAACACTACATCTTGGGGAAATAGACGGTCATCCACACTAATCATAGATCATTGAATTCATCTAGACACAAAGTAAACTAAAAAATGAGAGGCACCAAAAGTGGGCCACATATCTTTAGAAAATCCACTTGATAATCAAACACAAAAAGGGGGAGCTCAAATATGGCTACAGATTATCTGAGCCACCCACAAATTACTGCACTCATAATAGTTCTTGACTTGTGCGGACATGAGACTACCACTTGGGGTGCTCTGTATGATGGAGATCCTTCCTTTACTGATACATATCAAGTGCTTCAAAAAGGTAAACATGTTTTTGATTTCTATTTGAAAGATAATGCCCTTTTTCATATGGGGCACATCTGTGTTCTAGTTATAGAGAAACAAAAGATGATATGGGAAGCACACTTCAGTAGGACAGCTGGATACTTTGGTATCAAAAAGACATTGGTAGTTATTTAAAAACACTTATATTGGCCCCATATGCGAAAGGATGTGGAAATATATTACAAATCTTGCACCCCATGTATGATAGCCAAGCCAACAAATAAGAAGCAAGGATTGTACATGCCATTGCAAGAACCAACCAGGCCTTGGGAATCCATCTCAATGGATTTTATCTTAGGTTTGCCCACTTCAAAACATGGTAAGGACTATATTTTTGTGGTAGTCGATCATTTTTTAAAAATGGCTATCATGATTTCTTGTAAGAAAAATATATCTACTAAGGAAATCGCTCAACTATATTTTAGTCATCTATGGCTCCATTTCGATCTCCCCAAGTCCATTATCTCAGATCGAGATAGAAGGTTCCTGAGCATCTTCTGGTCCACTCTATGGAAGATGATGGATACTAAACTGATGAAGTCCACAGCCTTCCATCCATAGACTGATGGTCAGACAGAGGTGGTAAATTGATTGATTGTTCACATGATTTAGATGTATCACTCCAAACATACACACACATGGAATGAGGGACTTCTTTTCATACAACATGGATACAATCAAGTGTTCCACAGCTTGACCAAGCACAGTCCATTCCAAGTATGTTTTGGGTTCCAACCCATGGCACCAGTTGATATAGGCATTCCATTTTCCACCATGAAATACACACATCATGGAAGATCTGAGGTAGCAAAAGCAACAAAGTTTATTGAACAAATGTAACACATCCAACAACAAGTTCATGACATCCTAGAGAAGATGAATTAGAAGTATAAGCAACACCATGACAAACATAGGATTGCACACCATTTTTTTGTGGGTGATAAGGTTTTGTTATAGCTTTAGAAGGAACAACTTGTAGGCCCACACAAAAATATTTGGCCTCTACGATATGGTCCCTACACCATCACTATAAAAGTTGGAGAAAATGCTTTTGAGTTAAACCTACCAGCCTACCTTGGTTTGCATCCAATATTTAATGCGGAGCTCCTCAAACCATATCACCCACCTCTATTGGACACTTCAGTTGAAGAAGAACAATTAGACATTAATGAGCTTGATCCACAAATTTTTTCTCTAGTGCAAGAGGATTAGATTATGGACACCTGGATGAAGACAACAAGAGAATGCTTTATTCTAATTTATCGAGTGGTCAAAAGGGGCCAACTTAGCCACCAAGGTGAGTGGCTCATAGAGAATCAGATCAAGACACAACTACCACACCTAATGGGTAACATTGATGTAATGGGGACAATTAATTTTCAAGGAGGGAGGAATGATTCGAGCAATAATTTAGGTGATAATTCGGGTGACAGTTCCACCCTAATTGATGACGGAACTTCTGGGAGCCATAACTTTTGCACTGTAGCTCCAATTGACTTGTTGTTTAAACCGTTGGAAATTTAGGATTGAGGTAAACATCGAGAGATGGCATTGAGTTCCACTCAATTAATTTTGAACCCTGAAAACCCAATGGAAGTGCCCCAAATTTCAATTTTAGTAGTGTAGTCTAAAAATAGTATTTTCCTAAAAATAGTAATTCCTTGAATTTTGTATTGTTTTAAATCTTAGAAGTCAAACCACTTAATATCCCTCAATATTTTTGACCTTCCACATCCTCCCCATGCTTTAAAAATGTGTTTAAATGAAGAGGTAACCCAAAATTTAAAGACATACATCTCTTCCCAAAGATAAGCATATATTTGTATTACAATCTTTAGTAATACTACATCTCTTCTCAGAGAATTCATTATTACTATGTTATTTCTATGCTATTGAAATACTAATCAACTAGAACTTCTAAGTTTTGGATCAGTGGCATCATAGGGGTTTGTCTTGAGAGTGTATGATCCCAAGGATGAGGTCAGGCTATAAGAAGCTTGGGTGGGAAACAACATAGCTTCCAAACTTTCCACCTGTTCACTCCAAATGACTTCAAATGGTGGATGACACCGAGACATCTAATCCTTTCAAGGAAATGGTGAATGAAGCCCTCCAACAAAAACAACCATAGATGCTACAATAATTTTCCCAAATTCTTCAAACACTCCCAATGGGAAATTTTGGCTCTATGACTACACTTCCTGGCTCCTCATCTAGGGAACGTCCTTTCAGTGCCCCAACACCCTTCAAGGTTTATGTAAATTTTGATATTCCTACATTTGAAGGCAAAATCAATGCTGATGTAGTATAAATTTTTTTGGATCAACCGTCTTCCCAATTCTCTATAAATAAGTTCACCGATTGAGAAAATATCACTTTTTCTCTTTTGAAAGCATCATTGCCTGTGAAAAATTGGTGGGAAGTGTACAAAAAGAGGTTCAGTATAGATGACATTGGCCTTGAGTTAGAACCTACTTGGGATGATTTTCTGTAAGCAGTGAAAGAAGAATATTATCCCATCAAAGTATATGATGATCTGTACATACAGTGGTAACAACTTTGCCAAGGTAAGGACCAATCTATTCAAGATTACATAGACACTTTTCATTCTTTGCCGACAATATTGGGCATTAAAAAAAGTGAGAAACATAAGAATCTCAAATATCATGGTGGACTACAATGGTACATATGGGGTGAAATGGAACTCTTCAATTTAGAAACCCTCGGTGAGGCATACAAATTCATAGTGAAGATTGAACAGAAGCATGACAGAAAGAATATGAAAAGTCAACCCTCAAAATGGAAAACTGACAAGGAAGGTAAAACATGAGGCCAAAATTGGAAGCAGAAGGAGTTTCAGGTAAGAAATCCCAGAAGGCAAAGGCTGTAAAATGGTGTGATTACCACAAAACTAGAACTAACTCCAAATAAGAATGTTAATCCATCAAGTCACTACTTTTTGAGTCACAATACTCGACATCTACTACTCTGCCTCATACACAACCCACAGTCTAAGAGGATGAAGAAGAAATTGTAGATGCTAAGCTTGACACCATCATTGCTTCATCACAGACCCGTGAGGAAAGACTAGATGACAAGGAAAGATTATTTCACTCTAAATTATGGGTAAAAGGTAAGCCTCTACATTTCATTCTTGATAATGGGAGTCAAAAGAATTTAATCTCTGCTAAAGTTGTGAAAAGTCTAAATCTATCCATGAAGCCTCATCTAAAGCCCTATAGTATTGGATGGTTAAGCCTAGGGAGAGACCTCTGTGTCACCCATCAGTGTCTTCTTTCATATGCTATAAAACCATTCCAAGATGAAGTCTTGTGTGATGTGGTTAATCTCGATGTTTGTGATGTACTCCTTGGTCAATCATTCATGTATGAGCGATATGGCATCTATGAATCATGAACTCGAAGGATCACCCTCACTCTTGGAACATGGCTCTAAAGGGTACTAGAGGTACCACCTCCCATATCTATCTCCCTGATCATTGCTAGGAAATGTAAGAGATTGGTGGAGAAGACAAAACAATTTGTTCTCATGGTGGTCAAACCACAGAAATCCAAGAAGGTTGATGTTGCAGTCTTGACTACACAATCAACACAACAACAAAAGTAGATAGGACGAACCATAGGAGAATATGATGAATTAATCAAGTCACCCATAGGAGTTCCACTACATTACCAGGTAAAACATTCTATCAATTTGATCCCAAGATCACCTTTACCTAACAGTCCTTTGTATCACAGATCAGTTTTAGAGAATGATGAGATAAAAAGATAGATTCAAGAATTGATCCAAAAGGGTCACATCATGCCAAGCTCTTCACCTTATGGTAGCCCAATTGTCTTGGCATTAAAGAAAGATGGAACATGGAGGCTTTACATTAACTATCGAGCCCTGAATAAAATCTCTATGAAGGATCACTACCCTCTCCTGAGGATTGATGACCTGCTGGACCAGCTCTGTGGTGCGAAGTACTTCACCAAAATTGATCTCACATCTAGTTATCACCAAATTCCCACCGATCTCACTGATGTCTGCAAGACTGCATTCAAATCTAAGGAGGGGCTCTTTGAATGGTTGGTTATGCCTTTTAGCTTAACTAATGCACCTGTAACCTTCGTGAGGATGATAGATGACATCCTATGACCCTTCACTAACTCATTCATGGTTGTCTACTTAGATGACATACTCATATATAGTAAAACATGGGAAGAACATTTACAACATGTTTGTAAGGTGCTTCAAACTCTTCAGGAGCACAAGTTGTATGTAAATCTTGACTAATGCACATTCAAGATGACAACATTCAATACCTTGAGTATGTTGTGAATGAGGAAGGGGTCCATGTTAATCTAGAAAAGATTCATGTTATTCAAGAATGGCCCACACCAAGGACCCTCATAGAGCTTCATAGCTTTTTGGGTCTTGAAAATTTTTACCGTGAGTTTGTTCTTGTATTTTCACATGTTTCTTGGTCACTAACCAAAGTGACTAAAGGAGAAACTAAAGCTACATTTTAGTGGGGTGAAATACAATAAAGGGAACTTGAGAATTTGAAGAACAGACTCTGCTCAGCCCTTATTCTTGCCTTGCCAAATTTGCATCAACCTTTTGAGTTGATGATAGATGTATCTAAATATGCCATGGGAGTTATCATCATGCAACATGGCCATCCTGTTGCATATCACAGTGAAAATTTCACTAATACAGTCAAGAAATATCCAACATATGATAAGGAGCTCTATGCCATTATGCAAGTTTGAAAACAATGGAAACACTAAATATTGGGGAAAGAGATGGTCATCCACACTGATCACAAACCACATCCAGACACAAAGTAGACTACAAAATTAGAGGCACCAAAAGTGGACCACATATCTTTAGCAATTCCACCTGATAATCAAACACAAAAAGGGGAGCTCAAATACAGCTACTGATTATCTGAGCTGCCCACCAATTACTACACTCATAATAGTTTTTGACCTGTGCGGACATGAGACTACCACTTGGGGTGTTTTATATGATGTAGATCCTACCTTTACTGATATATATCAAGTGCTTCAAAAAGATAAACATGTTTTTGATTTCTATTTGCAAGATAATATCCTTTGTCATATGGGGCACATCTATGTTCTAGTTGCAAATACATAAAAGATGATATGGGAATCACACTTCAGTAGGACATTTGGACACTTTGGTATCAAAAAGACATTGACATTTCTTTAAAAACACTTTTACTAGCCCTATATGTGAAAGGATGTGGAAAGGTATCTCAAATCTTGCACCCCATGTGCAATAGCCAAGCCAACAAATAAGAAGCAAGGATTGTACATGCCATTGCCAGAACCAACCAGGCCTTGGTGTCATGTCCCCTTTTTCGTGGACATTGACCAACTTGATGATTAGCCTATTATGCGACCTTCGTAGGCTAATAGGATGGATAGAGGGTCATGATGGAGACTGGCTTGACTTCGATTCATAGAATTTCTACATTTGGTTTTCATTCAGGGTCTTTCAGACATGTTTGCTTGATGCTCCTATTATTTAGGGATATTTGGCATGCAACGGAGCACCCTTATTTTGGTATGGTCATGTGCATAATTACTCCCTGATTCACCAGCTTCGATCGGTTCGAGGATCCGACGTATATTGAGGGAGATATTAATATTTGATTGATTTAATCAAATATTAATTATTTGGTCTAATTTTAAATTAGAAACCCTAATGCTAATTTAAGAAACCCTAATTAGGGCAAGCATATCTTTTGAAGGTATAAGGGTTTCTCATGGAGGCCATTGTGAATTAGCCATTGATTTTTGATTATTGATTTTGAAGAATTTCTTCTGTGAAGACTGAGCCTAGGGTTCTAGGATTCCATTTGCATTGGAGAACATTCCCTCTTTAGTGTGTGCAATTAAGAGGATGTGGAATATCAGCTGATCTATTGCCAAATTGAGAGATAGCTTCATCCAGAAGTTATCACAGAATTTACAAGGTTGAGAGATAACTTCACACAGAAGTTATTACAGATATTCCAGGTATTTATTTCTTCATGTTTTGATCCAATAAATTATACAGATAGAGATATTATGTATTAGAATAGTATATCTTCATATCAGGTTGTTCAACAATCAGGGGTTAAGAACAGACAGGTTGGTGGCCGTACTAAGTCTGTTCAGGTCCGTACAGATCCGCTCAAGTACCGACCTCGGTAGACAGAGAGCTTCCAATGACCGGCATCAGTTGACTGAAGACCGACGTTGGCAGAAAGCCGACCGACAGTGACTGACATCGGTGAGATATCGACTGATGATGGCGTCTGTGTGTCGACACAGAAAAGCAGAGACCTTCCAGAATCCAAATTTCACTTCCAGATTAGCAAAAGCCAGGGTTTTAAGACCAGATTTTAATATTATTTTATTTGTATAATAGAGACTCAATTGTGTAATCATCCAGAAGAACAAGTGATGAGATCTTTGATTTGCTATTGAGATATTATATTGTGATTTGTTTATGCATATGTGAATCTATTCTACAAAATTGTATCTTGTTCAGAGTTTTATGTGTTTATATATTCCCTGTTTGAAAGGGGATATTACATTTGTTTAGAGCTTTTGTAGGAGAAAAAAGAGCCCCTAAGTAAGGGACATCACACTTTGGAATCCATCTCAATGGATTTTCTCTCAGGTTTGCCCACTTCAAAACATGGTAAGGACTGTATTTTTGTGGTAGTTGATGATTTTAAAAAAATGGCTATCATGATTACTTGTAAGAAAAATATATCTACTGAGGAAATTGCTCAACTATATTTTAGTCATGTATGGCTCCATTTTGGTCTCCCCAAGTCCATTGTCTCAGATCGAGATAGCAGGTTCTTGAGCATCTTCTGGTCCACTCTATGGAAGATGATGGATGCTAAGTTGATGAAGTCCATAGCCTTCCATCCATAGACTGATGGTCAGATAGAGGTGATAAACTACTTTATTGTTCAAATGATTCGGATGTATCACTACAAACATCCATGCACATGGGATAAGGGACTTATTTTAATATAACATGGATACAATCAGGTGTCGCACAACTCGACCAAGCATAGTCTATTCCAAGTATGTTTTGGGTTCCAACCCATGGCACCAATTGATATAGTTGTTATATTTTTCACCATGGAATACACACCTCATGAAAGATCTAAGGTATCAAAAGTAGAAAATTTTATTGAACAAATGCAACACATCCAACAACAAGTTCATGACATCCTAGAGAAGATGAATCAAAAGTATAAGCAAAGCCATGACAAACATAAGATTGCACACCATTTTGATGTGGGTGACAAGGTTTGGTTATGGTTTTAGAAGGAATGACTTAAAGGCCCACACAAAAATATTTGGCCTGTATGATATGATCCCTACACCATCACTAGAAAATTTGGATAAAATGCTTTTGAGTTGAACATACCAGCCTACCTTGGTTTACATCCAATATTCAATGTGGATCTCCTAAAACCATATCACCCACCTTTATTGGACACTTTAGTTGTATTAAAATAACTAGACATTGATGAGCTTGATCCATAGTGTTTTTCTCTAATGGAAGAGGATCAAATTTTGGACACCTGGATGAAGACAATAAGAGGACGCTCTATTCCACTTTATCGAGTGGTCAAAAGGGGCCAGCTTAGCCACTAAGGTGAGTGGCTCATAAAGAATCAAATCAAGACACAACTACCACACCTGATGGATAACATTGATGTAATGGGGACCATTTATTTTCAAGGAGGGAGGAATGATCTGGGAAACAATTTAGGCAACAATTTGGGTGACAATTCCACCCCAATTGATGTTGAAACTTCTGAGAGCCATAATTTTTCCACCATAGTTCTAATTGACTCACCATTTGAACCATTGGAAAGCTAAGAATGAGGATAACATTATGAGATGGCATTGAGATTTTTTCAATGAAGTTTGACCCCTAAAAACCCAATGGAAGTGACCTGAATTTTAATTTTAGTAATGCAGTCTAAAAATAGTATGTTTCTCAAAATAGTAATTCCTTGAATTATGTATTATTTTAAATCTTAGAAGTTGAACCACTTAATCTCCCTTAAGATTGGTGACCTTCCACATCCTCCCCATGCTTTCAAAATATTTTTAAATGAAGAGGTAACCTGAAATGTGAAGACAGACATCTCTTCCCAGAGATAAGCATATGTTTGTATTGCGATCTTGAGTAATACTACATCTCTTCTCAGAGAATTCATTGTTACTATGTTATTTATATGCTATTGAAATATTTATCAACCAAAACTTTTGAGTTTTGGATCACTTGAGCTTTGGGAGCCAACACCGTTATTTGATGAATTTGCAATTTTTGTGGGTCAGAACCTTTCTCTTAATTCAAATTTTAAGTAGGTGTTAGGACCTTTGGAGTGATAGCAAGCTTATTAGGCTTAGATAATAATGGAGTGATATTAGGGGTATGTTTGACTACCTCTTGATTACCATCCATATTCCTTATTTTGAACCTTGTATTAGCTACCACTAGAATGTATGCTTGGCTAGAACTAGCCTATTGATTGAGTGTGTTGGGTGAATATTTTGTCAGCCAGCTAACTGGTGACCAAAATAGTTCCTATCACCATAGCATAGGGAGATTGGTCATCCAATGTTGCAAGTTTACCACATCAAAAGGGGACAAATCTCTCCTCTCATCAAGGGGAGGTTCCCTATTAAATATATGGAGGCTATATATTATATAAATAAGTAGAAAATAACACATGGGGGTAGAATAAACCATCCATCTCTCTTCTTTCAAAGATGATGCTCACAGACAAAGGAGAAAATCCTGGTGGAAACACTAAAGGCACTTCTCTTCTTTTAGAAGTGTTCTTACAGGAAACAGTAGGAGTTTCTTTCAAGTAGTAAAAGTAATTAATGGCGAAAGGGTGCACTAACCAGTAGGATGATACAGAACACAAAGTTTCCACCTCAACTTCCCAAAGAGTATATCATAAAGGATAATGGAGGCACAAATTCATCTCAAAATCCTCAACACAGAAAGAAAATAAAAATATAGACTGAAATCAAATGTGAAAGCGCAAAGTCTTCCTCATAGTTGATTTTAGGACACTTTACTAATTACTTTCACTGGTTCTGCTTGTCAAATTAAATAAATAAGAATGCTTCTAGGAAATAGACATAATAACAATTTCCTAAAGTAGCACAAGCCAAAATAGCGCAAAGTCCATAAACAACTTGCTTTCTCATTCAGATAAAATGAAATGAAATTACAATCTGAGCTCAAAGTTTTAGTCTTCTTCTTTCAAAATGGGCAGAGTTTTGCTCTTGTAAAAATGAAAAGTCCCCTTCAATGATATGAAAGATTACATTATATAGAGGCAGAGAGAGGCCTGGCACCTTTTCCCATGGGGTGATCCATTCGGTGCATTAATGCCTTGGATACATTCTTGATTTTGTCATGCTGGAACAGGGTGGCTACTTTAACTGTGGTGTGCTAGTTTATCTCTTTTATCTACTCCTTAGCCTGAATCACTCATTCCATCACCTACTAGCCGTGCAATTGTATATTCTACCTTTATATCAAAGTAGACAAACAAATGATTCTTTCAATGTTTGGAGGCCCCAAATATTTACCCAGCAAACTACTTCACCTAATGGAAATAACTCCTGCTGAGTTTCCCTCTTTGTCTCTTCCTTCTCTATGTCCCAGCCTTAGGCTCTTTAGATGCATCCAGGTTCACCTTTTGAGTCCACAAAAATCAACAGACAATTGTAGCCAATTTGGCCTTCATGGGTCTTTCCTTGATTGTAGGTTAACAGCTAGCCAGTCACTCTGAATTTGACATTCACAGGCCTATCATCCTGCTGTGACGTGGGTGAGGACATGTGGTGGCATCTGTGTCTTTGAAATAAGCTTTGAAACTATTAAAGGCTAGGGGCATGGATGTAGACATGTGACAACTTCCACTGCATTGGGATAGGACACATGGTGAGTTTCATGCTTTGAAGCTTCATTTGAAATTATGTCTCGATACATGACACTTGGCAACTTCCACTGTGCTTTGATGCTTCAACCTTTTCCAAAGGGAACATGCCTTTTAAGGTCTTGAAAAAGGTTCATTTTATGTGTGTCGAGTGTTCCCCCCTGCAAGGGTATCTTCCCTTTAGGATCTTCCAAGTGGCCTTTGGGCTTCAATTTCTTTGGAGGGCTGTTGGTCCCTTTACTTCCTTCAAACAAAATGTCTAAAGGAATTCCTTCAGACAATTTATCTGAAGGAAGTCACCTCCCTTTGATTCTATGTCTTTGCATTTGAGGGGGGCCCATCCTTTGACACATGGCATCTTCTGCCTCTTCTTATTGAAACATTCCACTGTTGACACTTGGTGTTTTTCACTCTCAGTCTTTTGCAACACCATAAAAATGTTTAGGGCTCAGTTAGGCTCTCGTGGATGATGACACTTGTCAGCCTCTGCCAATCTCTTTAAGGGACAAGTGGTAGCTTTTTCCACTTCCTAAAACAAAGTATAATGGGCTTAGTTAATGACACTTGGTACCATCTGCCTGAATCTTATTTTTACGTGTGCTTCTTCCCTTAACTGGGGCATCCTTTGAACCTTTGAACCCATGAACCATTGAACTTTGAATTCAAGGTTCAACGGTTCATTCCATTTATTTGGATAATCCCCTTTGATATCCTTTTGAGCCAAATGTGTTGAACCTTTTGATCATTGAACCTGTTGAACCGATGAACCAAAATGGTTCAAGGTTCAACGGTTCAATCATTTGAGCCTTTGAAACTCGTTAAGTGCTCAGAGCCACAAAACCTTTGAAATGGTTGAACTTTGAACCTCTGACAAATGCACCTAGCTCTTGTTGATGATGTTGAACCTTTGAACCTGCTAATCCCTTTACTAGAAAAGCTTGAAAAATGAGGAAATTGAAAGCTCAGAACAAATTTTTGTAAAGGGAAGGGACAATTTTGGTCTTGCAGGGCCAAAATAGTTCATATGTTGTCCCAAAAATGAGAAGTC
The DNA here is from genome assembly GCA_037957365.1 of Torreya grandis. Taxonomy (NCBI): domain Eukaryota; kingdom Viridiplantae; phylum Streptophyta; class Pinopsida; order Cupressales; family Taxaceae; genus Torreya; species Torreya grandis. The sequence goes on from JARHVA010003587.1 coordinate 1,197,007, forward strand.
ATTTTTTGGGGACAACAGCTGGCTCCTGTTGGGGAAATACCTTCAGTTGGAAACTTGAAATGTAGCTGAGGGGAGTATAAACTAGAATCTCCAGTGCCTTGAAGTGTGCCATTGGGATATGGAGTCATGTTACCCAAGAAGAAAGGCTCCAAAAATGAAAACAAAAGAACAAAACAAAAACAAAAGACTACACAAATATACATATGTACAGGGGAACTCATCCGATACTTCAAGAGTTGAAGTGCTTTAGATGTTGCCCATTGTGAGGCAGAGAAAAGAGAGTGCCATCTTGATACTTCAACATGAAACTATTTTTACCATTGAGATGATGAATAGTAAAAGGATGCCTCCATAGGGAATCATTTTTTTTGTGCATCCCCTTTGGTTCTCTTCTCTTGTCCCATAACAAGACTTGATCTCCAATCTACAAATCATGATTCTTTGCTTTTCGATCAAAGAGCTTCTTCACCAGACTTTGATGGGTAGCAATTTGGTCCACCATTGTAGTTCTCTACTCATTCAGCTCAGCAAGGCACATGATCCTCTTCTCAAGTGAGCTCTCGTACATTTGATCCTCAATCGCCTTAGCCAATTTCAATGCTGGCAATTCTAAGGTGATTGGTATCTCAGCATTGACACCATAAAGAAGTTGGAAGGGAGACATACCAATTTCCATCTTAGGTGTAATTTTGTCTACCCATAGAGCATCAACCAATACCTTATGCCAAGTCCTTTAGTTATCATCCACCAGCTTCTTGATGATAGTCACCAGGTTCTTATTTCTTGATTCAGCCTGTCCATTCCCTTATGGAAAGTAATCAAAAGAGTAGGAGAGTGTGATTTCATAGTAGAAATAGAATTGAGTAATCTCCTAGGAAGTGAAATAGGTGGCATTGTCAGTGACAATTTTGATTGGGACCCCAAACCTGGACATGATGTTTTCTTTAAGGAAATTGCATACTACTTCTGAAGTAGCATGTTTGGTTGGAACTGCTTCCACCCATTTGGTGAAGTAGTCTATTGCTGTGAGGACATAGTCATGTCTAGCACTTGATGATGGGTTTACAGATCCAATAAAATCAATCCCCCTTTGTCAGAATGACTCCTATATGATTACTGGTTTGAGGGGTAGGGCAGCTAACTTCGGCCTCCCAACAAATTGTTGGCATAGTTCACATCCCCTAACCCACTTATTTGCACTTGAAAGAGAGTTGGCCAATAATACCTGGCTCGTAGGATCTTATGGATAGTCACAGGGGTAGAAAAATGTCCTCCATAGGCCGAATTGTGGAAAGACTTCAGAAGTTGGCTTTGTTGCTCCTTGTCCACACAGCGAAGGAACGTTCCATCAAGGCTCCTCTTGTATAAGCCATTGTTCTAGAGGACAAAATTAGCAGCTTTCAGCTTGATGGTTCTCCTTTCTTTATAAGATAAGTGAGCAAGACATTCACCATAAGTAAGGAAATGAGTAATACCTGAATACCACTCATTTGTGGTGGAGACAAAGAGGATTGTTGGTGTGTCATCCACCTTTGGTTCTTCATGCTCTATTCCTCTTGGCTTGTTATTAGCAATTAGTTGGCATAGCCCCTTTCCATGTACTAGATTTGTTGGCTTGATGATCAAATCAAACTCTTGGATCTTTGTAACCCAATTGCCTCTTTTTGTCCCAAACTCTTGTTGAGTCAGTATAGATTTCACTGTGGTGTCAAGGACTAAGGCAGTAACTCGAGAATTAAGAATGTAGAAATGAAAATGTTTTATAGCCTTCACCACTGCATAAGCGTGCTTCTCCATATTTGAGTACTTCAGCTCATGAGATTTGAGAGGATAGCTCATGAAGGAAATGGGAGATTCCATACCTTCTTCATTCTGTTGAACTAGAATTGCTAAAAGTGTATGTTCTGAAGCATAGCTGTAAATGTGAACTCTTTGCTATAGTCTAGATAAGCTAGAATTCGAGCATGGGCAATGACAGTATTGATATCCTTAAATGCCGACTTACTTTCTTCAGTCTAGTTGAAGGTGGCTTTTCCCTTGATCATGTTTACAATGTGCCTAGTCTTCTCGGCAAACTCGGGATGAACCTCCGTAAGAAATTCACCTTTCCAAAGAAAGAGTGAATAATAGTCTTACTTGTGGGCAAGGAAATTTCTTGGATAGACTTGACTCCTTCTGAGTCAATCTTTATGCCTCCTTTGGATACAACATGTCTAAGAATTTTCCCCTCCATTACTCCAAAGACTGACTTCTTGGGGTTTGAGGAAATGCCATTCTGGTGGCAATGCTCCAGCACTTGTTGTAAATGGCTCACATGATCTGGGAGATGCTTAGAGAAGATGGTCAAGTCATCAAGATAAACTATAATGAACTTACCCATCTCATCCTTAAAGGCAAGGTCCATTGCTCTTTAAAAGGTAGCTCTAGCATTTATCAAGCCAAAAGGCATTCTTTTATATGTAAATGTGCCCCAAGGTATGGTGAAAGTGGTCTTATGCTGGTCTGTTTCACCAACTTCAACTTGATTATATCCTGAGAAACCATCTAGAATTGATAACATCTTTGAGCCCATCACTATCTGTAGCACTTGATCCATGATTGGTAAAGGATAATTATCCTTCAAGAATGCCTGATTCAAATTTATAAAATCCACACAAAGGCGAATTTCACCATTCTTCTTTCTCATAGGCACTATATTGGCAACCCATGTGGAATGATGGATTGGGAAGATTATCCTAGCATTTAGCACTTTTTGTATCTTAAATAAAATAGTACCTAATATTTTTGGATTATAATGCCTGGACTTTTGCCTATAAGGTGTTGAATCAGCCTTGAGAGGGATGTTGTGTCAAATTTCGTTAGGCCAGAGTGATTTTAGGTCAGCATAGGAGTATGCTAGGACATCTATGTATTTGTTGAGAAAAGAGGTGAACTTGAAATGCTCTTCAAGAGTACAGCATTTCCCAATGTTCACCATCTTAGGGTCTTCCTTAGTTCCCAGATTTACTTAATCAAACTCTTGAGATGAGCTTGAATCCATTGGATGTTGTCTGATGAATCTATCATGCTTATCAAATAGCTTCTCAAGAGAAACCAGGCCTTTGGGAATCTTATTCCCTTTGAGTTACAATAACTCCTCACCCATGTTTGCATTTGATTCAAGAGTTATTTCACACTTCTGAGGTTCACTACCTTCAAAATGCAGCTGTTCAAAGTCATCTTTTTGCTCTAGGAAGGAAATGATTTGGTTGTCATTGTTAAATACCTGCTAATGACTGGCATTATCAGGTACACTTGGTTGAAAGACCAGCTCAATTGTGTACTTATCTCCTTTGAAATTTGGGTGGGGGACCAAGAGAGTAGCTGAAACAACGAGTGCATCTACCTGGTCATTGAATTCTCTAGGAACTATAGAGATGTTGAAGGCATCAAAGTCTTCAAGCTGGTCCCAGACTAGATTACGGTAATGACACAATCTTTCATATTTGGTTTGATACAAGTTCTTCACCTGACAAACCACTAGTTCAGCATCTCCTTTAGCATGAAGGAAATTGATGCCTTTGTCTCGAGCAACTCTCAATCCAAGAAATAAAGACTCATATTCAACTGTGTTATTCATGTTACTGAATTGCAATTTATAAGATGAGGGAAAAATATCTCCTTGAGGAGATATTAACACAACCCTGGCTCTTGAACTAGTGGAAGAGCAGCTGCCATCAAATTCAAGAATCCATATCTCATTTGATACTGATTTTCTTTTGGATTCTTCTTCATTCAGGGGTGGAGTACTTTTGCACTTTCCTTATGCTCAACCAATTCCTCTATTGTTCCAACTGAATGCATTTCTAGGCTGTCATCTATAGGAGCTTCATCAGATGTCTCATGAACTCCATCTATGTACAGAAAGTAGTTACCCATGCCTGAAGACTCAAACAGAATTTGAGATTCAGGTGCTGAGGTCTGGGTAACCACATATTTCACTTCCTTCTCGGGGAGTAGCCTCTTCATAACACCTTTGACTAGAATCTTCACCTTTGATAAATCCATGCTCAATTCACCTCCAACATCCCTACAAAAATTCTACCCAAGAAGGATGCCATATGATGTTGGGATGTCTGCTACCAAGATAGTCATCTTGATTCTTTTTTCTAGAAAGGCAGCAAATGCAAATTGGACATATTTAATTTGTCCCAGCAAAGGCACTTGCTTATTCTCCATGGAGAAGCATCTACCAAAAGTCTTAATAAATGTGAGGTCAAGGGATTCAGCCACTTTAGTAGGCATGACATTGTTTGAAGCTCCAAAATCAATGATGCAATTATTCAGATGATGTCCATTTATCAACAATGAGACATAAAAAGGTTTAGTTCTGCCAGGAGTAGTAGGGGGAGCAATGACAAGGTTGTTTCTAGTGGGTACATTCCTGGCATGATCATGTGTCACTTTGGGAATTGCCTGTTCAATAGGGATGTTCTAGTTTTTAACACATTGAACCAGTCTATCTAATTGCTCAGGATAGGACTGCAAAAATTGAAATTCAGACATTTGAATTTTGATTTTCTTTATATGGTCAATGATATCAAATGTCTAGAATGAGCTAGGAGCAGAGGATGGAGTTCATCCTTTTAATTTTTGAAACGGGGAGGACTAGATTACAGATTTGAAGTAGAAGGCATAGGGGCATTTGGGGGTACTTACCTTTCTCAAAATCACTAGGTCCTTTGGCTGGAAAGGAAGAGGGGATCCCCACTTAGCAATTGAAACTGTTGGTTGAAGTCACTCCTCTACTTTCTCCTTATCAGCTTGTTGAGCTGATTGATTCTTTGACCAGGTAAAAATAGCGTATGACCCCTCAATTGCATTTCCTTCACTTCTTGGTTCATCCTGATAGTTCAAAAAACCAATATGGGAGTCGCCAGCTAATTCTTCTTCTTCTTTAGTGAAGATATTAGCATCATCTTTGGGATTCAACTCAGTCTAGAATGAGAAGTCTAATTCAGCTTCAAGATATCTAATTGCTGAGTTAGTTAGAGGTGCTTCGAGGGCAAGGTTCCTCTATGGAGGAGGAAGGTGATTTTGTTGTCCTAGATTCTTAGTAGCATTGCCTTGGTATGCTTGATTCAAAAATGTCCTCCTGGGCATATCTCTATATGTAGGAGCAAATGACATCCCTTTTGCCACTTGCTTTCTGAGAGCTAGCATTTCATTTTCCAACTTTTGCACCATTGGGTCAGTGGTGGTTGTAGGTGAGTATTCATAAGATGAAGAGGATTTACCTTTATTAGGGTCTTTCCTTATCTTTACTACCAAGATAAGGTAATCTTCTACCTCAATAGCCAAGTCCTGAGTAGAAGCAAGGTCTATGTGTCTAGCCCATCTTAGTAAGAAACTCACTTCAGGTAGTTGTGAGTTAATGAAGAAGCATTTGAGGTTCTGAGGTGTCAGCTAGGCGACCATGGGAATCTTTTGCCTTAGCTTGTTGAACTTGGAAATAAAATCTCTCATAGGCTCATGAGGCTCTTTCTTCATCTGAGTGAGCTGGGATAGCAAGGCATGTGCATCTTTTATAGGCTTAAACTTGGCTTTAAACTTGTCTTTCAGAGTGTCCCAATTAGTCACTGATCCAGCCTGCAAGTGGTAGAACCAGTTTGCAGCAGTGCCTTGTAGTGTCTCCACGAATAGCATGACTGCTATGTCTTCAAATTCCACCCCTATTATGCCACAGGCTATGTTGAAAGCTATAATGTGTTCATCAAAATAAACTTTCCCATCACCAAAGAGTTTGGGGAAATTTTTTCTTGAACTGTGTGGAAGCTCATGTAGAGGTGGAGTCAAATTCAGTGGACCAAAAGAGTTACCACAGGGGCCTTGAGCCATGATTTGATTATGTAAAAGTGGGATCACTAATCTAGGTGGAGTGTGGATAGGCAAAGCTCAGCTAACAGTAGAAAAAGAAGCTCTGCCTTGTGGTGGTGACTTGATAGGGCTAGGAGGAAGACTCCTAGTTCATCTAAGGTGAGGTTGTGGACGAAACAACTCAAAATTACTCTACTGCACCAACTCAAAAGTAGGGTCAACAATACCTTTGGATTTTTGGCCTCTTGTATAGTGTGGAGTTGCCATATTGTGAAAAAAAATGGAAAAGGACTAGTCTTGCTTCAATTTGAAGCTTGAGGCTTCAAATTGCTTGTCCCACCCCAGCGAAGTCACCAAAAACTGTTGGGTGAATATTCTATCGGCCAGCTAACTGGTGACCAAAATAGTTCCTATCACCATAGCATAAGGAGATTGGTCATCTAATGTTGTAGGTTTACCACATCCAAAGGGGACAAATCTCTCCTGTCATCAAGGGGAGGTTCCCTATTAAATATACGAAGGCTATATACTATATAAATAAGTAGAAAATAACACATGGGGGAAGAATAAACTATCCATCTCTCTTCTTTTAGAGATGATGCTCACAAACAAAGGAGAAAATCCTGGTGGAAACACTAAAGGCACTTCTCTTCTTTTAGAAGTGTTCTTGTAGGAAATAGGAGTTTTTTTTAGGTAGTAAAAGTAACTGATGGCAAAAGGGTGTAGTAACCAGTAGGATGAAACAGAACACAAAGTTTCCACCTCAGCTGCCCAAAGAGTATATCACAAAGGATAATGGGGGCACAATGTTATCCTAGAATCCTGAACATAGAAAGAAAAGAAAAACACAGACTAAAAGAAAATGTGAAAGTGCAAAGTCTTCCTCACAATTGATTTTAGGACACTTTACTAATTACTTTCACTATTCTACTTTTCAAATTAAATAAATAAGAATGCTTCTAGGAAACAGACATAAGAATAATTTCCTAAATTAACACAAGCCAAAACGGCACAAATTCTACAAACAACTTGCTTTCTCATTCAAATAAAATGAAATGAAATTACAATCTGAGCTCAAAGTCTCAGTCTTCTTCTTTCAAAATGGGCAAAGTTTCACTCTTCTAAGAATGAAAAGTCCCCTTCAATGATATGAAAGATTACATTATATAGAGGCAGAGAGAGGCCTGGCACCTTTTCCCATGGGGTGATCCATTTGGTGCATTAATTCCTTGAATGCATTCTTGATTTTGTCATGCTAGAATAGGGTGGCTGCTTTAACTATGGTGTGTTGGTCAATCTCCTTTGTCTACTCCTTAGCCTGAATCGCTCATTCCATCACCTGCTAGCTGCACAATTGTCTATTCTACCTTTATCTCAAAGGGGACAAATAGATAGTGCTTTCAATGTTTGGAGGCCCCAAATATTTACCTAACGAACTACTTCACCTACTGAAAATAACTCCTGCTCAGTTTCCCTCTTTGTCTCTTCCTTCTCTATGTCCCGGCCTTAGGCTCTTTAGATGTATTCAAGTTCACCTTTGAGTCCACAAAAATCAACAAACAATTGCAACCAATTTAGCGTGTGTGGGTCTTTCCTTGATTGAAGGTTAATGGCTAGCCAGTCACTCTAAATTTGACATTCACAGGCTTGTCATCTTGCTGTGACATGGGTGAGGACACGTGGTGGCATCCGTGTCTTTGAAATAAGCTTATCAGAATAAGCTTTGAAATTTTTAAAGGCTGGGGGCATAGATGCAGACACATGGCAGCTTTTGCTACATTCAGATGGGACACGTGGTGAGTTTCACATTTTGAAGCTTCATTTTAAACTATGTCTAAGTACGTGACACTTGGCAGCTTCCACTGTGCTTTGATGCTTTGACCTTTTATGAAGGGAACATGCCTTTTAGGGTCTTGAAAAAGGTTCATTTCATGTGTGTTGAGTGTTCCCCCCCACAAGGGTATCTATCCTTCAAGATCTTCTAGGTGGCCTTCAGGCTTTAATTTCTTCAGAGGGATGTTGGTTCCTTTATTTCCTTTAGACAAAATGTCTGAAGGAATTCCTCAGACAATTTGTCCAAAGGAAGTCACCTCCCTTTGATTCTATGTCTTTGCATTTGAGGGGGGCCATCCTTTGACACGTGGCATCTTCTACCTCTTCTTACTAAAACATTCTGCCATTGACACTTAGCACTTTCCACTCTCGGGCTTTTGCAACACCATAAAAATGTTTGGGGCTCAATTAGGTTCTCACAGATGATGACACTTGTCAGCCTCCACTGATCTCTTTAAGGGATAGGTGGCAGCTTCCACCACTTCCCAAAATAAAGTATAATGGGCTCAACTGATGACACTTGGCAGCATCCACCTGACTCTTGTTTTTGTGCATACTTCTTTCCTTAACTGGGGTAGCCTTTAAACCTTTGAACCCATGAACCATTGAACTTTGAAGCGGTTCAAGGTTCAATGTTTCATTCCATTTATTTGGCTAAGCCCATTTGATATCCTTTTAAACCAAATGTGTTGAACCTCTTGATCGTTGAACCCGTTGAACTAATGAACCAAAATGGTTCAAGGTTCAACGGTTCAATAGTTCGAGCCTTTGACACTCATTAAGTGCTCAAAGCTATTAAACCTTTGAAATGGTTGAACTTTGAACCTTTGACAAATGCACCTATCTCTTGTTGATGATGTTGAACCTTTGTACCCGCTAATCCCTTTACTGGAAAAGCTTGAAAAATGAGGAATTTGAAAGCTCAGAACAAATTTTTGTAAAGGGAAGGGACAATTTTGGTCTTGCAAGGCCAAAATAGTTCATATGTTGTCCCAAAAATGAGAAGTCATTTTTTGGGGATAACAGAGTGCATAGAACTCTTCTTGCTCACTAATGACCATCATAACATCTGACTAGTTTGGTACCTGATCAGATCCTTGGTCTTGTGGAGACTATCATAATTTTATAATCATAGGGATCTTTGTGTTTTGAGCCATTAAGGCTTGATTGTATCCATAAGCAATAGCCTACTACCATTGGTCATTGAAAGCTTAGTTAAAACCACTAGTTAGGATAATGGACTACCCAAAATATTGATCCCAAGGTATGGTCCCTTTAGCCTCTTGAACCATATTATTTTGAATAGGAACCAAGGAGTTGGAAGAGTCTGTGGCATTATGGTTATAGTTTCTCTACTTATTGTAGCTAGGTTGTCCTTGCCCTTGCTCATGGTTTTGGTTTTATAAATTTCCCTTGAAGGGTGGTCTATTTGCTTGATAAGACCATTGTTGAGGTTGATATGGAGATTGATAAGGTTTATTGAATTGAGTTTTCTTCTTCTTCACATTTACCACATCATTTCCCAAGGATTGGAGCATGTTCTTAAGTTCTAGGTAGTTTTTTTGCTCTTTGGAATCACTTGATCCACTATTGGAAGCCTTTTCCTGCTTAGGTGAAGGTATAGTAGCAATTTTTGGAGTTGGAAAAATAACATCAAGTGGGGGAATAACCATAGGGGGTGGTCTAATTTTAGAGAAAAGAAGCATTAGGGGTCTAGAAGTAGCTTACCAACCTGTACTAGGTTCTTTTTTGCTTTAATAGCCACCTTATAAGCATCTAGCAATATGTCCCCTCCCATTATATCACTATTTAGATCCTTCAAGTAATATAAGAATGCAAATAAAGGGGATGATCTAACAGAGGTTGTAATTTTATCCCAAGCTTTTTATAATCTTGTGTTGAATTCTTACATGACTTCATAGGGGGCTCTCTTGATTGTAGTAAGCTATTCTGCTAGTGACAAACGATCAATCTTGTCTATAAATCTTTTACACAAGGCCTCACCTAGCTGATTCCATGATCGAATAGAATTAGGAGCTAAGCCTCTATACTAATCTAAAACTTTTCCCTTAAGGGATATAGATAATATTCTGATATCTATATTCTCTACAATGACATTATGGATATTACAAAAATTGGTTGTGTTATTGATGTGTTCAATAGGGGTTGTGGCATGGTCTCCTATAAAATATGGGATGCTTTTAAGAGTTGCTACTAGCATACGATTGTATTGTGGTAGTTTCAAAGGACTTTGGCCACTGAAGTGTACAAAAGCTCTTTAGGGAATCATGGTAAAAAAAGGGGATAACAAAGGTCTTCTTGTGTAGGTATACCTTACGATTGGTTTAGGAAAATGGTTTCCTATGTATGGGTGAGTATAGGTGAACCTTAACCTTTTGGATGAATTTAGGGGGAGTTCAACAAGCTCAAAAGGAACACCTCTAGAAATTGATCTTGTAGTCACTTTTGGCATGAAAGATAGTTATTGTTTTACCACCAGATTGTTGAGTGTTCTTCAGAGTAACCAGATACTGAGAGATGAAAGTTATAGCCATTATAAATTGATCAAACCAGCATCAAAATTGACCAATCTTCCTTGAAAGTGGTCCCACTAGGAGTGACAAAAATTATTGTAGTCTATAATTGCACCCTATTAAGAGAGTTTTTTAGGCTCTCTCACTCCCAACTATAATATTGGAGTAACCTCAGGCTATGGGTATCATGTAGTGAGGGTGAACCTCTAGAGAAGGTTAGCTTCCTCTCAATAGATCACCTAAACTAATGTTTCTAGTTGGAAAAGAGGTAGAGACGAGGTATAGGGTAACTAACAGAAATAAATGGGTGATACACCAAATTTATTGACACTCACATAAGCATGAAATAAAAACTAATTCAGCATAAGATAATTCTTTCTCACACAACCTCACAAACTAGTTAATTTGCATAAGTGTTTCATAAACTAGGCTCACCAAAAAATACATGAAGCAAAGAGGAATTTCAAAATCCACACCAAGCATCCATTAATGGTAGAAATATTTCAAGTTCAAACCTGCAACTAAGTTGGAAACACCTAAAAATAGGCAAGAAAGAAGGTCAATGGACATGAAATAACACTTATTCACAAGGCCATCATGCACAAGCTTGCGAAGCACAATTTAGAGGCAAGAGATAGGTAAAAATTGATCTTTTTTACTTCAAAACATCTTTCTTACAAATTTTGATAGGGTTTCTCCTTATCAAATGAGGATATGCTTTTTTATGGGGGAGAAAACAAAGATATAAGAAAAAAGGGGGAGAGAAAGGAGAAGAAGCAAGCAAACAAAATTTAATAAATGAGATCCAACCACCCTCCATGTATTCTCACCCACATTTGGGTTAATTAGAACTAATCCTTCTTTAACAAATTAACCACAATTAGCTCCAATAGTCTTCAATCCCTCTCATTGGTTGAGAAACACACTAGAAGACAAGAACTTGTTGATGTTGATGATGTCATGATCCACTAAAAAAGGAAAAGTCCAAGAATGTCTTTAATTTTTGAGCTAACTTTTCTATTCACCTAATCTTCATCTTTCACTTCCACGCCATCCTTCTCTTGTCTTGCACGTATAAGGACAAAATCCCCATAACTTTGAATTTGGATTGACCCATGTTACCTATGAGTTGAGCGGTTGTTTGTCAGCGATGATGGCCATGTCAAAGGATGAGATCCTCTCCATTAATTTCATACACTAGCTCCTGCTTTGAAACCTTGGCCAAATATTTTTGATAGATGGAAAACCAATCTAAGGACATTGGTTTTTCTTGTATCCATTTATGTCAATACAAGTCTATAGATTGTGTATCTTCTTTTGATATTTTGTAATGCTAGTGGCTACTTGTAGGGGTTCAAATTTTGATGTTTATGGGCCCATCATCAATTCCTTCAAACAAATTGTTTCATCCATTTTCTTTAGACATTTTGTCTTCTAAAGCAATTCCTTCAACATTTTGAAAATGGACTTTATTCCTTCGGCCACTATTCCTTTGGGCCCCCTTTTTACAATTTTATTCCTTTAGACAAAATTCTTTAGGTTTTGTTAAGTGTCCTTTTTGAAGGGAAGGTACCCTTTAGAACTCTCAAAAATGCCCCTTCAAATGATTTTGATTTGATCACTTTCACGAAAGAAAAGGTCTTTAGGACTTTTGAAAAGTTTTATTTCCTTTATAGATACCCTTCAAAATGTTGCATAATGTAACACTTCAGCATGTAAATGACCCTTCAGAATGCTACATAATGCCCTTTGGAAGAATTAAAAATTCCCTTCAGCTTTGATAAAGTGACCTCCTGAAAGGAAAGTGGACCGTTCAACAATCTTGAAAATTCCTTTTTTGAAAGGAAAAGTACCCTTCAGCTTTTTTGTTTGGTTCACTTTGCTTTGAATAACCCTTTAAAAAATTTGTGAGTGCTCTTTGAAACTTTTCTTTTGGGAAAAATGTCTGAAGAAATTCCAAAACTTAGCCTGAATAAAACTATGAAAGAAAATACTTAGTGAAAAAGAGTCCTGAAAGAAATGAACCTTTGCACTTCTGCTTCTTTTGGTCCTCCACTTCTTCTTGATCATGTCCATCTCTTTAAACTAGTTAGAATTTTGGTGTGGGATGAAAATTGGCCAATAGTTCCAAGTTGTACACCTCTATAATTTGGCCTTTCACACTTGAAAGTAAATGGAAAATAAAGATGAAAAACCCAATTATAAAATCATTATAATCGAGGAAGGGTCTAACATCTAGAATAGACCAAAATGGAGAAAATGATTGGGAGGCACTTATAAAGGGTATGGTTAGTTCCCTGCTACTTTTGGCTTTGTCTGAACTAAGGTGAGAGGATATAAGGGGTAGCTTGCTCACATGGAGAAATTATGCAATTCAAACTCCATGGGGATTATTGGCACAAAGGGATACAGATCTAATCAGGACATACCCAAGCTTGATTAATCTACCTAAGAAGGGTCGTTACACAAAATGAGAAAATGTTCTAGACCAGACACAAGCTACTAAAGATAGATATGAAAATGATTGAAAACTCCATTATAGAGGGATCTTAACAACACAAGGGCATAATGAGAGATTACAACACTAAGCTTCAAATCACCAAACATAGATACATGTTAGATATGTAAGGTTTTTTGCATCTGTGAGCACATAACACTTCAAATATACAAAGGGAGTGTTATATGTAGGTAAAACATGGTAGGACAAGATTTATTTAGTTGAAAAAAAGAGTGTGGAGGGTTAAAGGATGAGCATAAAGAATTTCAATAAATAGTCATATTATCTTCATAGCAAATGCTTTATAGATCCAAAACAAATGAGATGAAAACATACACCAATGGTCCTTTAAGTTTAACAAGTAATAATATGAGTATATCCTTCAAAAATTCCTTCCAAATGATTCCATAAGCTCGGGACTACCCTTAAAAAAGGCTATCAACATCCTATTCCCAATTCACGAAGCAAAAAAGATTTTATAACCTATACATATTCTCTAAATGACTATAATAAAGATGAATACACAAGATAACCAATCAACTAAACAAGTGAAACAGAGCTATATACCTTAATCAATAGGAAGAGAACCAGAACCATGAGCAAATTTCATTAACCATTTAAACCAAAATTGCATACATTGTGATCTAAATAACATACAATTTACCACTATGCAAAATAATTCTATGACAAGGGAGACATATTGAATGCTTTCAAATCTTGCCAATGATTTTACAACAAAAATCACTTTGGCACCAGAATAGTCACATGGAGAAAACTCTTTGAGGCTATAGATCTTGACTCAAAATTTTAACCAACCCTTGTAAAGGGACAAACCCCCTCTACTTATACAATTGAGATAAGCCTCACATATTCCTAAAAGATGATCCAGCTAAAATATTCCTTCACGGGCCTAGAGTATGTCAGTCCTTGTAATAAACATGATTCTTCAGATTATGCTCATGCTTCTATGACGGTGATAAGCTTAATCCTCCACTACAGTATAATATTTTTAGTTATCCACATGGAGGATGATCCTGCAAAGGACAAAACACACCTTTTTCCTCTTGCATAACAAAAAAAATGTCCCTTTCTAATGCATATGATAACACAAAAACTAATCTTGAAAGGGGCGTGCCACTAACAAGACAAGTATAATGGTTTCCTAATAGGAAATAATAAAAATGGAAAAAGGAGAGAAGAGAAGAGAAAATAAAAGAAGAGAAAGAAAAGGAGAGAGAAGTGGTGCCAGCTCAAAGGAAATTAAAATATCCTGTTATGCTCTAGAATTAATGTGGATAAGAGAATCTTTCACCAACTTGTTCATATACCTGGTATATTCCTCAAGCATGGGGGTGATATTCCCTTGGTCTGGGCTTACTTGGTACTTTATTTTCACTTGACATTCCTCATGCCAAGTGGCAATCTTCTGAATCATGGTTTCCTTTCATCTGATTAATTCTTTGAGCTAATCACAAGACTTTTTGAGTGACACTAGCTACTTTATCTTTTCAATATCAAAGGAATTTGATAGTGCATCAATGATCTGTTTAAGAGCATAAAGTATCACTTCCTCCTACAAATAATTTTCACCATTGAATCTTACCATTTTCCTAATTGTGACATCTATTTCTTTTGTTGCAGTCTTGAGGGAGACTGCTCTTTTCCTTTTAAATTGAAGATGTCATCTTTGAGTATCAACAAACGATGCTTGATTTCTAATTGAAATTCATTGAGATTTTTGTGATCATTTAAAGCAATGTTATTTTATAAAATCAATGTGTTTTTTCCCATCTTACAGACCTCATCCACTTTTTATTGGATCTTTTCCCAGTTCTTGATATCTGCATTATAGAAAAACATCTGGGCATCACACTCCCTTTTACTCTCCATTATGTCATTTAAGCATTTAAATGTTGAGTTGATTATTTATTATGCCCTGGTGCTCAAGTCTTCCTACCATTTTTATATCACCACCTTCTATATTTTAGGTCATCAACTCAGCCAAAATCAAGAGAACCCAAGGAGAAGAGAAGAGGGTTTGGAGTTCTACTAGCAGATGGAGTTATTGTCTGAGTCTAACTTAATAAATTTTACAAGTACTAGATCATAGCCTAGTTTTATGCTTTCAAATCCTCCATGGTGGCCTTATATTTATCCATTCTATGGGCCACCATATTTTCCAAAACTTGTGAGCTATGTTTCATCTCATTCCTGGAAGGCTCCCTTAGATCATAATGGTAGATAGTGTAACTCTCAATGGGAGCATCTTTCTTCAAAGCATCTGATGAGGGATTATCTATCTCCACATTCCTTTCTCTTGTAGTAGTGAACATGGTTTTGGATTGTGTTTTGGCCTTCTTAATGGGTTTGGCCTTATATGCCTGAGCAATATTCCCTTTTTTCCTTAACCTGTTCTTTGACCCATAGGAGGGGTCTAGTCTAGAATCCCATTGAAGTGGTGGATATTGATGATGGCCTCGAGATAGTGAAAGGTGGTGTCATTGGAGTGATCAATGTTGGGAGTACCACAAGAGTAGGTTATGGGCTCAAGATAAAATTCTCAAATTCTTCATCACTCTCCTTTTCCTCACCACTTTTATTCATTTTACATTCCTCTTCCAAGTAAATCTCTATCTGCTTCAAGACTTCAAACTCTGACCTAGGATAATGAGACCTCTTGAGCAACTTTTTAATTAAACTCCCCTACTGTATATACTAACTATAAAGTTATGCATCCATCTCATCTTCTTCATTTTCTTGTGCCCCAGGCATGGACAAGGCTATGGTGATGTCCTTGTTGCCTTTAGGAAACTCTTTACTAGTCATGGCCTCAAGACCTTTATTATGAGTTGGGTCATGGACCCTGATGCAAGGGAAAATTCCTCATGGTACTTCAATTGAGGCAACATTTCTATAATTAGCTTCCTCAACATCTTTATTTAAGTCACCCAATTCCTTATTTGTTTTTATATGGGTGGGTGTACCCATTTGCAGGTTTACTTCACCACCTTCCTCAGTACTCACCTTCTCCTTTAGTGTTAAACTTGACACCTTTAAAGGGGAAGGGACATCTTGAAACATCTTAGGAGCTACATGTAATCCTTCTTACTCATCCACCACTCTAGAATTGGTGGTGACTTGGGTATCTTATTCTAGCTTTACTTTAGTTTTTTCATCAAATTTGTTAAACTTTTCAACTCTACCCTGATCACCTTGGCTTGGTGGTTAGGTGATGAAATTTTCAACAGATGTCTCTGTATCTGATGAGATGGCTTCTTTATCTTGATGAGCCTGAACTTGAGTAGCCACCTCAACACCAACTTGTACAACATCCTTAAAATATAGAGGATCACCTGAGGCCATAACTTCTTCCTCATTTCCCCCACCTTCCACTCCTTAAGGACGCTCTTCTAAAACTATCCCAAACATTGGGCCTTTATTGGAGTTTTGGATCTTTCCCTTGGATTTCTCTACCAAGTCCTTACTAGCGAACGAGTGAATACACATTGCTTCTTCATCACCTTGAAAATGCACCTATATTTACCTAAGTCTTCTTCATCACATATCCGAAAACTTATGGGCATATGAGGATGTGTCTTCTTTTATCTTTAATGGAACTCTTTTGAAATAAGGTACCTAGACACGACCTCCTTCCTCTTCTTGGGAATCCCAACTAGAGGCAACAAAGATTTATTAATTTTTTTTGCCTTAGGCTACCCTGCCTCTTCCTCCCCTCCTCTCTTCCATGAATATATCTTTGGCGAAGGGGAAATTGTTAGTTGTTGTGCTGGTGGAGCAGGTGGAATAGTGACTGGGATGGCCACTAGAAGGTATGGCATTAGACAAAGAATTAGATATATCATCTAATCTCATTTAGGGCCCCGAAACCTTTCTCGTTTGAGTTTAAGGAAACAATGGAATATATGTATTAAGAATTAGATATATCTTTGTACTTAGCGACCCCTTTTGCCATGAAACCTATTATTTTCTAAATATAAAATAATCGATGAATCATTAGTATAACACAGGCTCATAATAATCTTACAAAACTTGGAAAATGAACAAAATATCCTGAATAAAGTATTAGATCACAATAGGTATATAACCTCCCAAATATTTTGACACTAAAAGGGCACAAATTACTTAGTGTAGATTTGGGCTCCAACACTAGCTCTCATTTGAGGATGTGTACCCCTAGTAGATACATAGAGAATTTTAGAACACAAGACCAGGTGCCATTCCATTGGGGTACAAAGTCAAAAGTAAATAATTATAGCAATCATGAGGGCTCAACAAGACACAATAGACTTGATAAAAATAGATCAGGAGGATCTAAAAAAGAGCACACAATAAAAAGGGATGGAAATCGTATAAACAAGGCCCAAAATAGGGGGCAATGGAGCAATAGATAAAAAAAAGCAATAAAATACTATAAAATATGTACATAATTGTAAATGTACTTAATCCAATAAGTTTTTAAAATTCCTACCATTAACTAGTAGCTTGAGTATATCACCATCCAGGTCTCTCAAGAAGAAGGTATGTTCCCCAATTTGGTAGTCAATGGAATAGGTACCCATTCACAAGGCATCAAACTTGTCATGCTTACCCTTATCCTCATCCCTGTTGTCCCAAAGTAGTACCAAATCACTTAATTAAAAATTTCTTGGAGTGACCTTTCTATCAAATATCCTTTTTAACTTCTCTTTGAACTTGAGGTGTCTTTCCTAAGCTTGTCTTCGAACCTCATCAAACTCAATGATCTGGTTCATTCTACTTTCATAATGATTTATGTGCTCATTATCTTCTATGTTGCATTATTTGATAAGTTGGCAAATGCAAATTCATAGGCAGAATAGCTTGAGATCTATAAACAAGATCAAAAGGGCTTCTGCCTATGGCTCTCTTGGGTGTGATCTTGTTAGCACACAAAACAAATTTTAGTTGTTCACCCCACTTCTTCTTATTTAATTCCAATGTTCATCTAATAATCTTGAGCAAGTTTTTATTACTTAATTTTGCTTGCCCAATCCCTTGAGGATTTTAATTGGAAGCATAATTCAATTCAATCCCATATTATTTGCATAATTACACCAAAGGTTTAGCTTTGAAACTCGTGGCATTTTCAACAATGATCTTGATAGGCACACCAAATCTATAAATAATTTGATTTAAAAAAAAATCCATCACTACCTAGTGTGTCACCTTTTTCATAGGGACTACCTTGACCTATTTGGTGAAGTAATCAGTTGAAACTAGTATCCATCTATGCACAACGCTTGATGAATCAACAATTTCTCCAATGAAATCCATTCCCCATTATATGAATGGGACCTTGATCATCATAGGCTACAAGAAAAGATAACCTAAATCTTTCATCCACTCACAAAATCATTGGCATTTCTCACATCTTCTGACTATTTGAGCAACATCCTTAAAAAATGATGGCCACCAATAACAAGCTCTTAGAATTTTATGGGTTGTAACTTTAGGTGAAAAATAGACACCACATACTCCACTATGGAAGTCTTTAATCAAGTCAACAATTTGTTCCTCTAGTATGCACCTTAGGAGAACTCCATCTAGATTCTTCCATGCAAGCCCATTCTCAGTCAAGAGGTATTTTTTAGTCATAATCTTAAGATTTCTTCTTTGGTTCTTGTCCAAGTTAGGGGGACAAAAAATATTCTTCAAGTAATAAATAATGTCCTTATACCATGGAGATGCAGTAAATTGACTCAAAGAGTCATCAATATTTAAAGTAGCATCATTTACATCAACAACTTGCAAATTGGTCTTAGCCATAAGCTTGGCTAGAACCATCCCTCTTAATAACTTGGTGGTCTGGATATACATATCATACCCTTATAAATTATTAATCCACCTACACCTCTTACTGGATACCTCAGTTTGAGTTAAAATGTCCTTTACCATAGTGTGCAGAACATAAGCAATAATTTTTGAACTCAAAATATAAGGCTTGAATGTCTTATTAGCCTTTAAAAGAAAAAATTATTTTTTCTCAATAATATTATAATTTAGTTTAGGTCCTTACATAGCTTTACTAAAGAAAGCTTTGGGTTGCTCATGACCATCTTCATACTTTTGCAATAGGATAGCAAAAATGATATTATATGATGTAAAAGAGAATATTTGGAATGGATTTGTGTAATCAAGACTGGCCAAAATAGGAGAAGACTTCAAATCTCCCTTGATGTCACTAAATTCTTGGATGGCCTTCTCCTCCCACTTGATGGTCTAGTCTTTTTTGAGCATAGAAGTGATAGGTAAAGTAATCTCTACAAATTTTGAAACAAACCTCCTTAAAAAGTTGATTTATCCAAAGAAAGATTGAATTCCTTTCTTGGATTGTAGGATAGGCACTTTGTAGATGGATTTTACCCTTTCAAGATCAATCACGACACCTTTTTTGGACACTATAGGTCCCAACATTTTTGACTTTTTCACTCTAAAGTGGCACTTCTTAGGATTAAGTGAAATGCTAGATTCCCTACATCTTATCAACACCTTTTTGAGATTCTCTAAGTGCTCTTTCCTAATCTTGGAGTATACAGTGATATCATCCTAAAACATTATAATAAATTGGTTAATTATCCCTAAGAAGGCAATGTCTATAGCCTGCTAGAACATTGCACCAACATTCATCAATCTAAAAGGCATCTTCATATATACATATGTGCCCCATGGCATGGTGAATGCAGTATTGGACCTCTCATACTCTTTGACCACCATCTAGTTATACCCTGAGAAGCCATCCAATGTGGACACATTTATGAACCTTTAACATTTTGTAGCAAGTTGTCCATATTGGGTAAGGGATAATTATATTTCAAGGAAGCTTTATTTAGATTTCAAAAATCCACACTCAAGCAGATATCATCATTCTTCTTCCACACAGGGACTAGATTTACAACCCATGATGAGTACTTGATGGGCTAAATAATACACCCATCCCTCAAATTTTTTAATTCCTCCTGCATCTTGGTGGATAGGATGGGGTTGATGGGTCTTTACTTCTATCTGAAAGACTTGTTATTAAGTTATAATGGGATGACATGCTAGAATAGATCTTCCCTATATGCTTATAGCTTAGAATAAGACCATGCTAATCAGTCTTGGTACTTCTTTAAAAGTTACGTGTAAGCTTTCTTCTCAATTTCACTTAAATAGGCACCCATCCAAACCTTTCTTAGATTCTCATGAGAACCTAAATTTCACTCAGTTACATCTTTTAAAATGAATGAGTCTTTCAACTTGATTCTATTAGCTCCATCCAAAGATGTCTCTAAACTGACCAGTCCTCTTGGGATAGTGTTTATCTTCAACTGGATTATATTTTTTCCAAATAAGGTCTCCTTCCCATCACTGGTTTGAACCATAGGTTCCAATTCTATGAAATAATCATGGAACTCAACCTCACATTTTAGAAACCTCTTAATATGTTCATCACCATCAAAGACTTGCCAATGATGAACATTGTCTGGGACTGAAGGCCTAACAAGCACCTCCACCTGATATTGACAATGAGGGCTTGTGTTTGCAGCATCAAATTGAGCACCTAGCCAAGTGAGTTTATCAGCTTCTTGGTTGAAACTTCTATCATGATAGCAAATTTTGAATGGATCAAAGAACTCCAACAAGTCCCAAACAACATTCCATTATTATTTCAACCTTTTATTTCTCATGGAAAAAGCATTATGGACTTGCTTCACCACCAACTTAGAATCACGCTTAACAACAAAACACTTGATCCCATATTCATGGGAAATCTGTATACCAAGCAAGAGTGCCTCATACTCAAAAACATTGTTAGTGCACTCAAAAGAAAGTTGAAAATAAAACATATAATGTTTACCATTGGAGGCATAAAAAACAACCCCAACATAATTTCCAGTATTAGAGTAAGCCCCATCAAATCACATCTCCCAGAATGCACCCTCTTTGTCAGGTTCTACATCAATAATAGGATGTTGTTCATTAATATCAAAATTCCTAATAAATCTACCTAACTCAACATCTATATATAACACTTCATTGAGAGCATGATTTGGATCCTCAATTATATGCAACATCTTTAGCTCTCTATGGAGTTAGACCATCTTTGCCTCCAAAAAAATGGTGGCATAGGAAAGGTCCATATTTACACTTCTACTCATGTTGGTACCCCATTTTCATGACAGCAACATCCCCCATTTAGGTGGGCAATCCACAACCACTATGTCCATATTTAAAAAATTACCTAGATGCACTACCAACTGTACTACCAATCCCTTAACTTGTCCCACAACTGGTACCTCTCATGAGTCCATGGCATAACACTTGCCAAAGGCTAACGTGATCTTTAATTTGAGCTCATTTAAGACACAGAGCAGAATTAAGTTATATGAAGCACTAGAATCAAACATGTAGTTATGTATAATCATACCATTGATCAAAAAAGTCATATAAAAAGGATCCATGTTCAGTTGAATCTCTATGAGCATAGTCCCCAAATAAACCTCTAGAGTTGGTTTAATAGCCTCTTCTGATTCTTCATCTTCTCCCAGTGGTGCTTGGGGTAATCTAACCTCAATCATAGCTGACCTTTCACCAAAATCTAAATATTCAAAGGCCTTTTTCTTGTGTTCTGATATTCACAATAACTCAACAAGTGGTACAATTATTTTGTTTGACTCAACACTTGATCCATATCACATACACTATACTTAGGAAGAGGTGTGTTTGGTGGAAGGTTAATGGCAGCTTCAATTGGAATGTAGTCACCTATACTTAGGAATGGACTAGGTTGGGATGGATTGATATTCTTCAAGGGTGGATTTTTCTTAGCCAGACTAGCATCCCTAGGGATACTAGACAATATGGGCATTCTATTGCTCTTATTGGGAGCATCTCTAGGCTTAGAAACTTGGGAAATGGGTCCTCTTCTAAAAGCCTCTAGTGCTTCTATATCTTTCTTTGTTTCCTTGTTAGCATTTCCTACCTTTTGATTAGTAAGGGTATTATCTTTAAGAGTAACACCCAATTGCCTACTTCTCAAGTTCATTTCACACTTTTGGGTATTTATTGTGTTAATTAAAAGCTACATATCCTCAACCAATGGATTTACCCCAGAATAATTCTTGATCATCATAGAGTGTAAGAGATCAAAATCATGGATGGGTAACTCATGCTTGTGCTACATTAAAATCGCAAGTAGGGTCAAAGGTTGGGATACTCTCCAATTCAATATCACTCCATAATTATCAATCATAGCATTAATGTGTAACCCTATGGAGGATATCAGTTCACTCTAAGGACTTTGACAATCAAACATAAAAATCTCATAGTCAGATGAGGCATTTTTAGCTTCATCTGGCTCTTCATAGACCTCTTTAACAGTATCACATGGAGGGTGTAGAAGAAAGCATTTATCACACCAATCAATGTCTAAATCAAAATTCATAGCATTTACCTTGGCATTCAAAGGATCAAGCACTTCCCTTCTAATCCCTCTATTCTGGTTTTTGTCCACTCTTTCTTTGCATGCAGGCCTCTTCCATCCATTATTATCTCAGTTATGGAAAGCATGCCCCCTCTAAGCTTGATTTAGGTTTAGAGCCCATTTATGGATATTAGACACTTGAGGGACCCCCTTTTTAGTTCTATCTATATTTTACAACATTTATTTAATAGCAGAGGCCAAAGTCTTGACAATCTCTTCCAAGTTGGTTGTCTTTATAGGCTATGCTTTCTCTGGATTAACTAGCTTCACATCAGCTTGTTTGTTCAAGGGTTTTCCCATGGATTTGATATTAATATAAATTTGGATGGCCATGTTGAATTCCAACCATATATTAGTTGGAGCCTTATCCTTTAGGAAATAAGTAGCCTTCTTATCAAAGGCATCATAATACTTTATCAAGCATGTGATATCACTAGGCCTAATGTTTATGGGTAACTGCATCATGGCCTTATTGAATTAGGTGTTAAATTCTTACACACACTCGTTAGTATTCTTCTTGATATTCTCAAACTTGGCCAAAAAGAACCTTGTATCAATTTTTTCACCATATTGAATCATAAAAACATTCTTCATCTCTTCCCATGAATCAATACATCTACAGAGAATGGAATTAAACTAGGCACGAGCGTCTTCCTCCAACATGTGCACAAATAACTTAATGCACACATCCTCATATTCAACCTCATAATATTCAATAACATTGTGAAAGGCCCTCAAATTTTGATCACCAGTCATTGCATTATTCCCTTGAAACTTTAGGAGGCATTTCCTAACTTCATTTGGGACCTCATTAGGATAGCCTTCCATTTCATCAAAGTTTATAGGCCTAAATTTGGGAACTCAAAATGGAGGATGTGCAATCTCCTCTTGATCTCTATGCCTCATGATTGGTTCAATGTGAGGTTCATGAAAAAATGGTAGAGGGATAAGAGGGGGTGAATGAGGTGGACTGGGCAGATCAAACCTGGGAGGGGAATCAACTAGTTGAGAAGGAGATAGAAAACACACAGAACTATAGGTTTTAAAAGTGATAGAAGAGCTATGATAATTCTCAATAAGTGGAGTATTGATAAATAGTGTAGGATTACTAGGCTCTTAATTTCCTTTAGGAAACAAACTTGGCCCTTAAACAAGCTTCTAAACTTGTCCCCTTCTTCTTTGAGAAATATTTAAGGGCGAGACAAGTTTCTTAGATGGGTCAATTCTA
This sequence comes from Torreya grandis, assembly GCA_037957365.1. Classification (NCBI taxonomy): domain Eukaryota; kingdom Viridiplantae; phylum Streptophyta; class Pinopsida; order Cupressales; family Taxaceae; genus Torreya; species Torreya grandis. Next base: position 1,220,457 of record JARHVA010003587.1, read on the forward strand.
AATATGATATTAGTCCTTCCAGATTTGTAGATAAGAAATAAAACTCAAAACTAAAAGGTAGATACACTTTAAAATGGGCATTGATCTTTCATAAAACCAAAAAACAAAAGTTAGAGTCACCACTAGAATTAAAATTCTAGAAAATAGAAGTCAACAAACTAGTTGTGATACATGCCAAAATCATACTTCACTGAGTTCAAAGAGATAGGAAGCAAAGACATTGAAATACCTAAAATAATTTTCAAAAGATACAAAACACCTTTCAACATGTAACATTAACAGTTCTTTGTAGTAAACATAATAAAAGTGAAATTATCAAACCTAAGAGACTTCTTGGCACCTTCCCAGTGGAGTACTAGATTTGTTGATGACCAGGGTAATAGGTTTAATGTATAATAGTAAATAACTCAACAAGGTGAAACACTCAAAATTATCTACAAGAATTTTAGGAAACACAAGTGACTAGGAATTTAATTTAGAGTCCTTGATAATGGTGCCAGAAGCATGTTGGTTTCTAGTTATACACTTCTATAATCTAGGCTTGCACACTTGAAAGGAAATGGGAAACAAAGATGAAATATCCACTTAGAATATCATTATAGCTAGGGAAGGGTTTAGCATCTAGAATGGAACAAAATGGATAAAATGATTGGGAGGCACCTACAAAGGGTATGGCTAATCCCTTGCTACTTTTGTCTCTGCCTAAACCAAGGTGAGAGGACCTAAGGGGTAGCTTGCTCACATGGAGAGATTATGTAATTCAACCTTCATAGATATTATTGGCACAAGGGGATACAGATATGATCATGACATAACCAAGATTGTTCAATCTACCTAGGAAGGGTTGTCACATAGAATGAGTAAATGTTCTATACTAGACATAAGCTACTAAAGATAGATACAAAAATGATTACAAACTCTAATATAGAGTGATATTAACAATACAGGGGCATAATGAGAGATTACAACACTGAGCTTCAAAGCACCATACACATATACATGTTAGATATGCAAGTTTTTATTCATCTGAGGGCACACAACACTTTATATATGCAAAGGGCATGTTATATGCAAGGTAAAACATAATATGATAGTATTTCTTAGTTGACAAAAAGAGTGCGGAGGGTTAAAGTATGAGCCCAAATAAGTTCAATAAATAGTCATATTATCTTCATAGCAAATGCATTACAGATCTGAAACAAATAAGACAAAACCATACACCAATGGTCCTTGAAGTTTAACAAGCAATAATACGAATATATCCTTCAAGAATTCCTTCCAAATGATTCCATAAGCCCAAGGATACCCTTAAAAAATGCTATCAATACCCTATTCCCAAATCATGAAGTATAAAGGATTTTATAACCTAGATATATTCTCTAAATGGCTACCATAAAGATGAATACACAATATAACAAATCAACTAAATGAAATAGAGCTATGTACTTCAATCAATAGGAAGAGAACCAAAACCATGAGTAGATTTCATTAACTAATTAAACTAAAATTACATACATTGCAATCTGAATAACATACAATTTACCACTATGCAAAACAATTCTATGACAAGGGAGACATATTAAATGCTCTCAAAGCTTGTCAATGATTTTACAACAAAAATAACTTTACCACTACAAGAATCACATAGAGAAAACTCTTTGAGGCTATAGCTCTTGAATAAAAATTTTAACCAAACCTTTTAAAGGGATAAACCCCCTCTACTTATACAATTGAGCTAAGCTTATAATATTCCTAAAAAATGCTCCAATCGGAAGATTCCTTCACAAGCTTGGAGTCTGTTAGTTTTTATAATAAAAATGATTATTAGGATTATGATCATGATCCTATGATGATGACAAGCTTGATCCTCCACTACAATAGAATATTTCTAGTTATCTGTGTGGAGGATGATGCTGCAAGGGACAAAACAAACCTTTGTCCTCTTGCATAAAAAAAATGTCCCTTTCTTATGCATATGATTACACAAAAACTAATCTTAAAAGGGATGTGCCACTAATGGGTGAAGTATAATGGTTTCCCAGTGGGAAACAAGAAAAAAGGAGAAAGGAGAGAAGAGAAGAGAAGAGAAGAGAAGAGAAGAGAAGAGAAGAGAAGAGAAGAGAAAAGAAAAGAAATAAAAGGAAAGAGAACTGGTGCTAGCTCAAAGGAAATTGAAATATCTAGTTATGCTCCAAAATCAATGTGGATAACATAGTATTTTACCAACTTATTATTATACCTAGTATATTCTTTGAGCATGGGGGTGAGATTCCCTTGGTCTGGGCCTACTTTGTACTTGAATTTCACTTGATATTCCTCAATCTAGGTGGAAATATTTTAAATTAGGGTTTGCTTCCATCTAATTAATTCTTTGAGCTGGTCACAAGACTTTTTGAGTGACACTAGCTGCTTTATCTTTTCAATATCAAAAGAATTTGGTGGTGTATCAACAAGTTTTTTAAGAGCATCAAGTACCTAATCCTCCTCCAAATCATTTTCACCATTGAAGTTTACCATTTTCCTAATTATGACATCTATTTCTTTTATTACAGTCTTGAGGGACTGCTCTTCTCCTTTTAAATTGAAGATGTCATCTTTAAGCATCATCAGATGATGCTTGATTGCCAACTAACATTCTTTGGGATTTTTGTGATCATTTGAAGCAATGATCTTTTATACAATTAATGTGTTTTTTCCCATCTTACAGACCTCATCAACTTTTTAGTAAATCTTTTCCTAGTTTTTTATATTTACATTATATAAAAACATATAGGCATCACACTCCCTTTTATTGTCCATCATGTCGTTCAATCATTTAAATGTTGAGTTGATTATTTATTCTACCCTAGTGCCCAAGTCTTCCTACCATTTTTTTGTTGCCCACCCTCTGGATTTTAGGTCATCAACTCAACCAAAATTGAATGAACCTAAGGAGAAGAGAGGAGGGTCTGGAGCTCTACTAGTAGTTGGAGTTGTTGCTTTAGGCTCACTCAATAAATTTTACAAGTACTAGATCACCTGGTTCTATACTTTCAACTCCTCCATTTTAGCTTTATCTTCATCCATTCTATAGACCATCATGTTTTCCAAAACCTATGAGCTATACTTTAGCTCATTCTTAGAAGGCTCCCCTAGATCATAATGGTAGACAATGTAACTCTCAAGGGGAGAATCTTTCTTCAAAGCATCTAATGGGGGAATAACTATCTCCACATTCCTTTCTCATATGGTAGTGAATGTGGTTCTAGAATGAGTCTTGGCCTTCTTAGGGGGTTTGGCCTTATATTCTTGAGCAATCTTCACTACAACAATCTCCCCCATTTTGGTCATAATGTTCCTTTTCTCCTTGACCTATTCTTTGACCCAGAGGAGAGGTCTAGTTTATAATCCCATTGAAGTGGTGGACATTAATGATGGCCTCAAGATTGTGAAAGGTTGTGTCATTAGAGTGATCATTTTTGGGAGTGCCATAGGACTAAGTTGTGGGCTCAACACAAAATGCTCAACTTCTTCATCACTCTCCTTCTCCTTGCCACCTGTATCCATTCCATGTTCTTCTTCCAGGTTCAAATCTATCTACTTCAAGAATTCAAACTCTAACTTGGGTTGATGAGACCCCTTGAGAAAATTTTCAATTGAACTCCCCTACTCTGTTGACTTACCAAAATTTTGAGCAACTATCTCATCTTCTCCATTTTATTGGGCCCTAGGCATGGATGAGGCTATGGTGATGTCCTTACTACCTTCAGGAAACTTTTCACTAGTCATGGCCTCAAGACCTTTATTATGGGTTGGTTCATGGACCCTGATGTGAGGGAGAAGTCCTCATGGTACTTTAATTGAAGAAACATTTATAGAATTACCTTCCTCAACATCTTTATTTAAGTCACCCAATTCCTTATTTGTTTCTATATGGGTGGGGTACCCATTTGTAGGTTTACTCCCCCACCTTCCTAAGTACTCACCTTCTCCTCTGGTGTTGAACTTGACACTTTTGGATGGGAAGGGACATCTTTTAGCACCTTAGGAGCCACCTGTAAGCCTTCTTGCTTAGTGACAACTCCAAAATTGGTGGTGACTTGGGTATCCTATTTTGGATCTACTTTGGCTTTCTCATTAGATTTGTTCAACTATTTAACTCCACCTTAATCACCTTAGCCTAGTGGTTGGGTGATGATATTTTAAACAAATGTCTTTGTATCTGATGAGATGGATTCTTTATCTTGAGGAGCTTAAACTTGAGTAGCCACCTCAACACCAACCTATACAACATCCTTGAAAGATAGAGGATTACCTGAGGCCACAACTTCTTCCTCATTACCCCCACCTTCCACTCCTAAAGGACCCTCTTCTAAAACTAGCCCAAACATTGGGGCCTTTATTGGGGTCTAGGGTCTTTCCCTTGGAATTCTCTACCTAGTCCTTACTTGCAGAGGATTGAATGCACATTGTTTCTTCATCACCTCAAAAATGGGCCTATATTCATCTAAGTCTTTTTCATCACTCATATCCCTCAAATTTTGGGCATATGAGGATTTTTCCTCTTTTACCTTCAAGGGAACTTATTTATAAAGCAGGTCCCTAGACATGACCTCCTTCCTCTTCTTGCGACTCCCATATAGAGGTAGCAAATATTTATTAAGTATTTTTTCCTTGGGCTACCCTACCTCTTCCTCCCTTCCTCTTTTTCATGAATATATCTTTGGTAAAGGGGCAAATATTAGTTGTTGTGCTGGTGGAGTAGGTGGAATACTGACTGGGATGGTTGCTCGAATGGCTAACACTATTAGGGCTCCCTCTACCAAAATAGATATGGGGGTGGCAATAGCTAATGTAACCTCCTTAGTAACAATTGTGTCCTATTTTTTAGCAAGACTTATTATTTTCAAGAAGGATAGCCTAGCCTTGGACTGTGATGTTGTTATTGATTCTACATCAAATGGATTGGTGAAATTAATATCACCAATCTTGTACTTCCCTTTACCCTTCATTGTCAGTGGTGGAGCTGAAGGATCACTATTATATCTTGGGAGAAAATCTTTTATTTCTTGAACCTGTTTGAGATTTTGGAGGGTAGGGGTATCATATGCACCAAGATCAACCCCATGTTCTTTTAACCCCCTAAAGGTTCTCCTCATATTTTCAAAGGCTCTTCATGTGATAGAATCATTCTCCATAACATTGAAGTCCACCTATGAGATGGCTTGATCTTCAATATTAGTTTTAGTATATACTAATGATAATGTCATCTTATCATATGCCATATCCTTGGGGATGGGAATGATATTATAAGTAATTACCTCTACACTATCAGCCTCATGTAATCAAGTTTTTTGACATCTTCTTTGGTGGTGCAGTCAGAACAGATATCTTCATAATGTGATTGATGCAAAATCACATTGGTTACCATGTTTACCAACCATCTAATGTCATAGTTGGTCCTAATTGGTATCTTATCAATTGCATACTGACCCATTTCTTGTTCCAATCCTTTCACCTTGGAAATAGAAGGACATGAATAATATCAAATCACAATGGTAAATTTAAAGGGATTGTTTATCTTTATGGCCACTATCATCTCATGTGGAGGCACCATCTATTGGATCAACTCCATTACTTCCAACTTATTATCCATGTATCTTGGCAATTTGTGTGGATAGCCTAAGTAACCACTTGCCTTGATGTAGGTGAATGCCCTAAATTGAATGTAAGAGGTGCCATATTTCTCAATTATCTCCTTAGCTACCTTGGACATTTTATTGAGGATCCTTAAAGGAAAAATACACTCATCATAATGTTGAAGAATCAATTGTAGACCCTATAAAAAAATTTATTAAATCCATCCATGGTGATTTCTGGGTATACTTCAAAAATTCTCATTCCATTAGGGTTCCTAGTGAGCCCCTAGAATGTCCTATTGTGCACCAAGTTGTACATTAAATAAGAGGACATGTAAAATGTATCTGTGAATGCCTCTTTAGAAAATATTGTTGCCTAGAGATGTATCATCTATCTATGCAAATTATCACTTAAGATAGTTACCCAATCCAACTTATTTTATTACTCCAATACACAGATTAGGATTAAGAACATCTAGGGCTCAAATTTATCTATGGTGGGAATCCCATAAATCTTGGAATCCATGGAGATGATGTATTGGGGTAATTCATTAAATTCCATTAGCTTTAGACTTTTAGACATTTTGAAGACCTTTTCCCTTTTCTTGGCTAGCCAGTAGGAGTTAACAATGTCCCAAATTGCCTTGTCATTTTTCTTTATGTACTCCTAGCATTCCTCTAGGGAGAGTGTAATTATTTTTGGTTTGGGAGGAATTATGAGCATGGTTCTGGAGGCCATAGGGGTGAAAGAGAAAACAACCAAATGGCTACCATCCATGATGGTCTTGGTGTTTGGTTGGTATACTCGAGCACATACAATAACCAACTCTAGGTACCGAGTAGCCAAAGGGAATACTTCTACAAGGGTAATGCAACTCATGTTGAGGTTATAAACTACTAGAAGAAGGTTGGGTTGCTGCAAGACATTCAACAAGACCACAAAATATAACCCTTGAAAATTCATGTCTTTGATCCCATCCAAGATAGAGACAATGTTGTTCTTCATAGATTTTGAAGATGCTACCATTTTTTTTCTAATCAAAAGGTTTGCACACAATTGAAGCTAAAAATCCATGAAAAATTCATCGTAATATCCTTTTCATGTTATACGTAGCTAGGGCATACAAATAGCTCAAAGGCATAATTATAAGCTCTAAATGCAAAAGGTAAACATAAATGAAGGCAAATGCCTTAGTTATAATCCTCATATTTTAAAATTAGGGTTATCATTAATGCTTTGAAGCATAACAACTATTTTCCAACTACCCTCTTTAATTACTTGAGCTTATTTTGAAAAAGGAAGGAGAAGGTAAAAATACTTCATGTCGAATGATTCTCTTTGTAACACATGAACCCATATAAGCAAAATTTTCAGTACAATACCTTTTTGGGCCTTTGGGGACTTTTGTACCTTTTCACTTTTTATTTCTTTTGGGGTAGTGGTGAAATATGTCTTGAGCTCCCCATGGGATGTGAGAATGTCACATTCATCATCTACCTTTACAAATTTAGGTGTTCGAGCTCTCAGGGACCTTTTGAACCTTATTCACCAAAAGGTAAGTGAGGCAATCTTTAAAAAAGGCCTAAAACTTGAATGACCCCAAGGAGCCACCACATGTTCAATACAAGTGCTTGCTTAGATTATCAACCAACTTTTCACCTTTACACCATTCTTATTGAAGCAAGGAGGGGTGCAGGATTCTTCCAATCCTCGAAAATGCTCTCTTAACCTAAAAATGAATTGAATAAGTCATTACCTTAGAAGCTTGGCAGATCATTTTCATGGGATGAAGTCTTAGGGGCTCCCTTGAGACAACCACATGTATTTTGTTCAGCTCATCAGATGATTCCTCACCTTAGTCACCAAAACACATTGAAGGTGTGACACGACAATTTCATCCAAGGCCTCAAAACCTTTCTCCTTTGAGTTTAAGGAAGCAATGGAATATATGTATGGAGACTTAGATACATCTCCATACTCAGTGACCCCTTTCTCTATGAAACTTGTTATTTTATAAACATAGAATGATCAATGAAACATTAATATAACACATGATCACAAGGATCTTAAAAAAATTGGCAAATGAGAAAAATAGCCTGAATAAAGTATTGGATCACAATAGGTATACAACTTCCTAAATCCTTTGACACTAAAAAGGGCACAAATTACTTGGTGTAGATTTGGGCTCCAACACAATGGAACCACATGTATAACCCACTACACCACTCTACCATGCATGACATATCAACATGGTACTTTGCTAGATGAGTAAGCAACCCATAAATGGATTGGGTGAATGAGATACTTGGACAAGGATGACCATCACTCGAGGATTATATAAATAATAGGTTTCCTAAAGGATAAAACCCCATTCAAAGGGTATTAGTGTGTGGGCCCACACTAATAACCTTCAAACCTTAGAAGGCACTAGGTTTCATCATCAAACCTCCTAGGGATCCTTAGCCCAATACAAGCATCTAATAACCCTATACAGTTATGATTTCGAAACTCATTAGGCAAGGAGATTCACTCAAGCCCATGGGTATCCTTAAAAAGTCTAATGACATAGAGTAGGACTCAGAAAGAGCAAGTAAAATTATTGATTAGGTTTAAATATATCAACCTAATAATAATAAGGTACCATAACAAGTACAATAGGTCCTAACAAGATGTCAAGGTACCATCAAGCCAAGCCTTGTAACATACTGAGGTCCACCAATAGCTAACATTGATCCACTACCAAGGTGACAAATATAAGACTTAGGGGCATAGAACCTTATGTTCTCATAATCAAGGACCAGTTCAAGTTTTACCCCATAAGTTGAGATGCTACAATTCACATTCTTACATTAATTTTACCTATGTTCCATCGATTAGGGAATGACATCCCCCCACATATGGCCCAACAAGAGGTAAATAATTATCATGGCATGAGGTATCTAAATTTTTAATTACCAATGTGAATGCTTCATGTCCACCAATCCATAGTGTATATACATGAAAAGGTCCTAACCTCTTTAATAGTCTCACTATGCAAGTGCAAACACAACCATAGGAGTTATTACCTAGCACAAGATGAACACCAACTATTAAAGTGTACCAATATTGATTGTGTTATCTGATCAGAATTATATAAATGAATTCCTATCCATAGGGTCTTCACATTAATAATTCATTACAACTCTATAACTTAAGAACAATGAATGATTTAACCAAAAGAGCAATGACTTATTAGAATGTAAATTTATGCCATTAGGCTAATTACTATGTCATAAATTTAGACCAGCTATGTTTATATTAATACATAGTCGGTTGCTACAAAATCATTGCTTGCACATGTCCAACCAATTCTACCAAGAACAATGTACCAAATTAGAAACATGTTGAGTAATATAGAATCAACTCATAATTCTAGTTAACAATCATTTATTATGGTTGATTTCATTTAATTCCAAGCTAATAATAATCCATTTAATAACTTGCCATTTGACTATGGCTTCATGCTCACACTACCATAATAAAATATGTTTACAATAACATATAATATCATCAAGTTAGTAATGTGAGAAAGGATATCTAATAAGTTAGATTCATGAGTTAATGCGGAAATAGAGTTGCTGAAAATAACATCAGAAGACTAGTTTCCACAAGGCTATATCATGGTCTGTTTAATATATAAATTCTATCACCTTATCAAATTGAGGTCTTATTATCAATTTGAATGAAAACATATATACAAAGACTTTATACACTTAATTGCTTAAGCAATAAGTGTTTCTGAGATTAAGATTTTTTTATAAATATAACCGGAATGCTACAAGCACCCCACCATTAACCAACAAGGAAGTGAATAGAATGATCATTTCACATACATAATTAAATAGATGAAGTCAATAATTAACATTAACACATATATAATTATTCCATCCATGATTATTATAGCCTCATAAGTCAAACCATATGGGTAATTATCCTCAAAACGAGGGAATGCCAAAACTTGAACTTAATTATACTCATGGTTGAATCACTATAATATACAACTTTTAATATAACATAATCAATCCTTAAGAAGGATGTCATTCATAAGTGCAAAAAAAACACCAAAGGTTGATAATTTTTATATATGAATACAATTACGATCCGGAAGGCATAAGCACAAGGAACGCATTGTGTTACCATAGAAGTAAAAATGTTTGAATCAGGTATTCATGTAATATGTGCCAACTACAATAATTTTGCATTAAATAAACTTAGCCAACCACTTAATCACCTCCACACCCTCCATGGAATGACAATGACATACACTAACTTCAATGTGTAACTAGTTAAATAGGGAACCAAACAAACAAGGGAAGAACCAAATGGATGCAAACTCTTGCACTGAAAGAGGTGAAAATAATGTGTCAACTTATAGCTAGCAATGTAAATTTCCTCCCCAGTGAACATTATGGAAAATAAATTATATTTTAATAACACAAGGCCAGCAAGAGGAAAAATAATCACTGGATTGAATCCACATTAATTTAATTTGGGCAACCCATAATACACATTATTGTACTATCTTTTTCAAAAGATTAATCCTCAATAGACTATCATATAAAACTTCTAATCAAGCTAAATAATGTAACCCCAAATAGATTTTGAAGACAATAACAACCATGTACATAGAAAGCATATGAATGGCTACAACAACGAATAGAGTTTCAATTTACATATCATCATAACTAATCTAACAATTCTAAATAATTCCTTTTTCCTTCCTACAAGTGTGACCATCCACGTAATAACATAACTGAAAGTACACAGAAACTAATTTCCTCATGCATAATATAAAACCTTAAACATTTCCAGCCACCAATAAGGGAAAAATAATGCCAAATTTAAGACGTGAGAGTAAGGAAAATATCAATATTACTGCCTATCATTTCAAAAATAACCTCTCACAACCATCCTTTCTCAAAACTTAAATATGAATCTAAGCATTAAAACTAAGGATACAATAAAATTAACTCCAATATTTCTTTCTTAAAATAAATTGTGTCTTACCATACAAAAGCCCAACTAAGTAGTTGTTCACTACTCTTTCCTCTTTCCTTGCTTGCATACCAAGTCATATAAACACAAAATCCACAAGAACAAAAAGCACCAGCTCTAATAAGCAAGCATTACATATTAAAACCAAATAAGCATGTTATGAATGTACAATAGGAAGATCAACCAGAAACTTTTAGTGTTATGTTATCATAATTTGTCAAATAAATATAAATATTATCATACCAAGAGTAAACATAGCTTAATAGGAGAAGCCTGGTTATTACCATTTCACTTTAAATGGTAGCATATGCTAGCATAACCATAATAACAACATGAGGGTTATGTAAGGAAGTCTTACATACTATCAAAAACTATTGCCATGGTTTCATTATAAATGGGGATAAAAGTCAAATACAAGACACATCTATTTCAATCACTACCCAGAAGGGTATTCGATAGTGAAGCGTATATTATCATATTTCTAAATAATCGAGGTAATTTTTATATAAAGTGGTAGAGTCAAATTTTGGGGAAATTTACCATCTCAACAGTATGTAAGAAGGTATGTACCAATTTTTATGTTGAAATATTCACTATACCATTATGCTAAATTTAAAAGATTTTACCAATTAATTCATCCCAGAATTTATTAAAATTTCATCCAAGTAACCATTCTGGCATATTAAAAACAAGTAATCATTTAGGTATAACAAGATCAATAAATCATATTAACTAAATAAAATAGGTAACCAGCCAACCTATTCAAAAAAATTGGGCATCATAATAGGTTTTTACATACCAATTTCATGCATACAAACCTTCATGCACCTGGCTGCGATATAGATCCATGTGGGTATGGCAAAACATACCTCCATGGATGTATGCCCTAATAAGGTTCTCAAAGGAGCTTATCAAAATTAAATTAAAATATATTCAATATAATTTAAATAGGGAATTGAGATTCACATGCCTGACATGTGCAAATGGAAGTTTTTTATTCCAAGTTTGGTCTCCCATTGTGGTGCCATACTAGCAGCAATAGTGTCAGCACAATCCCCTACACACAACACTACCATTTCCCACTCTCATTCTATTCATCCTTTCCTTCTACCATTGTCTAACACTTTTATTTTCCTTCATTCCTTCCCCCAGTGGGGTGGTGACCTATGTAGATCTGGAACCCCTATATTTTCTCCACAACTCCTTTCTTTCCTCCAATTCTCCCCTTCAATTGGTGGCTAAACACAAGGCTGAAAACTCTTATTTTCTTCATGATCTCCATCTCCACCCTTATTCAATCCCTATCACCATTATCCAAAGGTCAATGCTTTAACAAGTTAAAATTTATTTCCCAACCAAGTCCATGGCCAAGGGAAGAAAAAGAAAGAAACAAAATAAAGTTTCACAAAACAGTTGATTTGCATTAAAGAGGAAGAATAGCTTCCATCAAACATTTACTATTTATTTCCAAACCTGAGTCACATGGAGAGTAACCCACGTGGATTGATAGTTGAGGGAGGTTAAAATATTTCTTTTATTTTTTTATTGTCTTTGCCATATAGGCATTCAATGCACCCCTAAGCCCATACTCCAACCAATATCAAACACTTAAACCTTTTTACAATTCCCATGCATTTATAAATTATATGGCCTTTTCAAATTGCCAAGGCATCATGCCTTAGATGTTAAAGTACAAGTGTTTACAATACTAAGCTAAAGTATTATTATTAAATCAAATCAACATCTCTCTCTTTTATGAATATTATTAAAAGATAGCGAAGGTCTCTCCACATAAAATGCCAACGTAATAAGACTCCAATGCATCACAATATTTAAACAATTGGAAGATATATAGCTCTAGGACATATTAAAATAGATCCTGCTACCAACATTACATGAAGATATCTTATTCAAGAAGTTTCCAATCTTCACATATTAATGCCACACAATGAAAGAAATGAAAGTCAAACTTCTCTCTATGGGTAAACTAAAATATACAAGTGGATCAAAATCAACTACTAAGAGTTCTAGTAATCCTCTATACAAGGTAAGTGGGACTAAATATAAGAGTTATTAAAAAGACATAGCTAATGTAACTTTAGATCCATCTCCTCACCTAGTTTTATTAGCTCCTCCATAGAGAGTTTTCACCAACCTTCCATAATCACTAGCACATGTTTTACAGTAGTTCTTAGAATGCAATGTCATATATCTACCTCACATCAAATATGTTGATATGACACAACCTCTTCCAAAAATATATGATTTGAATGCATTCTATGAATATCATAAGGTAATAGGCCATACTATAAAGTGATGCATCACCTTGAAACATAAGATACAAGATTTAATATAGGTCAACATCATTGATGTGGGCACACCTATAGAGGCACCCAAAATTCAATGAATAGAATCTAAGGAATTAAAAATATGTTCATATATGTTTCCAAAGAATATAAAAATGAGGTAATGGGTGCTATAGGTGTTCACTATATATATCAAGCACATCTACCACTAGTATCATATCATCTTACTATAGAAGAAGCTCATCCCCTACATAATATCATTAGTGTGTATCACACTATATTACCAAATAGACCACTCATCACTTTCTCAGAGTAGGAGATCATTGATGATGATTCATACTTATATATACTCTTTGTATAAGCCTACATAGATGATCATCCTATTCAGAGTGTTATGGATGAAAATGGGTCAAGTATTAACATATACATTATAGCACTTCTATAACATTTGGAGTATTTAGAGAAGGATATTTATTATACCAACACATTTATTCTTGGTCTTAGTATCATTTCATATCTCCATCGAGGATATTATACTTCCAATATAGGCTAGACCAGCACATGTGGCCATTAGATTCTTAGTAGTAACTAGTGTAGGCATATTTAACATGTTATTGGGTAGGCCATGGATACAATAGCTATGAGCCATCCTATCTACCATGCACAAATGCCTTAAATATATAAAGGCAACTTCAGTGATCATAGTTGAGGTCTTTCATTAGAGGATCATCTACTTGTCCCATAGATAGTCACATTGTAACTTTACCAATTACAAATTTGAACACCATTCCTATATGTACACCAAAAAATTTAGTGGAGCCACTAGTGTAGTGAGGTCTACTCTTACATTGTTACCACATACGTATACTCTCACATAGATATGATTATTAGAGAGATCCCTATGTCAGAGATATGTTGCAGATTCTAGAGGGCCTCCCTATTTTCCATTTCTTTTGAGATCAATATTTTTTTAATTCTCAGGGTTTGTAGCACATGGTTCCTATGCTAGATATAACATCTTATACCATATAGGTCCCTAACACCCCTATAGTTCACAAGATAACACAATTAGTTTCATGGATTCCTCACACCATTTCATAGGCCGTGCTAGTTATAGATCATTGAGTACAGTAAGTTTTGGGATGTCAGTTGTAACCTTTCCATAAACACACATAATCATTATTCCATTATTTGACACAGGACACATGAACAGTGAGTCTCCCATGAGACTCATCGGTTAGTATTGTTCCTCCCTTCTTGTACATATTTTAATTATTTCTCACTCCTTTTATATAGTTTCATTTTCATGTTGCTTGTACATAATCTAGATTATATCTAGAAAAACTAATAAAAATATAATATGTCAAAACACAAAAACATCCAAATATTTACCTAGAAAACAAAAATTATAGATTCTATGCATTGCCATGTTTAAACTTCTTGTATTTTTTAGATACTACATATGCTAGCTATCTTAGTATAATCAATTTTTATCATACATATATTCGTCATTTGTTCCTTTTGAGTTATTTCATATTTATATAGGATTCAGGTCCACTATGCTGATCCAAATTTGTTACTATATACCCACTAGGGGCATACACACAGATACACAAGTTCTTCATTTGACATGTTTGCCCATTTAGAGGCACCCTATACATAGTTTCAATTATTAATTTACATATTTCTAAACTTTACATCATAGATTTAGCTTTGTTATATCTTGATTTTGATAATCCTACACCTATTTAGATTAATTGTTGACTACTACTCCTCTACACTCACCTTATGTGCATTTTTACTCTTATATAGATTTGTACCACATGTTCATGCATACTTTCAATTCTAGATTTCTTAATGTAGACTTGATTATATGTCTATGGTTCTTCTATTTCAATGGAATTTAAATATTTCATTAATCTATAGCTCTATGCCACTTCTTTTCTTTATATGTATGATTTGGACATGTGCCCATGTCATTATGTGTGCCTTCATGATTATGTATATAGAGATTCAAACATGTCTTTCCATGTGCCTATAAGCCAAATTATTTGTTACTGACGTATGTGGAGATTTGAACATGTTATTATATGTCTTGCTTTCTTATATTTAGTGACATGTGCGCATGTCCCTTGTATTTTTCTCCGTTCGAATACTTTGCATGCCTCATGTGTGTTGTATGTATGTTTTCTTGTATGCATCAGATCTGTGACACTTTTTTCCTATTTATTACACACTCCAATTATTAATTCCATAAGACCCCTCATGTATCTCTCCTTCCTACTTGGGTGTTGTGATAGATATCATGTCCCATCCCCTTAGGTAGATACTCAATTAATACTAAGATTTATTATTCACATACATTGTTATATGTATATTGACATCCTTGTTAAATTCTAGATCTAACATACATTGTACAATACAAACATATGGTTAAATGAGATTGCATTCTGATGTTATGTATGCACATCATATTGATTTATTACACATATATCATATATGCTCCACCTAACACACATTATTTAGAGATTTTTATTTTAAGGATAGTTCTTGCATAGATTCAATAACTCCCCTCAAAATAATGGGAATTCACAGTGATTTATCATAGAGATTAGTATAATTTTTAAGACACAGGCTCAAAATACAGAAATCATTCTCAAGAAAACATGGTGGGAAATAATGACACAGAGAAGAGTTACATTTACACATTAATTTGAAAAGGTAGACGTTAATGCCCAAATTGGGACACAAATACCACATGGCACTACCATCCAAGATATGGCACTATTGTCTATTAGCCTCAATTTCATAAAATTATTTATTTAAAAAAAATTACAATAGGTAAAATCTAGGTTTAAATGAATACAGTTATATTTTACTAGTTTTGGTTCAGTTTAGCACAAATTCATATTAGTTTTCTCAGATTGGGGGCATAGTACTCGACATGATCATTCCCATTTCAATTCAGATGCTCAAATACATATTTTTATAACTCAGTCCCAAATACTTATGGTCATATATCATATTGGGGGCATGTGCATGGAAAATTATTTCCATATGATCAATTATTTCCATGTCATTATATATGTTGTACATATTAGACACCATATTCTAGTTTACACACTAAATTCATGCCTTACTCCATGTGCATTGGTTTGCACTAGTAAGTAGACAAAAACCACATAATATACCTAAGTGGTTCTAAAACTAACATCTCCAATTAGACATCTCCAGTTAGACATTCCCAGTTACATCACGTAGTTTTAGTTTTAGATGCATCTACTACACATGGGTAGGAAATGATGGAGTCATAATATACATGAGTTATTGAGCCACAAACACATGTGTATTGATCAATACATCAACTCTATCCAATATATTCACCAACTAATAACTATATACATGCACACACAAGTTGTCACCAGCTTTATGCATTATTTCACGTACCCAATGAGGTGTATTTTTTATTTTTCTTTCTCTTATCTCTTTTTACAGTTTTATATCTCTACTTAATTTTTTATCTTTAATCAAATTTATCTTTGCCTTTGATATCTTTTAATTAAGGACTGATATATGGATGTTTCACTTGCAAGACATGCAATGGAGTATGCTTCACATACTTAGATCTAGATGCATTTTATTTTCTTCTTTTTAAATTCTAGGTATGCTTATTTTTCCTTTATCCTAGTCATTTCACTTTGATATGTTTCTATAATAAAGGAGATGGGACCAAATTTAATTACCTAAAAATTACAATTGAGTGTTAAGACTGCTACTTGAGATCACCCATCCTTATATTATCCCTAAACCTATCTTAGAAATTGTTTTCACACTTATCCAGCCTTTGTACATGTCACAGGCATCCCTAGACATCCATAAAAAAATCTCAAACCCTCATTTTAACATCCTGACCCTTCATTCCTTAGGTTATACCATCTAAACAATAGTGTCGTAATATGGACAATAACCCCACATGGTGGTAATGCCCCAATACTAGTGTTATTATCCTTTCCCTCTTTTTACCTCAAACATATATCTTTTAAAATATAAGACAACATAGGTTCAACCTAGACCTCTTTTAACACCTTCAAAAACACCATAATAGCATATATACCTAACTTTTAGCCCTTTAACCACTACATAAAAATTAGACGCAAATTACATAAAGAAACTCAAAACAAGTTGTGCACAATCAAGGTTATCAATCCAATTCTACCTTACTTCTGCATACAACCATTTACAACATTCATAAGCTTAGATTACTTAGATATTTAATCTCAATCACATTTAAGGCACTCAAGTCAACATTCATACTAGCTTCACTTGCACTTACACAAACACCTAGGTGGGGAAAACTACATTAGGCTTGATCCCTCTTTGGAGTATTGGTATGTAGGCAACTATCATCACAATGAAGTCTTGAGAATATCCAGCCTACCCACTAAAAACACACTTTATTTCTTATATCAACATAATGCCCTAGTAACATGTAGGATTAGGGTTTTCACATAAAATCAATCAAAATAGGTCATATACAGAGATCTATAACTCATGTGCACAAGAACAAGATTGACAAACTCAAAGATAAATGCCCCTAGAAGCTCAAAATTATTCTACACAAATGATAGTACTACTAAAATAGGTACGTTAGCACCATATGGCACTACTATATAATTAGGTACATACTATCCAAGAGGAATTTTGACACTTACATCTTATTTGAAACACTCAGAATATCTTCGGTCTTAGTTTTTAGCCTCTAGATCTCTCATTCCAGCTATTTTCTAGCTAAGTTTTATTTACGTTATTTATTGTTATTTTCAAAAAGGTCAAATTAAGTCAATTTGGTTATATATCAATGATTACATTTACGACATATTTATACCTTGATTTACTATACTCAACTCTTTAACAACATATTATTTTCATACACTAAGTCCTAAAAGGTCAAAACAACAATCATGTATAAATTTTATAAGTTAGAATAAAATTGAGGACCGTGATTTGATTCATATTGATATGGTGAAATAAATGAAATAGAAGGTTTTGTTGATTCATTAATTCCTTAAGGAGGCACAAGATCAATATAAAACATATGTAGACTTGCATAGGATTTGCATTCTTACATGTTAAGCCACATAATAGTATAGTTTATATTGGCCACAAACCTAAGTTGTCATTATATTTTATAGGACCACTTGATATTCTAGAGTGTCTTAGCCTAGTTACTTATAATATTGCCTTAAAAATTAGTTTTTATATGATGCATGATGTGTTAAATGTTTATGTATTAGGAAATTATGTGCCTAACCAAAAACATTTTTTTTTATTTCACTTCTTTACAAATGGATGATGATTCATTCAAAGTATAACCCATGAAGATTATCAACAGTTGATCGATTTAACTTTGGCATCATGAGGATGACAAAGTGAATGTCTTATGGGAATTATATATCACAATTACTACTACGTTGGAAATTAATTACAATATACAAAATATATATTCTCTTATTTTTGAAAGAAACTTCTGAGTTGAAGTTTCCTATCATGGGAATTATGTAGTGCCCCACCTTGAGACCCACGTTTGTGGACCATGGGAGTCCTCCTCAAAATTATTATTATATTATGTAATTATGTGGAAGTGATTTGGTGGAAAAGACTCAAATATAAATGTCTATTTATAATGACATGTGAATGCATGTGTCTATGTTTGTGTGTGTGTGGGGCGGGGGGGGGGGTTGTGGATGTGGGGTTATCAGATCATCTATATGTGACTACATCTTATTTATAATGTGATCATAGATTCTTTATTAACATATAATAATTATGTGGCATTTAATTATATTTTAAATGATTATTTCCATGATGGACTATGGTTTTTTTAATTATTGGCATATATTATTGAGATTATGGATTCACACTTGTCATACCATAGCTCGGTACCATGATGTATATAGTTTATGTGAAAATGATAAGATGGTAAAACCGGTAATACAATTTTAATATTATTGAGATGAATTGGTAAAGTTTTACATATATTCCATTGGGGCAGTACTTGAGTCAACCCATAAGAGTGGCGGTAGTAATTTCAACATGGTTGTAAATTTAGCAACATCCAGATCACTAGGATTAATTAGGATCAACTTGCATGAAAAACATGTGGATTAAAGTGAACACTTCACTTATATAAACATAGGTAAAAAATGTTAAAAAAAATAAATTATGAATCAAATGTGTAAAATGGAAAAAATAAATAAATAAAATAAAATACTAACAAAAAAAATCATCACCATGATGAAAAATATTGAGTAAAATATACAAATGACTCCAAAATCTATTGGGGTTGAGAGTTAATGGTCACAATTACACCCTATATCATTAGACAAACTTGAGTGAATCACAATCAAGAATTCACATTGATAGTGTGTATAAATTAAATGGTAAAGAGAGCCAAGAAATGTTGCCTTAAAAGTGAAAGAAAACTTTTGGTGAAAAGTGATTAGTGCTTTATATGATTTTACTCTACTAGTGGATTTTATTCTTTACTATACATAAAATTACTTCTTAATTAAAGCATGAGATTACATTCCATGATATAATGCTTGTATCTCAAGTAGATATGGGTTTGGGGACCTTGTTCTTATTTTATATCTCTTCTCTAGCTTATTTTTTAAGGTTTACTAATGTTTCTTGCCTTTGTGATATTGGGATATGATTGACTTCATAATATTATTATTCATTTTAATCTTTATTACTCTATGTGATTTTACATGTTGAGCCGACTTTTATTCTTATTTATATTTTTATGTGATCTCTCCCATGTAGCTCAGTGGTTAAAATCAAATGAAAATAATGAGTGAATAAGAAATGATGTGGTATCAGTTGGGGATAAAGTATTGAGTTGACATCCATCAAGTTGCTTAGTGAGTAACTTAGAAAAGTAGTCATAGGATTCCTCACTACCCCCATATAGGTATGTGCACTCATCATCAGAGTGGTCAGGTGGAACATGTCACCAAATGATATCCTTATCGGGTACCCTTTTAAAAATATGTCGAGATTAGCTAAGGGGACATAAATTCCTAGTATCATAATGCACACATTCTAACTTCTATTTTTTTTTTCAATATATTTAAGGAAAATCTAAAAATTGTGATAGATTTTATATTGCATAGTGGTATAGTTAAATTATCAATATTACTATATTGATCTTATTTCCTTGGGATCACATATGAAATGAGGAATGCTTATGAGTTGATAATATATATATATATATATATATATATATATATATATATATATATATATATATATATATATATGTATATATATATATATATATATATATATATATATATATATATATATATATATCATTCACTACATCATTTGAAGCCTTAGTGATTGTTATTTATATGTTACTTCTCTTATATGCATTTAAATATGAACATGATTAATAATTGAATAATATAATCCATGGTGACAATTATAATTACTCTGTATGATTAATATAATGGACTATCAATTATTGTGGAGTGAGATTTGTGATTTTTCATTTTAAGTTATAGACATGTTCTCTATTTTTTATTAAACAAATTATATTTGATTAATTTGAGGCCACACTTAATTTCTTTAAGTTTTAACGTGAAACATTTTCCTCTCCTTGTACAGTGTCATTGTTGGCTTCTCTGTCTTAGTTGCAGTCCTACATATGTGTAACTTATCTTCTTTCATTTCTTTCATCGAGACATGAGCTCTAAGTTATGAATCTTATGAATCTTATTATTGCCTTAAAATAGAGACTATGAATGATCACATTAACTTAGTGTCATGGTGTATTACCTGGCGATTTTTATAATTTCCAACCATTGTTCATGACTTTATATGTGATGCACAAGAGTTTTCCTCTAGGCATACTAACATTGCATGGGATAACATGTCGATCACTCACCTCCCTTAAATTATCACCGATATTGCTACATGACTTTATTAACCATAATAATAAGATCTTGACATCTAGTATACATCTTATTTCTCAAATTTCATAATGATCACCCTCCATATTTTTCCTTGTGGCCATTATATGTCTATGTTTAAATGCATAGACACATTACCATAAGTGAATTTAATTAAATGTGAACATGAATTTTTAAACTATGTTATGGTGGTATAATCAATATAAATGTTTTCATTTTCATTATAAAATTCAATACGACAATTTGAGATAAGATTTATTACTCTTTAACCCTCTTGAATAACCCTTTGTGATCATGCCACTTGGAAGCCAACCCATTTACAGAGAGTGTTCACTTTTTAAAAAACTAATCGTATACTTATGCCACTCTGTGACCCCTTACAATGTGATGAAATCATATGAATGGTCTAGATCTTCTTATTATGATATAAGTTGGGTGTCAAATACGAACCGTATTTATATAGTCCTTCAAGTAGCTAAAATTAAGGCATTAATGTATGTTCATGAAGAGAACACAAGGAACACATTGAAACTATTAGTATAAGGTCCCTGTGTCACTGCTCTTTTATCCTTGAATGCGATAAAAATTATAAATGGACTTAAACACTAAACAATCCCATGCTCGTGAATGCATAAAAATATAAACTATCATCTAATGTAAGGATTAATACAAAGCTTAATTGACTTAGTTATGGGGTCCATGAGAATAATAAATTCATTTTAATAAAATAAAGACATAACATTATTTTTAATGGATATGTTGAGTTATCGATCATAGTTCTATGCATTTTAAATCTATACACACCATCAAACTAATTAAGCCTCAATGGAATAAATATGTAGTCTTGCGTAGCCATGATATATGATTAAGTAATTGTGTCTTATCTTGGTAAAAGGTGTAGACTGCATGAGTGACATGGAACCCCCTAACACATGGATGTTTAGTGGTCATAATAATATAAATATGATATCTAAATTTGATTAAAAGGTGGCCACTTTTATAAATAAAGATAACTTTTAGGACTCCATTCGACTCCGTAAAACGTATTGAGAGTTGTCACCCAATGGACTTGTGATCCAAAGGAAACTATTATAACTACCAATTCCCTGAAGGTGTAAGAAAAGTTGGAGGAATTGTACTTTTATTTTTTGCAATTATATTTAGTAAGTTTTTTATTTTTATTTTTAGAATATATTTTTGTTTTATGTATTATATTATGATAGATTGAAATCATCGAGTCTAAAAATTCAAATAATATTAATCAATTTGAAATTCAATTATACAAAGATTAATATAAAAATTCTCACATCAGAGCAATTCTAACATTATATTGTGCATGCCAAGTATTTTCTTTTATGGTATATTCCCTTTTTAATCAAAATTTAATCCACTACATTCTCTCCCACCTAAGATTGATTGTCAAGTGAAGATATGTTCTCTTAAACAATGAGATGAACAACTATGAATATTTTTTATCCCCTCTATTTTCAACATCACCTTCCCTCTCACCATGAGCACATTACATAGAATCAAAACACTGATGCTTTATTTAGCGTGAAATCTGATTTCAAAATTAAAAAAACTATCATTGCATTAGTGTTTCAAAGAGTCGAGTGTTTTTTTATCATTAGGCTTTAGTGCAAGTTGATATTTTTTTTGAGTAGGTGACGTCTGCCCCTAATCTTGCTAGCAGTAGGGTAGTGAGAGCTTCCAAGTTTTTATTTAATGGCTAGAAAGAATACCTTAGCATGTTATCAGTCAATGTTGGATTAGAATTCAATTTTTTCGGGTTGTTCTATACTTTGGTGAAGAGAATTTTGAATTTTGTTTAATTTCTATGGTGGATCTAAGATAGGGCTAGATTTAGGTGCCCAAGACAACACATTTTAACTGAAGGGTGATTCAAAAGTTTACCCCCAACGAGGTAAGTTTTCTCGACTGATAATTAGAACATAATTACCTACCAAAATCCTTCGCATTTGTGTAAAACATCACTATTATTGTTTGGGTGAATTAAAATAGATATCATCTCAAAATTGGTATGTAAGATGGAAATAATTAATTATATTTATAATTTAATATACATGGATAATGATCTCTACTGGTCCACAAATGCCGATAAAATTAATTTATATACGAATCCAAATTAAATTCTATGTCATAAAATATGTTATTGCTAAATTAACTAGATTTTATGTTTTATAGTAGTATAAAAACATCTTACATTTGATGTTATATCTGAGGTCAAAAAGTTGCGACATAGGTAGAGGCAAAGATAATTAAAAATTAAGAGAAAGAAGCATACAAATCTATCATACAACTGAAACAACTTTACCAAATGTTTGATAATACCTTTAATAATTTTGTAATTGCTAGTGTAATTTTACACAATATTTATAATTAATTCCCAAATTTTCATTATCAGTGCAGAGACACCATCAAAGCCTCATCGCCATGACAGAGGCCCATGTACTTTTTAATTTATATGCATTAAGATAGATAAAGCTTACCAAGGGGGTTACCATTAGATGTAGAAACCAATATCTGATTGGCCTCTCACTATGTGAGACTGGTTTTCAACATAAACACCACCAATTTACAAAACCAAACCACCTATCAGCATTAGAATGGAATTAAAAATATTGCTCTTATTTTTCTATCTCTTATGAGACAAATCTGGAGGGGTTCCCCCACCGTGTAAGCCTCTGGCTTAGAAAAAGATTAAATGATAACGATTAAGGGTGGAGTTTAATTATATGGCATTATATGTTAGTTTAATCAGAGAATTCAACCTAATTAAGATTTTTTATATCTAATGTTCGATAGTGATAAGTTTATAGATATTTTATATATTTTTAATAGTGATAATTTTATAGATATTTTATATAATTTTTAGTGTTTTTATTTTAACTGTGAGGACTATTTTAACTTTTATGCAATTTTAAAAGTTATTATTTGAGATCTTTAATCTTATACCAATTATTTTAACCTAGTCTCTACTTGATGAATTATATAAATAATCGAATTATCTATATTAATATGATAAGATTAATTGTGGATGAATTCATATATTCATTTAGAGCTAGTTTAAGATATATTAGTGTGTGTGTCAATGTTTTGATGTGAAGTTTTACATGTGGCTACGATTAATTATTTTTTAAAAATAAAAAATTATAATTAGATTTTGAGTAAACCATGAGGGTGATAAATGTTGTGAGATAATATGTTTTGTGAGGATCATGAATATAACATATTTTTATTCATAAAAATAATTTATAGTCTCCTCTATCCATATTCAATGTCTCTCTACCAAGGTGTAAAAATCTTAGCATTTTTAAGTCCTAAAAATGAAACTGTTATTAGAAAAAAACACTAAAATTCCTCATCAGAACTTGTTAGATTTTTAATCTATTATAATTCATCCCCAGAGACTTGGTTTTAAGTTACCTTCTTTTGATATGTAACACACACATTTAACATAAGATATTTAGTAGGTTATAACAAAATTAATATAAATTTAGACTTACAAAAGTTCAATATATTTATATATTTCCATGAAGTATAGAGGCTTCAGATACATAATTGGATAGGTAAATATACTTTTATAATTATATTAGAGTCTAATAATAGATACTTAATAATGATTTCTTAGTGCACTCTTTAATATTTATAGAGATTTTTTAGTGTGAGCTATATATTTAGTCTTCGTTAATATTGAGCCTATTTAGTATTCTTTTCTTCCTCCTCCTTATTTTATGAAACATTCACTCTTTCATTTATATTATATATTTACAATAAAAGTTACAAAATAATGAGTTTCATAGTTAGAATGTATGCACAATGCATGTGACTTGTACTATTCATAATCCCATGATGATGATGATGATGATGATGATGATGATGATGATGATGATGATGATGATGATATATTTTAATGTAATGAGTGATTTAATCGTAATGTGATATCAATTACATAAAATGAAAACCAATTATCTTATTTTATGTAGTCTCAAAAAAAAAAATCCTTTAAACATTATAGGCCATTTCATCATATTTTATTGAGACATATTTTCAAACCCTACATGTACCATTATGTAGAAAATGTTGAATCTTATAAACATTTAATTAAATTATTAAAATATATTAAAAAATTCATCCTAAAAATTATTTGACAATACAATTCAATGATTAAAATATATTAACAATGTTCCTTAAAGAAACTTAGAGAAAATAATATAATAATTGTATGATATTCTTGTGTAATTATGACATACTCTAATACAATTTATTAGTAATATTAGAAAATAAATCATATAACCTCATGGAGTCTTAATAAAAAAATAATATACCCTAATTCAAACTAAATCAAAACATGATATTCTTAATAATTATATGATATTATTATGTAATTATGACATACCCTAATCAATCTAGTATAATGTAATATTAGAAAATAAATCATATAACTTAATGGAGTCTTAATAAAAAAATCATTTAATCTAATGCAAACTAAATCAAAAAATATGATATGTCATAATACAATGACTATATGATATTATAATGCATTCATGACATACCTAATTAATTTCAATAAAATATAAAATATCCTAATATAATCTAAATCTAAATATGATATACCATAATAGAATTTCAATATAAATTATTATTAATTAAAAAAATATATATTATAAAATATTTTTAAAAATAATACAATGGTTATAGAATATACAATATAATCATAACATGATATAATGCAATATCAATTGTAAAAAATAACATCATAAAATTTGACACAAATATATTTTTTTAATGTACAATAATTATAAGATCTAAAAAATATATATATTAAAAAAATGAAAAGTATCATTATTTCAAAATATTCCATGGGTTATAATGTACCCTAAACATTTATTTTTTAAAAAAAATCAATATTTTTTATAAAACTTGAGGTTTTTAGCCCTTTCATACGAATATTGATAGTTGATAATGTGAGATGATCAAATTGAAATTGGGTTCTTATTATCCAATACTTTTTATAAAAGTTGAGGTTTTGAGCCCTTTCATACGAATATTGATAGTTTATAATGTGAGATGATCAAATTCAAATTGGGTTTTTATTATCCAATTCTTTTTATAAAAGTTGAAGTTTTGAGCCCTTTCATAAGAATATTGATAATTGACAATGTAAGATGATCAAATTCAAATTGGTTCTTATTATGGTAAATTGAATTCATCTTATATTAAATTCACTACAATTTTTAAAAATCCACAAATCCTTTATCATTTTCCTTTCCTAAATCTCCTCCTCTACAAATGTCACTCTTTTCTATATGTCCTCAAATGAGAGATCCATATGATTTTGTTTAAAATTATCGAAAAAATTTACATTTTGATGTACGCCACTTTATGTTAATCCAAAGAAACAAATGACATCAAAATATTATGCAAAAAATTCTACATAGATTTTGGGAGATCAAAATTTTAAATGTAAAAAAATATGAACTCACATTTAATATGGTGTAAAATTTTGATATTTTTGAATTATAATGAAACAGATATCAAAATTTAATTTTAAGAATAAAATAAATAATTATTTTTTAACATAGTTTTTTTATGGATATATTTTAATATTTATATTGACCTCATATTTCTCAATGTTATTTTTTTATGAATGTAGAATCAAGAGGGTTCAAAAAAACCCATTAAATGTTTCAGGAGAGTGACCTATGATATTTGATATGTTGATGCATGAAGATTATGAAATGTTAGCTATGGTCATAATTGTACAATATAAAAATAGCTCAAATAAATACTATGTGAATATGTATCAATGACCACAACTACTCATCAAAGGACCCTTAGGCATTTTCTCAACTATCTTTTCAACTCAATTTAAGCAAACCATTATTATAATTAATAATGTTTCATAAATGATATATTCAAGGGGATCATACTATTGACTATGAGCACATTTTTTCTAAATGTTGTGATAGTAATCAGTACGGTCACATTTTCAAAGACTCTCAACAATAGAAATAGTATGTTGTGTCTTGTCAATTAAATGATGTACATTTATATAAGAATTTGGAAAGCTAATGAGGATTTTGAATGGTCATAGATAAGTATTATAGAAATAAAAGGGTACAAATTCTTGTAGCACTTATACTTCTAACAAAATATTATCAAATACTCATTAATTAAATAAGTAGGCAATAATACCCATTAAAACATATATTTATTTTATAAAACAAGTAATCAAAAGAAAAATATATTTAAATTAAACTAATATTTCATAACATTAATGGACAATACTAAAGATAGAGAAGTTACATCTCATTCAGCTGAAGATTTATTCATTTAGCTCTTTGTCTTTATATTTGAAATAAAGAAAACTTATTTCTTGATCCTTTTAAGTTTAATAATATGACTTTAAAATGCACAAATAAAAATAGTGACAACACTCTAATCAAATCAAAGAGGGTCAACGTAAAGTCAAATACATATCATAGTATTCAGCTAAATGATTTGTCTCAAGCTTATGTATTAAATTTTAGAGACAATTAAGAATATTAGGTTATTATAATTTTTCATATAGATATAACTAAAATATAAAAATAAAAACATATGACAACTAGTAAATCTCTAAAATAAAGGATAATATATAGAATTCCATGATCATACATGTTATGAGATTTTTTAAAACAAATAACGTCATATAGCTAGATTGCAACCAAAAAAATTGATGTTGACATGTATAAAAAATCACTCATATAATCATGAAAAATTATTCATTTTATAAATCATATTCTACTTCATCTTTTATTCAATTAGAGGCTATAAAATGTATTTTTTTAAATA
Source organism: Torreya grandis (assembly GCA_037957365.1). Lineage (NCBI taxonomy): Eukaryota > Viridiplantae > Streptophyta > Pinopsida > Cupressales > Taxaceae > Torreya > Torreya grandis. Next base: position 1,248,250 of record JARHVA010003587.1, read on the forward strand.
TCAAAGTGGATATATTTGTTTTGTGGTTATATACTAACCTTCTCAAAAAATATAAATAAAATAAGATATTATAATTTTTTTGAGGTAATTAATATAATTTAAATTTAATTGAACTCTTTTAAATTATTTACTTTAATATAGTATAATACAAATTGGACCCTCATTACACCTAAAATCATATTTACTTCTATAAACTACTAAAATCGAACAAATTACATTTTAAAACCTCTATTTTAACTAACATATTTTACAACATTATAAGAAAAAAACTAAAAAATAAACCATTTAATCTAAACCTCTTCTTTTAGATAGTTTTGATCTTTTAATGTAATGATTCTATATAATATTATCCTTACTAACTCTTAACTGTGATCAAAATGTTCTTTTGGACACCGACCAAAGCATTAAGCATATACAAAAGTAGAAAGGAACATAAAAAATGTTTTCTCAAGCATCTTGTCGCTTGAGAAAAGTAATTCAATTAAAAAAAACAACCCTTTGCATTGGTGGTAAGAGCGATCAGTTGACCACTTGTCTCTTTAAATATTTGGGGCTATCACCCTGAGGAGTTTTTAGTTTGAATGTAATTCTTTTAATTGCCTTAAGGGATTTTGATTTTCTTTTTAATAATATTGACATTATATTAAAAAAAGACATTTAGATATTTCTTTCACGAGTCAAAACAAAAGTATAAAATGGTGGAGAGCCAACAAGAATGCTGAATAAATGATAATTTTTTTTTATTAAATAAAACATGAAGGAACAAAAATAGTGTTAGTAGAGAGTGTTGTAAGGAGGATAGGAAATAAATTATGTGATTTTTTTTTAATTTTTAAATATTATTTAAAGATAATTAATTAATTAGAATTATTTTTTATTTTTTAAATTTAGTTAAATTGTATGGCATTATTTATAGAATTATATTGAATCATTGGAGGTTAATAAAATAAATGTAATTATTAGAGTTGGTTGAAAAAATGATGGCAATTGTTACAATAAAAGAAGGATTAATAACTAATTATTATAGAGGTGTTTCTATGTGAGAGAGAGGTGTTTTTATAGGTCACTTACCTCTAATATACTCACTTGTAGTCCAACCATCATGATTTCATGCACATATCCTCAATTTACAATAAAAATAGGACTACTTAGTCGAGGAAGGTCTACAAAAAACAAGGAGAGCACCCTATTTAGGAAACACTCATTTCTACTTAAAAGTACCATAAACCTAAATAGACTCAATGTTGAGTAAGAAATAATAATTTTCTATTAAATAAAATAAGAAGGAAGTAAGAGAGTGTTAGTAGAGTATGTTGTAAGGATGATAACAAGGAAATTATGTGACTAATTTTTCTTTTCATTTTTTAAAAATTATTCGAAGATAAGTAGTCAATTAGAATCATATTATGTTTTTTAAACCCATGTAAAGATGTGTTGAATTAGTTTTAATAGAGTTATACCCATTTTTTGGAGTCCAATAAAATAAAGGAAATTCTTATAGTAGGTTGAGAAAATGAAGACAATTGTTACATCAAAGGAAGGACACATAACTAGTTCTTACATAGGTGTTTTTATGAGAAGGAAGGGAATCAAATAGGAGGGGGAAAATGTGAGAAGGGAAAAAATCTATGTCCATAGGTCACTTACACCTAATCTATTCATATGTAGTCCACCGATCATGCTTTCGTGCACATTTCCGCAGCTTGCCAAAAAAAATAAGACTACTTGGCTGAAGAAGGTCTATGAAGAATAAGGAGAGCATTGTATTTATGACACCCTCATTTACACTTAGAATTACCATAACCCTAAAATGGATTCACCTAAAGACACTGATCACAAACCTACACTTTCTCCTGATACCAAGGTAGAGGAGGTTTCCAACAAACTTCATAACCAACGGAACCATAGTCGAAGTATTTGAGAGGATGTTAACCATATGACACTTCTTACAACACCACTAGGGGAAGATACTCCAAATATGGATCCTAATCAGACATAATAAATTCAAGGTTATGAATCTATGAAACATCCTTTAATTACTCAATAGAATATAAATCTAGTGAGGGGAACATCTGTTGAACCAAAAGTTGGTATGTGTAAAAATATGGGAGAGTGATGAAATATTGTAAGGAAGCAGTCTATAATCACCTCTAAAGTTGTATCAACCAGCCAAATGTCATTATAAAAATAATTCTTCATGATGTGATGAATAAAATATTCCTTGAGACCATTGTCCATCACAAAACATGAATGAAGGAGGCACATATGTATGGTCGAGGGAAGAACATAGGAGGAAGGGCTAGTTACCATGGAAACAAAGTTATAAACAACCACTAATGATGAGGAAAACGTTAAATGTAGAGAAGGCAAATATTGAGGACATTGTAGAAATTATGAAATGCAAAGCTATAGATGCATAATAAATATAAAATCACTAAGCATGCCATAAAATATTCAATTAATGGAGAGTCATTTATGTGAGAGGGAAAAACACTATGGAAAGTTATGTCATTATCAATCTATTTCCATTTAAAGTTGTATGAGGAGGGTGATGAATGTTTTGAGGGTGAAAATACATGGCTATATTAGCAATAGAATCAATGTGGTGGCATGCCATGACATTAGTTTTCTTCATTATATTATGATTTTAAGGTTTCTTCTTTTTCATTATTTCTTAGGTTTTTTCACTTTTTTAGAAATTTATTTATTCAACCTTACAGACCATCATGTTGAACACGCTTTTCAATTATAGGATAATCTAAAGTTAGGTTTGGATTGTAAATAAAACTCCCAAATCAAATCCACCATTAAGAACAAGACCAATATAATTGTTAGCTTGGACAAAGTGGACCCAAGAAGGTAGTAAAGTTTCTAATAGGAAAAATACCTATGTAAATTTTTGGTGAATATTGAAAACTTAGTTTTGAAATAGAGGCAAATTAAAGGGAAAGTAGTTTTATCAAGAAGGTGAATCTTATGTTTCACCCTCTCAATGGTGTCTAGATTTATCAGATGAAGTTCAAGGTCTTTAGAGAGTGTTTGAAGCCTATATATGTTGTCCAAAATTTATAGATGCCATCTAGAGTCTATGGTCAGTTTCTAAACTCTGTTGGAGATGTCACACTCTGTGGATGACTTATAGAGTATGTTGATGCCATCTAGAGTCTACGGGTGTCATTTAAGGCCTGTAGGATTTATCCAGAGTCTATAAATGACATCTATAGTCTATGTATTTTATTCAAATTTGGTAAATGTCATCTATAGTCTATGGATGTTGTCTATATTTTATGGATGTCATCTAGACTTCATGGATGAGGTCCATAGTTTGTGGATTTCATCTAGAGTGTGTGGACAATGTCTATAGCCTATGGATATTGGACACCATCGAGAGGTATTATACACAATTTAGAGCCTATGGGCACCATATAAAACCTTTGGACACCATCCAAAGATGGTGGATGTCATCGATAATTTGTGGATGATGTCCAAACTTGGCAGACATCATCCAGACCTTGTGGATGTAATATAAACATGTCAGATGCCATCTAGACTGAGTATACACTATCCAAACTTAGCACATGCCATATAAAATCAATAGATGTTATCCCAACTTGGTGGACACTATCCAAAGTTTGTGGATATTGTCTAGACTTGGTGGATACCATCCAAACTTAGTGTCCATCATCCAAACTTAGTGGATATTATCTAGAGTTTGTGGATGGCATCTAGAGTCAGTGGATAGTGTCTAGAGTTTCTAGATGATGTCTAAAGTGTTTCACTAGCATCCAAGATATGTGGGTAACATCTATATATTTTGGATAGTGTCTACGATCGATGGGAAATACCTATATATATCCTTGAACCCTTACATTTTCTTATTTATCTCATGTGCATAGTTCAAACCTCAATCTCATCCTCTAACCTAAACCTAATCCTTTACTCTCAATCTCATAAATAGCTTTCAACCCTATTTATTCTTCCCCCATTTGTAAATTTGTCTACAAAAATCTTATTTGCTCAAAAATATTGAGGATTCTAAGAGATGATAACTGTTACAATGACTAGATCAAAATATATTCTAAGGGGACTCACTTACATGCCCCAATATGATATGGAATTTTTTTTATTGAACATTCTCATGTGTAGTCACAAACCTTATACTAGGGATGTTTATTTTAGCCTCGACTCTCATACTATTAGTTTTGGCACCATGCCTTTAAATATCGAGTGCTTGTTAGGGATGACATACATAAATGTAGAATCTATCTCCAAAAAAACTATTTTATCTGATGAAGAAAAAATGTATCTATAAAAACACTTCATTGTAGATACATTTGCCTCTATAGGTAATATTATTCTAGTTAATTAATATTCAATGTTTTATGTATAAAATTCAAAAGTAAATGCTTTAGATAAATATTTTAAATAATTTTTTTCTTCCATTACAGGAACCCTTAATCATTTGAGAAGGGGTCCTTTAGTCCAGAATATAAAAAAACCTTATCTAGAAGCCCTTGTTGAATTTTTCCAAGTGAGGATTTTTTAAAGAGAAGACTTGCAGACATCCCCTTTTGGGTTGTAGCAGACATTGTCTATTCTCTTGGAGGATAATAACTTGATTGGTATATGTTCATTTCAAATAGGATAAGAACTGATTTAGATTGTGCCTTTCAATGTGACCATTACATAATTTTCATTTCTAATTACATATTTGGTTTATACTACAAGGTGTATCATGAACTGAATGGAATAATTTTTCTAAATATATTGTATGAAAAAATGAAATCTAATTCGATGGCCGTTGTTGAGTTGGAGGTATGTTTTAAGTTTAATTCTAAGACATTAAATTATCATGTTATTAGCTTGTTAAAATTCAAATTAAGTATGTATGTTTCCTTGTAATACAAAAGAGATTTTGTTTCTCAATAAAGAAGATAAGTTACACTAAACAAATACCATCCCATCAAGCACTCCGTGGATTCTCATTCTGATAGGGGTGATAACATATATTATAGAGTAGTGACATCATAGATAAAGAAAAATAAGACAAATAGATCTATCTCACCTAGTTTTACAGGTCAGTTAGGCTCCTTAGGCACATCCCTAGGCCTAAATCCACATTTTAAAATACTAAAAGTTTATTAAAATTTTATGTAATAACAAAAAAAATTTGAAATTATTAATATTTCATTTAATTTTGTAGCAACATCCAGTATTAGCAACATTTACCATCAACCTATTCAACATTTACTTTCCATTAAAGGTATTTGACTTCATGTTTGCAATTACACTATTATTGAATTACATGAAATTAAACATGTTAAATTTAATTTTTTAATGTTTTAAACTTTGAATATTTGACAGAAATTGAAGATTAATTATGGCTTACAAAATTTACACCATCTAAAAACATATCAACAATTCAAAGTATAGATCGTAAGGCTAATGTCTCTTACCTTCAATGTAACATAATTTAAATTTTGATAAATATTGTTTGTTGATAATTCATGGAATTTAATATTGTAGGGAAACATTCATTAAGAAATAATATGAACCTCCCAACCCTGCCTCCGTTATGCCCCCTACCCCCCCAAGCATTGCACAGAGTAGGGCCAAAAATTTAGCAATGCCAATAAATAGTAGAAGAACAATGATATAATAACATCAAAGTTACCCAATTTTTATGTGGTGGAGTGTCTGTTAAAATAGGTAGTAAGAATTTTTTTTAGAATATTGATCTTGATCATGCTTCCTTAAGGGTATCGATTTCATGCCTACAGAAAGATTTGTTGTGCATAATATTATTCAGGGATCTGAATTCTATGGTCCTATAAAAAATTTGGTTTGGGTCTTATAATTCACCCCCTGAGCCACAAAATGATGAGGATCAATATTTTGAAAAATTGACATCCTTTCAATTGAATAATCGTGTTGAAGATAATGCTTTCACTTTATTAGATGACACAATATAGAATGATTTGGAACTATTAAAATAGTGGGAGATTTTAAGCAAGGCTTTGGTAAAGGAAATTAATGAGTGTTATCATAACCATTAACAAAGATATTATTTGTATTATCTGGATCAACATAATCAGTCCAAAATTGATGTCTTAGTGAATCAAGCTAAATCAGGATCCATTACTGTGGCAAACCCCTATAATGATAATATTTTAGATGTTATGATAAAGAGGTTTTAAAATATAGATGTAGAGTCATAGGATTACTATAAAAATTTATCAAGAGACCAAACCCTTTTCCACCTTACAATAATAAATATTTGGTAAGTAATTAGTTTTTATCCATTTTTTTATCACACTTTTATAATTTTTATCTGACCCACTTTATTTTCCAAACAGCTCTCAAAATATATCAAACTAAAGAATGAATCACAAGTACTTAATATTTATATGGAAAAGCCATGGAAAATTTTAAATGCATAAATTGCATTGTAGAAAAATATTTTTCTAGTAAACAAAGAGAATAATACATGGAGGAGGATCATCAAAGAGCATGACATAGATACAAAAGTTCTTCTAAAAGAGAAAACAGATACAAATCTATCTATCTTATCGGCAAGAGATGCAGTGCATGAAGAAAGGATAATAGATTAAAATATTAATGTTACAATCGAAGATCTTGTTCAAGAAGGTGTTTTACATTTATATTCAAGGAAGGGGGAATCTGAGGCAACATCATCTAATTTTGAATAACAAACTACAACTCTTCATATTGAATGATATCTATTTGGTACATGTATATTTTTTTAATGCAAATTGGTACTCCGATATGAAAATGGTGTTTTTTATATATGTCACATTGAAACTGAATAGTTTATATTATAAATTAAAATTACAAGTTTAAATATAAGTCTATGTTTCTATTTTATTCTATGCATTTTATGCATGACAAGTTTGTGATTATATTAGAAATTTACTACTTAAGATGTATAGTGATAATATTATAATTCATTGATGTATAATATTGACAACCACATGGAACAATAAATTCATAATGTAAAATAAATATTTTTTGTGTAAATAACACACACACACACACACACACACACACACACACACACACACACACACACACACACACATAGTTTAACAAATCTTAAATTTTAAACAATTGCAATATAACACAACTCTTTTAAAATAATATAATAACGTAATTTATGAAGTCTTGAAATTTCCATAACATAAATGTTTTCATGATTTATGATACAAATGACAATATAAAATTAATTATAAAATTGAAATTTGAAATACACATACTAAAATTCAAGTAGTTGAAATAATTTTTGGGTAATATTTCTTCATAATTGTCTTTCGTATGTATTGTATCTAATGCATACAGATTCTCAATATCTGGATTGGCTATGTCATTTGTTGTATTGGTAACTCATCTGATTTGACTAAGATAATTCCAAATTTTAAGTGCTCTATCATAGGGAAATGCATCCATTGGATAATGAAAAACATACAATCTCAAACATGTGTCTATATTTTAGTTCAATATGTTACAAAGTTTTAATTTAATAAAATATAATGTGATAAATATTATTTAATATTCCATAGAGCCCAAAATCACTATTTGGTAGAGTTCATATAATAAAAAATATTAACTAATATATTCCTGCAAGATGGTATTAGGATACAATTTTTTCATAGCCTTATAATAGCACCATTCTCAGTTGACTCATTTAGACACTTATATTGACCAATAATTGTGAATCCCAAATTGGTAGACTATGTTCTTAATTAATATTTTCAAAAACTACCTATAATTTTAACTCCATTGATATCTATAGACTTCAAAAAATATTTAATAAGAGTGCCCATGTATCTAAGAAATAAATTACTAAGTTGTTCTTTATAGGCCTTAGCTCTCCAAAATATGGGATTTACCACCAGCATGGCTTCAAGCAACTCATCCATTTGAAAATATTCACCAATTTCTATAATCAATCTATCCTTTAACTTTCCCAATTTTATTTGTGTTTCTAGTATCATTGTTTTGTAAAGAATATGTGTTATAGGGACTTCTTTAATTTTTTATCCTACTAAATCGACTCATTTTTGGAATGTTTACAATGGTATTTCCTTTCTAGTGATGAAGATACAAAGATGATCATTGATATTTAATCTCAAATAGGATTTTAGATTCTTAATATTTGTCAAAGTTTCCAAACTAGAAAATATAGGTAGCTGAAAACTATTTTGCCTCAAGTATAAGACATCAAAATATTGACAAACCCATTTTCTCAAATGTATGAAGTCTACAATATACATCAATCTCTCTCGAGCATGTTTCATCAAACAATATATTTCATTCAACATTGGTAGAATACCACATAGTCTCAAAAGCATTTCTAAATCTACTAAATGGTACAATAGATCCTTTTCCTTGTCAAATTCCATATGGTATTTAAACATAAAACCTACCGATGATTAATAATATTCAAAAATACTACATGAAAGATAATACATGAATTCCATCTTGTATCATTATATTTTAGAATATTTTTACCATCAGTAACCCCAATCGTAAATTTATGAAACTCTAAAAATATTTTTAGATTGCTTGACATATATGCATGTAAATCATAGATATTTTCCTCCACATTTGCAACATTTTCAAACATGCTTATAATTTATGCAATATTCATTATATGGGTCATATAATAAATTGAAATCATATATGGGGAAATTGTTGTCTTTAGTAAAACACACAAACCATTTTTATTCTCCTACATTATTGATGCACCATCATATCTAACACATACTAGCTTTGTAGATATAGCATAATCATGCATCCTAGCAATATCCTTCAAATTAGAAATAACTAAGTTTAAAAGGTTTTATGGATTATAATTTTCAACCATTTTATGTACAGTTAATATACGAGGTGTCCATAAATTGATCTCAAAAGTGTAAACATGGATACAAACCCATGTTATGTTTTCAAATGCTATGACCTCATCAATGGACATTGATATAAATCTTACATTTTTAACATTTTCTTTCAAATCTTTCTTCTCATTCATCACAAGACATTTTTCCATGTCCCTAGCATTGGCATATAACGAATGTATTTATGAAATGTTATGAATTCCATTATGTTGAAACATAAATTTATAATCTAAAAACTCAGATATAGGTCTACCTTTTTTGAGAATGTTGTAGATTATTGAGAATTGTATATTTTTGGCATGTTGATTAGATTGAATAGCTTTTCCTATTTGAGCTATAGTTATTCCTCCTTTCTCAAAAAGATTTCACATATGTATCTATTTTTTTCCATACTTTGTTGCATATCTAGCATGCATGCATTCATTAGCATTTTTCCATCGATACATCTTTTGAATTTTTCCATATTGTTCAACTGACACATAAACTGTGCCATAATGTTTCTCAATTGTGTTCAACTTAAGTTGCATTTTATGGTCCTTTCTTAATTTCCAAGAACATATTGTTCATTTACATTCAGTTGGGGTATCATTACTATTTTATAGCTATATTGGTTTAATGAAAGTAAATTTTATTACATAGTCAAACGTAAAAGACCTTTTAATTATTCATCTATTTCTCTATCTTTGCATATATTTTTGAGTACTTTTATCGACTAAAGTGTATGTCTATCGAGTATAAGAGTCTTCCACTAGATTGATCTCATCATTTTTAATGTCTCAAGTCTCCTCTTAATTGGTAGAAATTTAATATTTTTATTTCTAATAGAGTTTATTATTTTATGAGATCTAGAAGTTTTTTTCATTGTTTGTATCATATCATCTAGTTTGTCATTCACTATAGCCATGCAATATTCAGGAATGTATTCAAGTGGTGGCATGTCATCATTAATAATATCTTTAAATAGTGAAAAAGTATTGTGATTAAATTTTTCATTTGGAAAATTGCACTCAGTGGATGGATATGCATGCATAAACATTTTGTTATTATCCTGTAAATGTTAAATAATAGTTATTAAAAATAAATAAAGATATTATGTAAATCATTTAGTACCTATATTTTGATTGGGTACAGGTTGGCATTGCTTGGGTGTTCTTTTTGGCTACCCAAAATAGGATAATATGATCTTTATCATTGATAATTGGCCTTATCTCTTACCGTTATTAGTAGATGAAATTACAAAAAAAAAAAAATTACAAGACAATTTGTAGCCTACCACTTCAGTACTATGCGATCTATCATCTTATCTATGTGGTTGTTGTTTAGAGTCCCTATAGATACCAAGAACTGCCAAGTACTTTTGGTTATCACCCAATCCTTATAGACATCATCTAGACCTTGTGGACACTGTCTAGTCTGTCTGGTCATCATTCAGACCCTATGGATGGTGTCCATAGGGTTTGGTCAACATCTAAAGTTTGTAGATAACATCCAAAACATGTGAATGTCATCTAGGCTATCTAGTCACAATCTATACCATGTGGACAATGTTCAGACCCTATGGATGACATCCAATCTATCTAGTCACTGTCCAGATGTTGTGTATGATGTACAAACCCTACGAACATCATCCACTCTCTGTGATCACCGTCTAGACACTGTGGACACCGTCCAACCTATCTGATTGTAGTTCAAACCCTGTGGATGGTGTTCAGACCTTGTAGATGGTGTTCAATCTATCTAGTCACCATATAAACCCTATCGATGTTGATAAAAACCCTGTGGTCACCATCCAGTCTACTTGGTCACCATTCATCCCTAATGGACATCTAGATGCCTTCTTATTTTGTTCTCTATTTGGGCCCTATGGTCACCGCCCTACCATCGAGTCCATGTAGTCATTTAGGGTTGGGTTGAATGTTGATCTCAATCATCTATGAAATATATTAGATATGTCATGTATAATATATGTTGGTGAAATAGTGTAGAATGTCCTTCTATAACATGGTGATTTATAGTCAAAATTGTAGAATTAGTTGTCAACAGTGCTCTTTCCACGTCCGACAAATAGCCAAATCCATATTTAGAAAAAATATAATATTCAAGAATTAATGAATATTCACCACTAAAGAACCTTAGAAAGGTGTAGGATGAGTAGCTCCATATCTAGATGAGATATAGTGTAGAAGGTAGAAAAACCTAAGAAAAATTGAGCTTCTTAAGAAGACAAACCAAAGTTCTTTTGGCTATTGGGAAGTTGAGAAGAAAAGGGTCCAGAACAATTTTTTTATATTTTGTAGAAGATTCAATCTATTTAAACTTTGAAAACTATTTTTGGAGGTTGTCAATTGTCAATATTTTGTTCTAAGTAGTTAGCCATATAAAAACACCAATTTTTAAATAATTATATTAAAATCAAATTTTATAATTCGATTAATTTAAATGGATTACCAATTTAAAAATACTTTGCCCCTTTATTGATAAACTTTTAATAAATTTTGATTATCACATTACTATATAATAACATTATGATAACAACTATACAATTTATTTGTGATTTAGGGATGCCCACCTAAAAGAATGTTATATAACGAAATCTTATGAAAATAAATGTTTATGTAAAGAAATCTTATAAAAATAAATCTTATAAGATTTATTATTCAGTTTCATTATTTTTTATTAAAAAATGGAAGATTGTTATTCCCTTCCATTATTCTTTATTTAAAAAACGGAAGATTTTTATTCACGAAACATCGGTCAACATATTCTTCTGAATGCTTGGACCATCCAAAGGTGAAAATGGAAGACGGCATAGAAAATGGGGAGGATTAAAAAGTAAAGAATGCTGTCATGTGGCTCTTGTTATGTCATTGTTCGTTTTGTTATATTATATTTTTATACCCTCCCACGGTCGGGATAGGTCCCCTCCCCCTTTGTACATCATTTTATAGGAGTAAATAAAATGATGTGATAGTCACATAATTTAGAAGAGCTCAGCTGAAAATTTGTTGACCTCCTAATATTTTTAGTTACCCTATAAAATTTATTACACTAATAGACAAATTAGCCCTCATATTTCCTTTCACGTACCAGATATCTTAACTAGCCACTGCCAGTTTTTACCACCCAGTTTTGCCATCCTTTCTAACATGCACTTTCCATCTGAATTTTATTTCCAGGTTACCGTCTTTCTGCGTAATGCTTGCCAGCGAATTTTCAAACTTGTCACTCTACCCCTTCCATCCAAAACTGGATACAACGTATTCATCAATCACAGGGGAATTTGCTATGTTTATTTTAAATTTTTTAAGAATCCTGAATTGTAGTTAATTTCATCCTAACTTCATCTAGTCTAATAGCAGTTTATGAATTCTTCCATTTTATTTTTTTACCAACAAATTAGGTAACACTAGTAAAATATATGTAATGTCTCAAACGCTAATCTATTAACTTACCACCCTTCAATGGACCCCAACTCTATAATGAGGCCAACTTTTTATTTTCAGTTTGAACTTGGATAAAGAGTGTCCCAATGATATGATCATGTCTTTTGGTATGATTTTAAATTTTTAAAAGTTTTTTTTTTTTTTTTTTAAATTGTCTTTTTATTTTTATTTCGAGTTTAATTTTTTCTTTGATTTTTTACTTTCTTACTCTTTTAGTTTTTTCCTATTTTCTTCTTTTATATAGATTTAGATTATAGTAACGATGGATGATAGAGATTATTAACATAAAAGAGCTTACATATAACTACTAAATAAATTTAAGAGAGCTTACATATAACTACTAAATAAATTATTCTAGTGACCAAGAAGCTTAGATATTCATGGATCTACATTTTAGAGTAGATAAAAATCTTATCTCCGACTCAAGTATACCTCAAATGAAAGATGGAAAGGGAAATATGGGGATCATCAGTGATCCAAAAATTGTAAGATGATACAATGAAAACATGCTAATTGTTGATCACGAGAAGGGATATATATTCTTCAGGTAGCCTAGGCATAAAGAGATCTAAAAGTAAGTGAGAATGTAAGTCACATTGTATAACAAATTTACAAAGGCGTGAAAAATATTGTAAGCGGAGGGTGATGTGAAGGATGATAGAAATATTATTCAATAAGCCACATAAACTAATGGTAGGTATAACATAAGAAAAGACAGTTTTAAAACCAATGAGGAAAAGGATAAATCCAAGAGGGGAAAACACCACAAGATAATAGACCAAGGAATCTTAAAGGACACAAGGGATGAATAAACAAACGACAAAAATACATGAAATATAAAGAGACCAAATAATCATGTAGGATGTGAAGGCCGAATAAACCCAAGATGAAAAGATATTAAATGTAAAGAGGTCAAATGATAATGAAGGATGCAAAGGCCAAATATATCCAAGGAGGAGATAAGATGCTAAGAGGTAAAGTGTAGGAAAATAAAAAATAATATGTATGAAAAGTAAAGAGAGAAATATATAACTATTAAAGATATTAATATAATATGTATTAGATCTTGTGATCTAAATGAACTATTAATTTATTAGTAGTTAGTTCATGGCATGTATTTCATGTGTGAGATATCTCTTTAAGAGTATTTTATATTAAAATTTTAGTCATTATTTAGTTATGTTAATAATGTTAATGAATTAGTGAGTTTGGTAGTTTTAAAGGTAAAGTTAATTAAATTGAGATCAAATTCAGTAGTTAAAAGGTTACGAAATATTATATGAAAAATAATTATGTAGTAGATATTACCCAAATGTTTTATATTATGTAAAATTATTTTGCATAAATAAATTAGTGTAGTTTTACTATTTATCTTATGTATAAATTATGAATAATGGTATTATAACTCGATGGCAATGGATTTAAGAAGAAGCTATGAAAGTGTCACACGAAGGAGATGAAGAGGTAGAATGGACCCATAAAAAAATAGGAAAGTTGATTTACAAATAATTTAAGAATAAATATCCCCACAAAAAATATGGTTATATATTCCTTTCAAATTAATGTCAAATATATATATATATATATATATATATATATATAAGTTGAGGTGCTTATGATGTTTTTATTATACTATTTTTGCTCTAAAATATTTGTTGTAGCATTTAAAACTATCAAAATATGTATTAGGCTTACAAAAATGAGTTGAAATTTTGACAAAGCAAAATCTTGTTGAAGTGGCATGCCAAAAGAATCCCAAAGTGATATATATTTTGCTGAAGTGGCATGCCAAAAGAATCCCGAATTGATATATTTATTAAAAATATTTTTTTTATGGGTTCCTTTTGAACTGTGATAGTTGTGAAGCGTTTCCTAATAAATCACTTTTTTTAAAGTTTTAAAGTAAGATCCGAGGAGAGAAAATATTGACAAATGTGATTAGATATTAAGATATGTTCAAATAGATTTATGGAAGTCCCAATATTACTTCATTGTTTCCACACCAAGGATATGATATGCATTCACACCCAATATGGACCAGAAATTTGACATGTCAAAATATAATTTGAAGAATATAGTAAAGAACATTTATTGGGAATAGTTTTATTAGGAGTATTTTTTGTGAGATGATTTTTTTAATGCATTTGATGATTTTTTATTACTCTCATCTTTTTTGATGTTATTTTTTAAGAATGCTCTATCGAGAGAGTTCAAATACCCCATTGATTGTATTACTTGTTGCGACTTATAAGGATTGTTATATTCATAGATGATGGTAATTAATGTGTACACTATGGTAATTAAGTGTTCATTCATTTGAGATTTCGTTCGCTTCAAAATGAATATTTTGGAAACAATTAAAATATTTATATTTTGAAGGTCATAAATTTTGATTCATGAATTTATTTGAATTTTAAATTTTTTTAACATTATGTGGTATTTTATTAATGTTGAAATAAATGTATTTTTTGATGAAACATGCAAAATATAGATCCATATATATTGTTAAATTCATATGGTTGACCAAATGATTTTATCAATATTTATATAGTAATAAGGTATGTGCATGGATATTAGGGATAATTTTGTGGAAATTTACCATAATGAATACATGTTATAGACATTATGATTATGTGTAATGTTCGTAATGCATACATGTTATTTAAAATTAGGCTTGGAAGCAATGAACCCAAATGCGTATGCATTATAATGCATACATATTTTGCATAGTGAAATGAAAACATGTGTGTTATAAAGCGTATTAACAATAATGTGTCCATGTTTTATATAGTAAAAATAATGTGTATGTGTTATCTTCATATTAAAAAAGAAAACATGAAATATATTTTGGAAGTGGCAAATGGTCTAATAGAAGATACTTTAAATTTATTTTAATAAATATAATAAATTACAGTCACTATACATCTAATAGATTTGATCTCAAACTATACACCTTATAATGTGAAATATGGTTTTTAAAAATCCAATATATTTAGTACTTAGGCATTTTTAGGGTCTCAGTATTGAACTTAGGGATTTTAGTATATAACTTTTGTAACTGATGTCTATTTCTTGTAAACAAATGGTCATTTAATGGTTTTTTTGCATTCCAGATTACTTCTCAGCATTTTTAGGAGTTTTTGGTTTGTTTTAAAAACATCTCACTTTTTATGCAAGCCAAAGTGGTGTGACTAGATCAATATAGATCACATTATTAGCATGTACCCATCAAAATATCATTTTGTGTTAATTTCACTTTCTCATCATCCCTCTTTCATTCCTAATCACTTATTCCTCATCCCTCATCACCCCTAATCACTCTTTCCTAGTTATTCATTGTAACTAATCACTCATTTATTGATCCTCATTATCCCTCTTCATATCTAACTACTCCCTCAGTATCTATAATCATTCCCTTATTGACCCTCATTATCCTTCACCATCCTTTTTCATTGCTTCATACTATCTCCTCATTCCTAATTACTTCCTCATTAAACCTCATAATCCCTCATCATTTATTATCATTCCTTCATCATCTATAATCACTTTCTCATTTACCCTCACTATCCCTCATCATCCCTAATCACTCCCTCACCATCCCTAAACACCACTTCATCATCACTCATTATCCTTAATCACTCTATTATCATCCATCATCGTACCTAGTCTCAACCTAATTGACCCTCACCATCCCTAATCATTTATAATCACTCCCTCATTGACCCTCAACATCCCTTGCCATTCCTAATCACTGCTTGATCATCCCTCATCATCCCTAATCACTCCTTCCTCATCCCTCATCACCCCTTATCACTCCCTTATTAACGCTCACCATCCCTCATCATCCTTAATCACTCCATCATCCTCCCTAATAATTCCATAATTGACACTCACAATCCATCATCATCCTAAATGACATCCTCATCATCCCTCATTATCTCTACTCACTTCCTCCTCATACTTCCACATACTTAATCAGTTAATCCAATAACTTGATAGTAGGTGTGGTAGCTTTTTAGTTGTTCCCTATTGGCCTATTTTCTAATTTCAAAATTTATTCAGTCAAAGAATTCCCTTAAATGATTCTTTCATTTATCCTCTTTCACTACAATAAGAAACTTAGAGATATCATCTAATTATATGGTTGGATTCAAAGATATATATGGTGATCCATACTAGACCATGGATAGAGTTTGTATCCAAAGACCTAGAATAAAATAAATAGGGAATAAATAAAATAAAGGGTGGGATGAAATTATATTACTTACATATATGGATTGGGATTTCATAAGCTAAGAATCCCAATCCTAGAGTGTAGAATCCAAAATTATATCTATATAGGTAGGGGTGATTGGAGACTAGTTGAGAATTATAATACGAACCACATAGTTGATCACATATCCATAGTATATCCATAGAAAACAAAATTACCAAAAAGATAGACAAGTGGTCACCAATTAGATTTAGTGTGTTCTAATTTGGTAACCAATAGAGTGTGTTATAAAATGTGTGTGTGTGTGTGTGTGTGTGTGTGTGTGTGTGTGTGTGTGTGTGTGTGAGAGAGAGAGAGAGAGAGAGAGAGAGAGAGAGAGAGAGAGAGAGAGAGAGAGAGAGAGAGAGAGAGAGAGAGTATATGTATGTTTGTATACATACATACATACATACATACATACATACATACATACATATATATATATATATATATATATATATATATATATATATATATATATATATATATATATATATATATGCATATATATATATGTGTGTGTGTGTGTGTGTGTGTGTGTGTGTGTGTGATGTATGTATGTATGTATATGTGTATATACGTACACACACAAAGACACACATACATATACATGTATATGTGTATGCATACAAACATACATACATACGTATGTGTATAATAAAAGGAAAGGTGTTTGATGAAATTTATCTCCCATGTTAGGGTATTTATTTTCTATGATTACACACCCCATATATCAATCAAATGTTTTCTAGTGTTCACTTCATGAAATGATCAGATAATACCAGAGAATATATCCTAGGATGCTTTGATCTCCTAATTCTAAGACTAAACCCCAAACCCTAGTCAATATTTATTAATGCCAGACCTGGAAGGGCACTGGGTTAATAGTTGTCTAGGTTTTTAGCCACTAGGAGAGGAACCAAAGATCACTATCAAAAATATACCTAAAGGAACTATGGGTTAGTCAACCATACACATTAAACCCAAGAATAGAGGTACCTACCTTAAGGGCATGAGGGGGACATGAGGATGATGAGGATCCAACCAAAATGATTAGATTTATATACTCCCCTCTCCCTTTTGGGTAAGGATGGCCATATAGAGTTGAGTTTAATTAGATATATCTTAGGAGAGGAGGGCATAATCTTTACCCACCCCTCCCCTAATATAATACCCAATAACCCAGTCTCCTCCTATCTATAGACATGGAAAAGCCATCTATATATAGGTTGTGTATATACTATCCCCTATAAAATATTACACTTGAGATACGAGAGCACTACCCTACCCATGTAGATCATTTAAGCCTAAATGGGACTAGTGATGCAAGTAGGATTAGACAAATAATCATGGTTAAATAGATGGGCATGGTTGGGTTGGACAAACAAATAATCTATACAATTAAATAGACTCCAATTAAGTTAAAGAGATCCCAAAATGATATAATGGGGATTGAAAAAATTATATTAATCCCCTCTCCTAATCCCAAAAATGTCATCATCAAGATCTATTTATCCTAACAAAGTGGTTCCCTATGAACTAGGGAGACCACCAAGAGAAAGGTTTAGAAACTTTGACACTATCAAATGCATTGTGTCATTTGTTAGGGATAGAAATGATAATCATTTCCCCCTATTTATAGCTTATATGATTGGTAGTGGTAGTGAAAAATGTTTCTTTTGAGAAGGGGTCAATGTAGAGACCACAAATCTGATACCACAATGTAGAGATCACACTTCCTATATCCTATCCTAAAACACATTTTTTATTGTTAATATTTTTTGTGAGTATAAGTCAGGTATAATTTATCCTATCAGACATCTTTTGTCAAATAGACAAGCATCTAATCATACAAGTTATGCATTCCTTTGTCAAATAGGAAAGCATCTAACCATACAATTTAGGTATTTTTTTACGAAACAAGAAAGTGTCTAACCAAATGGGTTAGGCATCTACACATGAGTAGGTCGTGCTGTATCCAGAGACTTGACTCATCAGGATCAATTGAATTCTGAGTCACCACTATTCACCACTCATCTTTACTAGATAAGCACTGAGGTCATTGTGATAGTAGCATGTATAAAACATATAAAAAATATCACATTTCACCTTAGAATTTGGCTTAAAGCCTCAAGAACTATGATGATATAAATGGGATCCTTTCGAATATATCATAGAACTTTTATCTTTGTTTTGTTTATCTTACTAGGATCTTATTATAATGGTCTTGTATTTTCATTTAACTTTAATCTTATTTAGCGCACAACCCCAAACCCCATCCTATTCATCTATGTACTAGAAGCATCCTTCACTTCCTAGAATGCCTACATAATTGCTTTCAAATAGGATCAGGGTGTAGTATGCATGTAGTTATATTTTATATTCTAAGTTTCATGTGAATTGTAGATTTTGGTATGCAACACTTTCTAGGGCCCAGTTCCTCAGAAAGTCCATCTATGATTGCTACTCAAATGAGAGCATAAAAGTATCAGTTTAAGTGACTGAATGCTTGTTTAACTAAACTAACCTTAAATCGTAATAAAAATAGAAAATAGCATTGCAAGCTACATCCTCCTTTTACTTCTTTTTTTAAAATAGTTTTGATCATTACTTTAGACAACCTAATCCTCACAATTGTTGTTACCAAAGTTTCATTATCTAAAGTCTATATGGTTGGTGATTTCTTGATAATAATTGGTTTAACATTCTCAATTCTTATTTTCATTGCTCTTTTTCGATGGTACTGAGTTTTAAGTAAGACATGTACTTTTTCCATTCTATTTCATAAATTCACAAGTTAGAATCATCTAAGGTAGTCAAATTCATTTTCTTATCTTGATTAGTGTTGTTGACCAAGAGCATTATCCTATCCCTTGGTCTTAATGAGACAACATGATCCTTATTTCTCCCCAATAGTTTATAGAGATGATTCTCAGACATCATTATTGCAGCTATGTTAGGCTTATGGATGCAGTAGCTCAAACATGATGACATTACCTGTAAATGTGAGCTAGAGGCACCGCTTAATACTAAATATTACGTAGTTTTGTTTAACCTTAAATTCTTAGTCTAAGTTCATATTTAAAAAGTAAAGAATGATTGAAATTAATTAATGAATTATATTTAAAAAGTAAATTCTTGAGTAAGAAAGTAGAAAACAAATATATAATATAATCTCCTAGTTTAGTCATTATGTAGATTTAAAACAATGTTATTTTTTTTGGTCATTTATACCTTTAGTCTACTTTTCATAAGATAACTTATCAACAAATAATTCTATGAACTTAATGATAAATAAATATTTTATGAGGAGTATATTATTATTTTTCGATATGGTTATGATGTGATATTTGATAAGATATAATTTTTTTAATAAGTCGTCTTATTCACGACAAAATAATTAGATTTAAGGGCACTAATAATTAAGGTTAATTTAAAATCCAATCATAGATTTATCACAAATGTAATCTTCCTTTATAGACTAGAAACCAAGGATGTAAATATTTGAAGAGTGAATTAATAAATTTAAAATGTCAATAAAAACTTAAACAGTGAATAACAATGTAACATATATGTTGATTACATTTAATTTATTAGATATAATCTATTTTATTTGGGCTATATACATGGAATTACAATAATATTAACATAAAATATTATCCATATAAAAAATAATATTATTGCGAATATATTCTAATATATATAATGATTTAATATTATATAATAAAAAAAGTATTATATATATATATATATAATTAATGATTAAAAATTAGTACACATAAATATGACAAAATAAAAATGTTTACCTTATAATTTAAATAAAATAAATAGTTACCTGAAAATTTAAATAAAATAATATAATTATCTTACAATTTAAATAAAATAAATTATTTACCTTCTAATTTAAATAAAATATTTATTTTACAATTTTAAATAAAATATCTACCGTACAATTTAAATAAAAAACTTTTACCTCATAATTTAAATAAGTAAAACTATTTACCTCTGTCGTTGAAATCCTTGACTGAAATGGAATGTGAATCCACTTGTATTGAATGCAGCTGACAATAACGAATGGTGGTGGTGTTGATCCTGGTTGAGTTAGAGAAGAGTAAGGAATAGATCCTGATATGGTTACTACCCCCTGCTAGGTGTCGATCCTCTTGTTTGCAAAACCAGATATATCACATTGTTTAGTTTATTAGTTTATTTAGCTTAACAGTTTGGCGATTGGTTATATGGTGCCAGTTGGATGATTAGGTGGCAGATTAGGTGCAGTCATGGCAAACGGTTAAGGGATTATGGTTTTCCTATAACTGAATCTTTCAATGTATTTATACCATACTGTTAATCAAAAAATGAAATCATAGCATTCAGTCATTGTTTTTCACAGTCTGGTATCAGAGCAGTGTTAGATCATTTCCATGATGGATACATAAGAGATTTGTAAGGGGTTGTCATACATAGTTTTGCCCCTATGAATGAAGATAGAATTGATTACTGCATATAGTGATTAGTGCTTAGTTAGCGCAATCTACGTATTACTTTTTAGCTATATAAACTTAGAGATAGCACAATCTCCATATTACTTTGGATCTCAGTCTTTGTTGTATTGATCAGAGATTGCAACCCAGCACAGTTGTTCACTCATTTCTAGTCTGTGAGTCCTTTAACAGAAAGTGCATCAGAGTATAACACAATAGAATCATGATCTGTAGAAGAGATTGCAATCGACGCAAATAAGATAATGAAGCTACATCTGTAACTGACGTGGAGAATTATGCAACCTACAGTAAGAGATGAAAGCTTGATTCAAAGCATTTTCTCTTTAGATAATCAAAATCCCTATGACTTGTATTATGTAACAGTAGAGAAGCGGCGACTACAGTAGAAGAATTCATGTAATAGAAACCTGACATCAAAGTAGTAAAAGTATTGGGAAAGCGAAGACGCCAAGAGCTAATACAGCCATAGTGTTGAAGTTTTTGAAGGCACCGTCATTTTTCATATACCTTAACATCGATAAGATAAGACGTGTCCTCTCAAATAGCATGGATGGAAGTAGGTTGTGTCCTCAGCAAAACTTAATCTGACTACCTGTATTCCATTTCGTAACTATAAATTTTATCAGTTCTTATTCTTAGTGATAGAGATATCGCCACATTTCCGTCTTGGATTCCAAGTTGGTTGTTTAGATCTGGTCGTGACACATCAACGACGTCCAACTTCCATGTAGTCTCCTAAGGTATTTAGGTGTTCATGTATATTGTCAAATTTTCATTTGTTCTAGTCGGGTCTATTATATTCATGGTCAATGTCATAGGGGGATTGATGTCATTTTAGTATAGGTTATTAAGTTTTAATTGTTTGGATATTAAATATTTATATAATATGTTATGTTGATTTCAAATATTAGTTTTGAGATAAGTTTGAGAAGTCATTTCAAAAGTGTTAAAATCAAGAGTAAGGAATTAAGAGTTGTCAATCATAAATGTCATCAATAAAGTAAAGTCATAAAATATGAATATGTTTTTTAGTCCATTGTCGATATTTTTAAAAGCCAAAAATCTGTTGTATAGATGCATTATCGGGTGAAACCGAGATCTTGAGTCGTATGTGTCAGTGGAAGAATTTTGACCTAAAAAATGACATGCCTATGTGCTTCATCGAGATATCAATTGAGTAAGCAGCTTCTTTTACTAGAGGTTGGAAGGTACACGGAGGCTAAAGGACAATTGGCTTCCTCTCATGAGTCACCTACGACGGGGTCGTACCGTTGCTATGTTGACAATTTTTGGTGTGTTTGATTTATGTTTTGTAATGCATTTTTCAATAAGCTACTGAGCACTATTTGCTAGTTTGGTACCTCTTGAAAAAAAAAAAATGTTATGTGGAGCAAAAGCACTAAATTAGCACTTGGTTCTTGGAAAAGGGTTTGTGGTTATTCGAGAAACCGCCAAAGTGTAGTAGGACTCTCTTACGACCCTCCAAGTTCATGGTCAACCTGCAGCAAAAAACCATATGGGTTTGTGGTAATCCTCGTAATCCAAGAAACCACCAAAGTGTAGTAGAAACCTCTTACAACCCTCTAGGTTCATGGTCAACCTGCAACTAAAAACCATATGGGTTTGTGGTAATCTCGTAATCTAAGACACAACAAAAGGTGTTAGCAAAGAGAAGTGTTCTTGTCACTTCCATGTTTTTAGTAATCCTACAAGGAAAAACCAAGGTGACACCAAGACCTTGAAGCCACAAAGATGACATGCCACTTCAAAATGTGAGCAGGCTATGTGGAGAGTGTAAATCCTTTTATAGTGTTTGTAATAAAGGGGGGACCACTATCACGAAAATTTATTTTTGTAGAAACAATGTAATAAAGGGGGAATGTTGGCAAAACTTGATATATCACATTTTTTAAATTAGTTTATTCACCTTAATAGTTTAGTGATTAGTTATATGGTCCCAGTTAGATGATTAGGTGGTAGCTGAGGTGTATTCATGGAAAACGGTTAATGAATTATGGTTTTCTGGTAACTAAATCTTTCAATGTATTTATACCCTGCTACTAATCAATAATGAAATCATAACATTTGGTCATTATTTTTCACACCTCTGCTCCAAAGCGCCCCTCCTTTCCTTCTTGCTACAACATTGATCTCCTCCCTGCTCAAAGCCTTCCTTCTCTCTCCACTTATGCATTTCCCTTTATGCTATCAAGCCTCCTCTCCATGCATCGATTTGATCTTACACTTATAGTTTTTTTTTCCTTCATTCAAGGTGTTTAACTAAGCCTTTAAGTGGTCAACATGGTAGTTCTTCCAAGCATTTGCATGAGTTTAAGTGGGCAGATGTGGAGTGATTTACTTAGAACTGAGAGTTGTTAAATTCAAATTGAGAGAAAGATATTTTATAACTATAGTCTATAATTGTTTCTCACTATGTTATGTTTAGATTAGTCTCATCTTAATATTTGCTAGGTTTTAAATTAAATGTAATTAATTACCAACTTAAAAATATTTATAATTTATAATTAATTAGTAATCCTTTCAATTATTTACAAAAAAATATAATTAATTAAAAATAATTGAACTATTTAAGAAATATAATCTATTTAAAAATTCTAAAATTAAAATAATTAAATAAAAGAAAAGTTCCTCTTTTTTTTTAAATAAAAATAACTTTTGATGTATTTTCAATAGTATCAAACTAAAAAAAAATGTCTAAATTTAATCCATTCATTATTTTTACGCATATATATTAAGACAACATTGCATTTATACATTTCTATGAAAGGAATTAACTTTAATTAAATCATGACCCTTAAAAACACCTTGTCACCAATCAGGAATTCTCTCTGAACTCTTTTCATATCTATGTAGCTTTTCTATCTGTCTGATGCTTCTTTCAACCTTTGCCTTATAAATTTCACATGGTCCTCCATGTCTTTCAAAATTTCAAGACTGATTACTATTTTTTCCTCAAGGTTATTCCAAGTGGCATTCGACATCTTCTCCCATATAGAGCCTCAAATGCAGCCATAACCAAAGATGTTTGAAAAGAGTTATTATAGAAAAATTCTACCAATGGGAGACAATCTTACCATTTGGTTTGTTGATCCATACAATACATCCTTAGGAGGTCTTCTATAACTCAATTTATCCTTTCTATTTGCCCATCTCTCTCAAGATGAAATGCAGAGCTAAAGTTCAATTGTGTACCTAAAGCTAACTATAGGGTTGTCCAAAATCTTAAACTAAACCTGGAATCTCTTTTTGATATGATATTTTCTATTACTCCATGCAATCTAACCATTTCCTTCATAAATCAATTGGCTAAGGTTGGTGCATCATCAATCAAGTTCTTGGGTATGAGATGTGCTACCTTAGTAAGCTTGTCGATTACCACCATAATAACATCATTCCTGTAGGGTGTAATAGTTAATCCTTATATGAAATATATATTGAGAAATTGTTATTTATATTGTGGAATGTCATTTGGATATAAAAGTCCTATAGTATGCTAGTGTGATGCTTTAACCCTCTAACATTCTAAGCATCGTACCACATATAATACTATATCTTTTTTCATCCCTTGCCAAAAGTATAGTTTCTTAAGATCTGCATATATTTTGTTTACCCATAGATGACCTGAGTAGGGTGCATCATGAGATTCAGTCAAAATTATCTTCCTTAAGTATTCTACATCTGGAACATAGGTCCTATTCTTATACCAAAGCAAACCCTTGCTGTCCAAGGCACATCCTTTAGTTTTTGGGTCTTCTATATTTTATTCTATCATTATTTTCACTTGATTATACAAAGGATCTTGCTTTTGTCCTTCTAGTATTTTCCCTTTTAGATTAAATCTAAGCATTGTTATACTCATTAGGTGTCTTCTCCTACTCAAAGCATCAGTAAACCTATTCTCTTTTCCCTTGATATACTCAATTATAAAATCATACTCACTCAAGAACTCCAACCACCTTCTTTGCCTAACATTCAGAATGGGTTGAGTGACTATCTACTTTAGCCCTTGATGGTCAATTTTTAGTTCAAAAGGTTTCCCAATAAGGAAATATCTCCACTTCTGTAAGGCATGAACAATTCCCACCAATTCTAAGTCACGAGGGGCATAATTTACTTCATGGGTTTTCAATTTCCTATACTCATATGCAATTATGCCATCATTCTGAATGAGTACTCCCAATCCTTCGATGGACACATCTGTTAAAACCATGAAATGTCCATTCGGATCAGGTACCTTCAAGATGGGTGCCATCATCAACTTTCCCTTCAGAATCTGGGAAGCTTTATCACACTTCTCTATCCATATAAACTTCTTTCATTTTGTTTGCAATGCCACAATCAGGTTGGTGATCCTATAAAAACCTTCAACAAATCTCCTGTAATATCTTGTTAACCCCATGAAGCTCCTTACTTTTGATATGTTCTTGAGAATTGGCCATTCCATTATTGCCTTTATCTTGTTCAAATCTACTAAAATTAGTTCTTTGGATATGATGTGGCCTAGAGAGTGAATTTCCTTCTTAAAGAATGCATATTTGGACAACTTACCATATAGCTTAAGTTATCTCAACCTATGAATAACCAATTGAAGATGTGTTAAGTGTTCCTCTTGATTTTTAGATTATATCAAAATGTCATCTATGAACACCAAGATGAACTTATCTAGGTAATTATGGAACACATTGTTTATTAAGTTTATAAATGTTGAAGAAGCATTTGTTACCCCAAATGGTACTACAGTAAACTCATAGTGTCCATATCTGGTCTCGAAAGCATTTTTTGGAATATCCTCCTCAATTCTTAGTTGATAATATCCTGATCAAAAGTCTATCTTTGAGAAAGTCATTATTCCTTTCATTTTATCAAAAAGGTCTTCTATATGAGGTAGGGGATATCTATTTTTAATCATGACCTTGTTTAGCATTATATAATCAATACATAATCTTAGAGTTTTATCTTTATTTTTAACAAACAAAATTGGCGCTCCCCAAAGAGACACACTTGGTCTAATCAATCCTTTACTCAAGAGTCCTCTAGCTGAATTTTAAGTTCTATCAAGTTAGTTATGTTCATTCTATAGGGTGCTCTAGAAATTGGCTCGACTCCAGGTACAATATCAATTGAGAAATCAAATTCTCTCTTAAGGGGAAATCTAGGTAATTATTTAGGAAACACATCCTCAAATTTCCTTAAGAATTGATACCCTTCCAGGGTTGTTTCATATTTGATTTCATTTTTATCATCGATCATCACCATTTTCTCTCCTTCTTTAGATGCATAGATGATATCATTTCTACCTTTATGGGCTTATGACCCCCTTGAATCATGACCCATCTCCCCTCATCACTGTAACACCTAAGCAACATGATATAACAATCTATTTCAGCGTAATACTTGGTGAGCCAACTCATACCTATTACCACATCATAAGCTCTTAAGGGTACTAAAAACAGGTCTAAGGTTGTCTCAAAATCTAGAAATTGTATATTTTCCTTAGGTAAAAATTCTGACATTTATTTGACAATCGTATCCCCATACTGAACCATCCATGATGCATTCATGGGATTCACTGTGAGAGATGTTTTTCTTACTAATTATGGATAAATGAAACATTATGATGAATTTGTATCAATGAGAATTGAAATGGGTTTACCCAATAATTTACTTATAATTTCAACTAGCATATTTTGTTATCTATTTTGGCAACTCCTAATTACAACATTGATCCTTTGCTATGCTCCTCTCTGAGGCTGATTCATCCTTATTTATCCCTACATCCTTGGGCACTCTTGGGTAAAGTGATCTCCTCCACAAGCAAATCATCCTCTTGGTGGCCCTTTTGGCACTGGGTTACTCAAGCCATCGCTAGAAATCCATGGAGGATATATTGGGTGAGTGTAATTATTTTGATCATTCTTGTTATTATCTCCTCCCCTATTGATGTTCCTTCCAAAAGAATTTATGTGACTTTGATTTGGTGGGGGTACTCTGCCTGTTGGATTTGCTCTTGGGTTTTTATCCAAAACTTGATCTCCCCTGAAATTTGGTTTCCTTTTGATGGCTTTATTTCTGTCATTGTTGAAGTTTTGTCTTGCCATAACTAGGGCCTACAATTTCCATTCATGTTTGAGGTATCTTTCTAGAACTTCATTCATGTTCTTAGGTCCATGCATATCTACTTCTACTCTTATGTTTTCATTCAATTCTTTGATGAAATTTTTAGTCTGATCTCTTTCATCCTTTTGGTACATGGGCACATACTAAAGTAATTAGGTGAATCTATCCCAATACTATTGGACTGACATGCCTCCCTACCTTAGATTGTGAAATTCTGTCATCTTCTCATCAAAGAATAATTGGGGTAACCATCTCTACCTGAATTGGTAGTCAAATTGAT
This sequence comes from Torreya grandis, assembly GCA_037957365.1. Classification (NCBI taxonomy): domain Eukaryota; kingdom Viridiplantae; phylum Streptophyta; class Pinopsida; order Cupressales; family Taxaceae; genus Torreya; species Torreya grandis. The sequence continues at coordinate 1,275,780 of JARHVA010003587.1, forward strand.
CCCATGTCAAATTTTCCTTGGTTATTCCATTTAATTCCTTCATGTTAGTCCACCAGCTAGCTGCCTTTCCTACCAGTTGATAGGATCCCCATAACACCTTAGTTGCATCATTATGTTTTCTCAAGTTGAAGTACTTATCCATCTCATTTAGCCAATCCTTAGCTCCTTCACCTAATTGTTTCAAATCAAACTTAGGTGGTAAAATCTTCTTCAACTCCTTGCTAAGATCAAAAAGTGAAAACTCAATTCTGGGAGCTACAACCTCCATTTCATTGATTGGTGGTGGATTTTATTTAAGAAAATTACCAAGGTTAGGTTCCAATATGTTTTTTACATTTTCTTGCCTTGACTTAAGATCCTTAATCACCTACTCAAGGGAATCTATTTTATATCTTTGCTCAGTCAATAAATTGATGAGAGCTTCTATCCCTAATTATCTATTTTATGGAACCTATGGTTCAACATTTTCATTGTTGGGTTCTGTGTATCTCACATTTTCCCTTCGATTCCTAGTTGATCACCTAGGTCTTTCTATTTAGTTTCCTAATAAAAATAACACAATCTTCTAATTTTTTATTCAAGACAATTGATATCATAATTTTTTCTTAAATAACTCTAATTTCTCGTACATTCTATTATAGATCACAGTCACACATAGGATTGACAAAAAGTAAACATTTGATAATCTTATTCAACTTTTTATTACATAAAATTTTTTTTAGCTTTATAGAGGATAAGATTTATGACTATAACATATTTATGTCTATATAACATTGACTGAAAAAATTTCTTAACAAAATCTTCTTCATCCAATTTCATTTCTCTAAAATCTTCATCTTTTGAGTGAACCACATATTGGTGGCATTAGCTATATTCCTTATACACGTTAGGGCTTAATTATGGTGCATCAAAACCCATTCCAAATAGAAAATATATTATCACTGAGGGCCTCTTAAATGAACATTTGACTATAGGTTCCATCATAGCTAGTTTTATTTTAAATGGCTCCACTTTTAAAGATTTGAGGTTAGTCTAGATTACAACTATTGTATCTGACTCATAAATGTAAATAGGTTATTTTTAAGTTGAGGGAAGTTATATTTTTCCCTTGTTCTTTGTTCTTTTCCCTTTTCCTTTCCTTGGAGTTTTTCTAAGAGCCATGTTTGAAAAACAAATTTTAAAAAAATTAGTTTCCTCATAATTTTTAGTTTTCTCAACAAGTTAACATCAATAATTAGTCTTTTACTAAGCATAGGTCATAGTAGGCTTAAGGCCTAGCTTTAAAACCTAGGCTCTAATACCAAAATGTAGATATCACACTTCCTAGATCCCATCCTAAAACATAGATTTTTTTATTAATGTCAGTATGTCAGTATAACTCAGGTATACTTTATCCTACCGAACATCCTTTGTCAAATAGATAAGCATATAACCATATGGGTTAGGCATTATTTTTCCAAATGGGAAAGCATCTAACCATATGAGTTAGGTATTCTTTTACCAAATGGGCAAGCATCTAACCAAATGAGTTATGCATCTACACATGAGTAGGTTATGCTCTAGCCAGAGACTTTACTCATTAGGATCAACCAGATCTTTAGTCGCTCATTGTTCATCACTCATATCTACTAGATAAGCATCGAGGTCATCATGATATATATATATATATATATATATATATATATATATATATATATATATATATATATATATATATATAAAATAAAAAGTCACATTCCACCTCAAAATTTGGCCTAAATCTTTGAGAACTATGATGATCCAACTGGGATCCTTTTGAATATATCACATAATTCTTATATTTATTTTGTTTGTCTAACTAGGGTATTATTATAATGGTCTTGCCTTTTTATTTAATAGTAATCTTGTTTAATGCACAACCCCAAACCCCATCCTATTCACCTATATACTAGAAGTATCCTTCTCTTCTTAGACTACCTACATACCTACTTTTGAATAAGATCAAAGTGTAGTATGCATTTAGTTATATTTTCTATTATAAGTTTCATGTGAACTATAGATTTATGTACGCAGTCATTTCTAGGGCCCATTTCCCCAGATAGTCGCACTGTGATTAATACCCAAATGAGAGCGTAAAAGTATCAGTTTAAGTGACTAAATACTTGTTTAACTAAACTAGCCTTAAATCCTTACAAAAAATAGAAAAGAATAGTGGAAGCTACATCCCCCTTTTACTTTTTATTTACAATGGTTTTGATCGTTGATTTAGACAATCTAATCCTCATAATTTTTGTTTCCAAAGTTTCATTATCTAAGAGCCATGTGGTTATTATTTTTTGATAATAATTGGTTTAACATTCTTTTTTTTTTTTTAACTAAGCGGGGTAAAAATTTATTCCAAGACAAGAAAAGCCAAAAACATTACATAGCCTTGTCCTTCTCGACCAAAAACCTCAGCTTCTGGGAGAAGTTTAGAGGCAGCATACTGTAATCTAAAATTTCCCATTGGGGCCCTTGGTCGGACGCCCATTTGGCCAAACAGTCGGCCGTCTCGTTCCATTCCCGGGGAATGTGTATGAACCGAACAGAATTCATCATCGAGCTTAACTGAATAATCTGTTGGACAACCACAGCCAGATGCCACTCGGCTCTATCAAAATTGTGATTGCTAATAAGATCAATGACAATTTGGGAGTCAGATTCACAAATTATATTCTGCCATCCCAGTTGGCAACAATGTTGCATTGCCTGAAGAATTGCTAAAGTCTCCATGTAATTATTGGACTGTTTTCCCTTATAAACAGAGAAAATGAACTGGATGTTACCTGAACTATCCCGGCCTATGCCCCAATTCCAGCTTCCCCTGGATTGCCTTTTGAAGAGCCGTCGGTGTTAACCTTCAGCGACCCAGGAGGAGGGGGCGTCCAGCGGCCTCTTCTACAAATCGGTTTGTGCACATGACGACCTCTGTTCCTAGGCTGTGAGGAAGGAGCAGTTGTAAGACTATCCAATAAGCTACCAGCAATGCTATAAAGGATTTCGTGCTCCTCATCCCCCAAGCCATCCGCTTTAAACTGCTACGCACCCAACGATTCTAACAGGGACGCACGGACAGTCTCCCATATAACAATGCTATGTCTTTTTTTTGACTGAAAAATCCTCCTATTACGCTCAAGACAAACATTCCATAACACAAATGCAGGTCCAGCAAACTAGGCAGCTTGAAGAATTGGAGCTTTGGACTTCGGGACACTCAGACCATTCCAAAAATCAGCTAAAGAGGAGGCGTGCCAACAGGGTCTTTTCCACGCATCCCACCAGCTGTGCCAAATCCTTTTGGCATACGAACAGAGAAAGAAGAGATGCACCCCTGTTTCAGTCTCACTACAGCAAAGCACACATTTGGATGGCCCCTGAAAGCCGCGCTTGCATAAGTTATCCCACGTGAGACACCGATTGTATGTAAGCGTCCACAAGAAGAATCTGCATTTAGGCCAAGCAACAGAATTCCATATATGCTTCCCCCAGATGAAATGTGCTTCACCATAAGCTTGCTTAAGCAAGGCCTGATATCCCATTGAGACCGAATAGCTTCCAGTTGGTCCCCCTCCCAAAGCAAGCATATCCTGTCCAGGGAGAGAGTTGCAGTGTTTCGAATTAAGAATCTGAGCTAGCTCCAAGCGATTTTCCATTTCCCCACCTGGAGGCCATTCCGACAGGTCTTTCCATCTGACTCCAGTGGTCAATCCCATGCTATACTCCTTGTAATGGGCCACATTAGTCCATCCAGCCGCTTGGAAGACATCATATAACGACTGCAGATGTGGGTGGGAAGATAAAAGTGGGGGCAAGCCATCCCACGAATCTTCCCAAAAGAGAACCTGATTTCCGGTCTTGCATATCCAGAAAAGGCTACGTTTAATCAGCTGAGCTCCAACTTGGAGAGTGCGCCATATCATGGAACCACCCTGCTCAAGAGGCATCCTAACAATGTCAGAGGGGTCTACCCCAGGAAAGTACTTACCAGCTAGAATGCGAGCCCACATCTGGGATGAATTTGCACACCATCTCCAATAGAGTTTGGCAGCCAAGGCCTTACTCGCCAGGACGGTGGAGCGCAGCCCAAGTCCTCTGTCATTCTTTGGTCGACAAACAGTATCCCACTTGATCAAGCTCCATTTAGTGCTCCGCAGGTTTCCACTCCAAAGGAACTGGCGGGAGAGGCCATCGAATTCTTTAAGAAAGTAGATAGGAGCAGCCTGAACTAAGCAACGATACACCGGAAGAGCTTGTATCACCGCTTGTAGCAGAGTGACTCTACCAGCAGTGGAGAGCCATCTGTGAGTCCAGTGGCTAACTTTCTGTCTCAATCTATCCATAATGGTTTGCCAAAATAGTCGAGGCTGCCTACCAACCACAATGGGGATGCCCAAATAGATAACCTGGAGTACCTGAATTTGAAACCTCAGGATGGCCGCAATTCTTCTCTGTATCGGACCAGGGGTGTTGAAGAAATAAATGGAGGATTTGTGGTCGTTGATTTTTTGTCTAGTAGCATCTAAGTACATGTCAAGGGTAGCTCTGAAAGCTTCCGCCTCCTGAATACGAGCTCTCCCAGCCATGATAGTATCGTCAACAAACTGGAGATGGGACGTGATTAAGCCATTACCCCACTGCCAACCCTGCACAGTATTTTGCGAAACCTAAAATTTCAAGAGCCAACCCAATCCTTCAGCAAGAATGATAAATAAGTAGGGGGATAGTGGGTCTCCTTGCCGAAGTCCTCTCGTAGCCCCAAAAAGCTCAGTGGGCTGCCCATTGATGAGGATCGAGTAGGAAGGCGTGGTGACACAGCTAAGCACCCATTGTATCCAAGCCAGGCTAAAACCAAAGGCCAACATGATTTTTTCCAAGAATCTCCAGCTGGCCCTGTCATAGGCCTTTGATAAATCTAGCTTGATGAACATGGCCCGCTCTTGGGAGGTGCTCATCGAATGGATAGCTTCTGACGCAATAACAACCTCATCAAGAATCTGCTTGCCAGCAACAAAGCCTCCCTGTTCCTCTGAGATAATTAAAGGCAGGCATCTTTTGAGCCTTTCTGCTATAAGCTTAGTGATAACCTTGTAGACCACATTGCAAAGCGCAATAGGCCTAAAGTGGTCCAGTTGATCCGCTTGATCTTTTTTCGGGATTAAGGCCAGGAAGGTGGCATTCAAAGCCTTCAGCATTTCTTTATTGCAATAGGATTCATGTATTACCTCAAGGAGGTTCTGCTTGATGACATCCCAGAAGTCCTGGTAAAACTCCACTGGAAATCCATCAGGCCCTGGTGCTTTTCCTCTTTTCATGCTGAAAACCACAGCTTCCACTTCTGTCATATCTATAGGCCACATAAGATACTCATTCAGCGTCGAAATAACCACAGAAGGGATGCAAGACAGCACTGTATTCTTAGCTATCTCAGGAGGGTGCAGCCCTTCCGAGAAAAGATTAGAAAAATAATGAACCGCTGCTCTAGAAATATCCTGAGGAGAGCTCAACCGAGCTCCATCCGGGGAGACCAAGTGGGAAATGTAGCTTCTATTCCACCTAGCCTGAATAGATTTATGAAAGAAGGCAGTATTCCTGTCACCTTCCTGTAGCCAGTCTATGCGTGCCTTCTACTTCCAGAAGATTTCTTCTCTGAGATCCCACTCGAAAAGCTCCTTCACCGCTTTGGTCTCAGCCACCTGGAGCTCCTCAGTGAAGCCGCAGTCTCTAATTTGCCTGGTTATCTCGTTCAACTGATCTTGGGCTTTTTTCCTCTGCATATGGAGATTCCCAAAGATGTCCAAATTCCAAAACTTTAGCCTCCTTTTAACATACTAGAGTTTTTTGACGAACATGAACATAGCAGTGTCGTGACTGGGTCCTCCTTGGCTCCACCAATTTGCCATAAGATCATGTAGGGAAGGCTCTCTAAGCCACATGAGCTGAAATTTAAATGGGGGCTTCCTTGGTGTAAGAATGTGATTAGTGGAAAGCTTGATCGGCCAATGATCCGATCCCCCCCAGTCAAGAATCTCAGAAGCAAGAGAAGTGGCGCTAGATTGCCAGTAGCAAGACACCAAGAATCTATCAAGGCGCTCAGCAATGTTGGCCTCACCACTCCTCCTGTTACTCCAAGTGAAGATGCCATTGAGAGGCCTAATATCTGAGAGGCGTAGGATGTCGATATTGTGTTGGAGAACCTCTAATGATGGCCCCAAGTGGGCCAGCCCCCCCCCCCCTCTTTTCTTCCATGCTGAGGACCGCATTAAAATCTCCCAACCAAAATCCAGGGCAAATACGGATGCCAGCTCCTAACATACCGTATGTGGTCCCATACTTTCCGCTGTCCGGATAGATCCACAGGGGCATAGACATTAGTAATAAGCAAAGTTTCCCCTGTTTCCTTTGAGATGGCCGTCATTGTGAGAGCTGAAGTACTGGTCATCCAGCACAGTGGAGTAATGGTTTTTAGATTCCAGCAGGTGGCTAGCCCACCCGAAGAGCCCAATGCTCCAACACATTGGCTATGGCTACAAAACCAAAATTTTTGCATACAAGAACACCACAAATCTACAAAAAATTTAGTCTCCTGAATACAAAGTATATCAGGGGAAAAGTTAACCATGAAATAGCTATTTCCTGTGAGGAGAATGTCAAAATCACCATCAATCTGCCAAGTCCGCCTGATCCAGGTTTCCAGAGTAGCTAC
>JARHVA010003587.1:1287500-1350000 GCA_037957365.1 Torreya grandis
TTATACACTAGCGCCATAATAGGGACACTAGCACCACATGGCACTAGTGTCACAATTTTGGTGTTACTATCCTTTCCCTCCTTTTTCGGCCAATGGTTATGTTTTAAAATCCAACACCAACTAGGGTCGATCTAGACCTCATTTAAGACCCACATGAGCATTCATAAAAATATGTATACAAGAATTTTATCCCTCTAACCACTAGATAGAATTTATATGCAAGTTACACATACAATCTGAAAATAAGTTGTTCATAATCAAGGTTCTCAATCCATATTCTATCCTACTTATTCATACAACCATCTACAACATTTCTAATCTTATATTAATCATATTTCTAATCTCAAGAACATTCGAGGCACTCAAATCAACATTCATACTAGCTTCATTTGCATTTGGACTAGCACTTAGGTAGGGAGAACTACATCAAACTTGATCCATCTTCAGAGTATTTGTATGTAGGCAACTCTCATCACAATAAGGTGTTGAAGATGTCCAACCTAGCCCAATAACAACACAATTTATTAGTTGTATTAACTAGATGCCCTACTAACATGGAGGATTAGGGTTTAGACATAAAATCATACAAAATAGGCCATATACAGAGATATAGAACCTATGCATGCAGCAAGAAACTTGACAAACACACACACAGAGATGCACCCAAAAGCTCTAAATAGTTCTACATAGAGGGTACTAATACTAAAACATGGACATTAGCACTGCATGGTGATAATGTCCAATAAGGGTATTACTATCAAGGAGGAATTTTGACACATGGATCATGTTAACAACACTTAGACTATCCTCTATCTCAATTTGCAATCTTTAGATCTCTCATTTAAGCCATTTTCCAAATAATTTCCTATTTACATTATTCATTGCTATTTTTAGAAAGGTCAAATTAATTAAATTGTGTTACAAATCAATGATTGTATTCATTGTATATTTATACCCAAATTTACTATAGTCAGCTCTTTAACAAGATAGGATTTACATACCCTAGTCCTAAAAGGTTAAAATAATAATCATGTATGATTTCTATAAATTGGAATATAATTGAGGACTATGACTCGATTGGTATTGATATGATGAAATAAATGTAAGAGAAGGTTATTTGGATTCATTAATGCCTTAAAGAGGCACAAGATCAATATAAAACATATGTAGATTTGCATTATAATGTGTTAAATCACATAACAATATAGTGTACATTGGTTGCAAACGTAAGTTGTCATGACAGTTTATAAGACCCCTTGATATTCTAGAGTGTCTTAGCATAGTTGTTTATATGATTTCCTTTTAAAATATTATGTTTAAGATACATGATGTTTTATATGTTTATGTATTAGGAAATTATGTGCCTAACCTACAACATACTTTTGATTTGCCTTCTTTACAAATGGATGATGATTCATTCAATGTATAGTTTGTGAGAATTATTGACTATAGATTGATTTGAATTTGGCATCGTGAGGATAATAAAATGAATGTATTATGGGAATAATATATCCTTATTCCTACTACTTTGGAAAATGATTATGAGATATAACATCTATATCTTCATATTTTTGAAAGAAACTTTTGAGATGAAGTTTCCTAACATGGGGAATATGTAATGCCCCACCTTGAGAACCATAGTTTGTGGAACATGGGAGTCCTCCTTGAAGATATTATTATATTATGTAATTATGTATGTGGTATTGATTCAATGGTGAAAAATCAAATATAAATGATATATGATCATAATGATGTGTGAATACATGTGTGTGTGTGTGTGTGTGTGTGTGTGTGTGTGTGTGTGTGTGTGTGTGTGAGGGGGGGGATAAGGGGAGGGGGCTGGATGTGTGGTTATGAGATCATTTGTACATGAGTCCATCTTATTGACTATGTGATCTTAGATTTACTATTAACATAAATTATTTATGTGGAATTTAATTTATATTTGAAATTATCATTTCCATGATGGATTATAGATTCACACTTGTCAAAACATAGATCATACCATGATGTATATATTTTATATATAGATGATAGGGATGCTAAAATAAGAAATAAAATTGTACTATTGATGAGATGAGTTGGTAAAGTTTTGCATATATTCCATTGGGGTGGTACTTGAGTCGACACGTAAGAGTGGTAATACTAATCTCAGCATGACCATAAATTTAGCAACATCTAGAACACTAGGATCAGTTGGGATCAACTTGCATGAAAAACATGTGGATTAAATTTAAAAATTCATGTGTATAAGCATGGATAAAACGGATTAAAAAAATTATCTTATGAGTGAGATGTGGAAAGTGGAAAAAACAAATAAATAAAATAAAATATTAGTTAAAAAAAGGTCGCCATGCTGAAAATGATTGTGTAAAATATATAGATGACACCAAAATCCATGGGGGTTAATATTTAATGGTGGAAATTCTACCTTATATCATTAGGCAAACTTGATTGAACCACAATCTATAATTCAAATTGATAGTGTGTAAAAATTAAATGGTAAAGAGATCTAGACATGTCACCTTAAAAGTGAAGGCAAACTTTTGGTGAAAAGTGATTAGTGTTTTATATGATTTTACCCTACTAAGGGATTTGATTATTTACATTACCTAAGATTAATTCTTAATTAAGCATGTGATTACATGTTATGATACAATGCTTGTATCTCAAGTAGATATGGGTTTGGGGACCTTGTTCCTTTTTTATATCTCTTATCCATCTTATTTGTTAAGGTTTAATAAGGTTTCTTGCTTTTGTGATAGTGGTATATGATTGACTTGATAATATTATTATTCATTTTAATTTTTATTACTCTATGTGATTTTACACATTGAGCCAACTATTATTCTTGGGTAAATTTTTATGTGATCTCTCCCATGTATCTCATTGGTTAAAATCAAAAGAAAATAATGAGTGAATATGAAATGAAGTGGTATTAGTTGGGGATAGATTATTGAGTTGACATCCATTAGGATGATTAGTAAGTAACTTAGAAAAGTAGTCACAGGATTCCTCACTATTCCCTTTATGGGCATATCCACTCATCATGAGAGTGGTCGGGTGGAACATGTCACCAAATCATATCCTTATCTGGTATCCTTTTAAAAACATGTCAAAATTAGCTAAGGGGCAATAAATTCCTGATATCACAGTACACACATTCTAACCTCTATATTTGTTTCAATATATTTAAGGAAAATCTTAAAATTGTGATAGATTTGATATTACATAGTGGTATAATTAAATTATCAATATTTTTATATTGATCTTATTTCATCGAGATCACATACGAAATAAGGAATGCTTATGAGTTGAAAATTAAAAAATATCATTCATTAAATTATTTGAATCCTTAGTGATTGTTATTTGTATGTTACTTATCTTTTAGAATGTAAATATGCATAAATATGAACATGATTAATAATTGAATAATATAATCCATAGTAATAATTAGAGTCATTCTATATGATTAATATAATGGACTTTGAATCATTGTGGAGTGATACCTGTGATTTCTCATTGTAAGCTATAGACATGTTCTCTATTTTTTATTAAATAAATTATATTCGATTAAGTTGAGGCCACATGTTATTTATTTAAGTCTTAATGTGAAACATATTCATCCCTTTTTAAAATTTAATTTTTGGCTTCTCTCTCTCTCAATTGATGTCCTACATATGTGTAACTTATCTTCTTTATTTACTTTAATCGAGATGTGATATCTAAATTAAGAAGCTTACTATTGCCTTCAAATGACCACTTTGAATGATCACATTAACTTAGTGTCATTGTGTATTACCTAGTAATTATTATAATTTCTAACCATTATTCATGACTTTATCTGTGATGATAAGATGTTGCATAGAATAACACAATGATCGCTTACCTCTCTTATATTGTTATTGATATTACTACACATGACTTTATTAACTAGAATAATAAGATCTTTCCATCTAGTATATATCTTATTACTTAGATTGCATAGTGATCACCCTCCATATTTTGCCTTGTGACCACTTTGTGGATCTACAAACATGTTGGTTTATTAACTATGTTTAAATGCATACACACATTATCATAAGTAAATTTAATTAAATGTAAACATGAAATTTTAAATCAAGTTTTGGTAGTATAGTTAATATAAATGTTTTCTATTTAGTTCTAAAATTTCATACAATAACTTCACATGGGATTTATTCATGTGGAAGCCTCTTTGATAACTCTTTGTGATCATACCACTTGGAAGCCAACCCATTTGCAAAGAGTGTTCACTTTTCAAAAAATGTTAATGTACTTATAGCCATTCCGTAACTAAATGCCAATATGATGAAAACATGTGGATGGTCTAGATATTATTGTTATGATATACGCTAGATGTCATATATAAAACTTGTCTATATAGTCCTTAACAGTGGCTAAAACTAAGGAATTAATGTGTGTTTGTGAAGAGAAACACATGGAACACCGTGAACCTATTATTATGACTTGGCAAACATGTGTGTATAGGGTCCCACTATCACTTTCTATCCTCAAATAGTGATAAAAATTATCTATGGACTTCAGACTAACCAATCCCACACTCACGAATGCATGAAAATATAAATTGTGATCTTACATAAGGATTACTACAAAGCTTAGGTGACTTTGTTCTAGGATTTATGGGAACAATGAATTCATTTTAATAAAATAAAGACATAACATTATTTTTAAATAGGGTCACAGGGAATATTTGATGTGTACAAGTAGTGACCATTGTAGTGGCATAATAACAGATTCACTCTATAGAGGATTGAATGATTAGTCACTATGTAATCTTGTGCATATGTTGACCTATCAATCACAGCTTGATGCATTTCAAATCTACAGACACCATCAATCTAATTAATTCTCAATGTAATAAACATTTAGTGTTATGCAGCCATGTGGATATACGATTAAGTGATTACGACATATCTTGGTAAGAGGTGTAGACCGCATGAGTGGCATGGACCCCACTAACACGTAGATGTTGAGTGGACACAATCATATGAATATAATATATAAATTTTATTAAAAGGTGGCCACATTTATAAATAAAGATAACTTGTATAAATCTTTGCTCCGTAAACTCCATTGATATTTGTCACTCGATGAACTTGCGACACGCAAGAAACTGTGATAAATATAGATTAAAAGATAATGATTAAGTGTGGAGCTTAATAATATGGGATTATATGTTAGTCTACTCAGAATTCAGCTTAATTAAGGGTTTCTACAACTAATGTCTAATAGTAACATGCTTATAGATATTCTATATGGTTTTTAATGTTATGAATTTAATTGCAGGGATTATTTTTTTTTGACTTTGATTAATTTTTAAAAATTTAATTCGATACTTTTAATTTTATGTTTAATATTTTAATCTAATCTTTGTTTGGTGAATTATTTTATAATTGAGTTATCCATATTATTTTGATAAGATTAATTATAGGTGAATTCATATGTTCATTTAGCATTAGTTTTAAATGTATTAGTGTGTACGCTATTGTATTTTGATATGAAGCTTTACGTAACTACAATTAATTATTTTTAAAAAATAAATATTTTATAATTAATTTTTGAGTAAACTATGAAGGTGATACATTTTTTGAAATAATATATTTTATGAGGATCATAAATATAACATATTTTTCCAAACAAATATAATTTATATTCTCCTTTATCCATATTCAATGTGTCTCTACCAAGGTGTAAAAATCTTAGCATTTTTTGTCCTAGAAATATAACCATTGTTAGAAAATTTCCCTAAAAATCTTTATCAAGACTTGCTAGATTTTTAAATATTATAATTAATCCTCAATCACATGATAATACATCATAAGAGAGGCTTAGTTGCAAGTTACCTTATTTTGATATGCAACACGCACATTTAACATAAGATATTTAGTAGGTTATAATTTTTTTTTTTTAAATGACTTAGGAAAGAATAATATATTTATATATTTCCATGAAGTATAGAGGCTAGCGATACATAATTCAATAAATCAATATACTTTTTCAATTCTATTAGAGTCTAGTAATAGATACTTAATAATCATTTATGAATGTGAGCTATACAATATTTATAGATTTTTTATGACTATTGAGCCTGCTTAGTATTCCTTTATTTTTCCTCTTTATTTTAGGAGACATTCGCTCTTTCATTTATCTTATCTATTACAATTAAAGTTTCAAAATAATGAGTTTCATAGTTAGAACGTATACATAATGCTAATAATAATAATAATAATGTCAAGATATCCTAATGCAATGAGTGATTTGATCATAATATCATATCAGATGTAGAATATGGAAACCAATTACCTTGTTTTATGTAGTCTCAAAAAAAAAAAAAATCTTTAATCATTACATTGTTTTTTACTATATTTCATTGAGACATATTTTCAAACCCTACATGTACCATTATGTAGAAAATATTGAATCTTATAAACATGTCATTCAATGATTGTAAGATATTAAAAAGTATTTGACAATGCAATATAATGATTAAAATTTATGAAAAATGTTTCTCAAAAAAAATGATACAAAATAATGTAATGGTTATATGATATTCTTATATAATTATGACATACCTAATTCAATCTAATTAAAAATGGTATAGACCCTAATACAATCTCAATCAAACATGAAATACTTTAAGATGCAATATTATAAAATAAATCATATAACCTAATGTAACTTTATTAAAAATTTCATATACCATAATACAAACTAAATCAAAACATAATATGTCATAATGTAATGAATATATAATATTATAATACATTTATGACATACCTTGATTAATTTCAATAAATATGTAAAATATTCTAATGTAATCGAAATCTAAATGTAATATATCAAAATACAATCTTAATAAAAATTATTATTATTTAAAAATATATTTTATAATATATTTTAAAAAATAATATCATAATTATAAAACATTATAATACAATATCAACTATAAAAATTAATATTATAAAGAAATGATGTAAATATTTTTTTTATAAGATTTAGAAAACATAAATATAAAAAAACTGAGAATTATTATTAGTTCAAAACATTCCCTACATATATTATTACTTATTCAAAATAAATGAAATACTCTGAACAATTGTATATATAACATGAAAAAAAAAAAAAAAAAAACACTTTTATAAAAAAAGGAGGTTTTGGGCTTTTTCCTATGAATGTTGATAGTTAACAATGTGAGAGGATCAAATTCTAATTTGATTCCTATTATGGCAAATTGAATCCGTCAATATTAAATCCACGCCTCCTTTGTCGTTTTGTTCACCTAAATCTCCTCCACTACAAATGTCACTTTCTTCTCTATGTGCTCAAATGAGAGATTCGTATGATTTTGTTTTAAATTATCGAAAATGTTTACATTTTAATGCACGTCACTTTATGTTAATCCAAGCAACAAATGACATTAAAATATCATGTGGGAAATTTGACATAAATTTTGGGAAATAAAAAATTTAATGTGAAAATGTATATTTTTTCAAAACAATATGAATTCATATTTAATATGGTTCAAAATTTTGATATTTTTGAATTTTAAGGAAACATATATCAAAATGAATTATTAAGAATATAATAAATAATTATGTTGGAACATAGTGTTTTATGGGTATTATTTTATGAGATGATTTTTTAAATGTATTTTATTATTATTATTATTATTATTTTTAATATGGAATTGAGAAAGTTCAAAAAACCGATTTATTGTTTTAAGTGAATGATTTATAAAGATTGATATGTTGATATATAATGACAGTTAAGTGTTAACTATGGTTATAATTATACAATAAAAATAATAATTAAAATAAATACTATGTGAAAATATATATATATATATATATATATATATATATATATATATATATATATATCAATCAATGATCACAATTACTCATCAAAAGACTTTTAGAGCACTTTCTCAACTATCTATTTAACTAGATTTAAACCAACTACTACTAGAATTAATAATCTTTTATAAATGATATATTCAATGGAATCATATTATCAATTATGAGCACATCCCTTCTAAGTGTTTTGATAGTGATCAATACAGTCACATCTTTATAAAATTTCATCAATGAAAATATTATATTGTGCCTTGTCAATTGAAAGTGATGCACATTTAAGTGATCAATATAGCCACATCTTCATAGAATTTCATCAATGGAAATATTATATTGTGCCTTGTCAATTGAAAGTGATGCACATTTAAATAAGCATTTGAAAAATTGATGAGGGTTTTGAATGGTCATAGGCAAGTGTTTGAAAAATAAAGACCTAGAAAAAGGTACAAATTCTTGTATCACTTATACTTGTAATAAAATATTATCAAATAATCATAAATTAAATAAGCAATTAATAATACTCCTTAGAACATATAATTATTTTATAAAACAAGAAATCAAGAAATAAATATATTTAAATTAGACTAATATTTCATAACATTAATGGAAAATATTAAAGACAGAATAGTTACATCTCATTCAATTGAGGATTTATCTATTTAGCTCTTTGCTTTAATAATTGAAATAAATAAAAACGATTTCTTTATCCTTTTAAATTTAATAGTATGATTTGAAAATTTGCAATTAAAAATAGTAATAACACTATAATCATCTCAAAATAACTTAAAGTAAAGTTAATTATACATCAGAGTTGTCAACTAAATGATTTATATCAAATTTACGTACAAAATTTTAGTGATATATTTAAGAATATTAATCCATAATAATTTATAATATAATTATAATGTAACAATAAAAATACATCGTAAATTGTAAATCTCTAAAATAAAGGATAATATATAAAATTCCATGATCTCATATATTATATGATTCTTTTAGACATGTAACTTCATATGCTAGAACACAAAATAAGTAAATGGGATTGACATGTATAAAAATTCACTCATATAATTATGAATAATAATTCATTTTATAAATTATATTCTACTTGATCCCTTATTAAATTAGTGGTTATAAAATATATTTTCTTAAATGTTGATGTGGATTTATTTGGTTTGTGGTTATATACTAGTTTTATTTTAAAATATAAATAAAATAAAATATTATATATATTTATTTTTTTCGTTAACTAAATAAATTAAGAATTAATTTAATATTTTAAATTTTTTACTTTAACACATGACGAATATTGTAAAGTGGAACCTACACCACATATTTATATAAAATAAGTAAATCAGAAGATAAATTGAAAATCAAAATTACCTATATAAATTCCCAAGACCAAATAATCTAAATCTTAAAACCTATATTTTAACTAAAATATTTTACAATATTATAAGAAAAAATTCAAATGGCAGATCATTTAATCTTATCCTCCTCTTTTTAATAGTTTTTATCTTTTAATGTAATCATTCTAAAGAACATTATCCTTATTGACTCTAAATAATGGTCAAAACGTTCGTTTAGACGATGGTCAAAGCATTAAGCGTATGCAAAAGTAGAAAGGGACATAAAGAGTGTTTTCTTTGCTTGATAAAAGTAATTAACCCGTATGTTTACTGAAAGTAAAAGTAATTCAATGAAGAAAAAAAAAAAAAAAACCCATAAGTTGGTTGTAAGAACTATCACTTGACCACTTGTTTCTTTAAATATTTTCGGCCATCAAGCTAAGGAGTCTTTAGTTTGAATTTTTTTTTTTTAATAAATCGACTTAAGGGCTTTCGGTTTTGTTTTTAAATAATTTTCATATTACATTTAGATATTCCTTTCAGAATGGTGGAGAGCTAACAATAATGCCGAAAAAATGATAATTTGTTTTGTATTAAATAAAACAAGAAAGAATGAAGAGAGTGTTAGTAAAGAATGTTGTAAGGAGGATAAGGAGGATATATATATATATATATATATATATATATATATATATATATATATTCCTTGTTATCCTCCTTACAACATTCTTTACTAACACTCTCTTGATTCTTTCTTGTTTTATTTAATACAAAACAAATTATCATTTTTTCAACATTATTGTTAGCTAACAATAATGTTGAAAAAATGATAATTTGTTTTGTATTAAATAAAACAAGAAAGAATCAAGAGAGTGTTAGTATTTGATTAGAATTATTTTATGTTTTTTAAATTTAATTAAAAATGTGTTGTATTAATTAAAAAAATTATGCAGTTGTTAGAGGTTAATAAAATAACAATAATTGTCATAGTAAGTTGAAAATATGAAGGCAATTGTTACAACAAAGAAAGGATAAATAACTAATTCTTATGGAGGTATTTCTATGCAAGGGAGGTGAAGCAAGGGGAATATGGGCGACAAAGGAAAAACATTGATGTCCATATGTCACTTCCCCCTTTCTAAAAAAATTAAGACTATTTTACCAAGGAAGGTCTACAAACAACAAGGAGAGCACCCTATTCATGACACCCTCATTTGCACTTAAAAGTACCATAACCGTAAATTAGACTCAATGTTGAATAAACAATAATTTTTTTTCTATTAAATAAAAAAGGAATGAACCAAGAGAGTGTTATTAGAGAATGTAAGGTGAATAACAAGGAAAATTATGTGACAATTTTTTTTTTAATTTTCTAAAATTATTTAAAGATAAGTAGTCAATTAGAATTGTCTTATATTTTATAAACTTATGTAATAATGTGTTTCATTAGTCATATAATTCTTCCTAGTTGTTGGAGGCTAAGAAAATAAAGGCAATTGTTATAGCAGGTTGAGAAAATGAAGACAATTGTTATAGCAAAGGAAGGACACAACTAATTCTTATGCAGGTGTTTTTATGTAAGGGATGGGAAGCAATGGGGATGGGATGAGTGTGAGATGGGAAGAAATTTTATGTTCATTGGTCACTTCCCCCTAATCTATTCATATATAGTCTACCCATCATGATTTTGTGCACATTTCCCTAGCTTACCAAAAAAATAAGACTACTTGGTTGAAGGTCTACAATAATAAGGAGAGCATTCTAATTATGACAACTTCATTTTCACTTAGAAGTACCATAACCTTAAATTAGATTCACCTTAAGACATTGCTCATACACCTAAAACTACTCCTCATACCAAGCTAGAGGAACTTTCCAACCAACTACATCACCAACAGACCTATAGGCAAAGACTTTGAGAGGATGTTAACCATGCGAATCTTCTTACAACACCATTGGGAGAAGATACTCCAAATATGCATCCTAGTCAGACACAATAAATGCAAGGTTATGAATCTCTTGAATGAACTTTAATTCTTAAATAGAACATAAAGATGGTGAGGGGAAGGTATGTTGAACAAAAAGTTGGTATGTGTAAAAATAGGGGAGAGTGATGCAAGCTTGCAAAGGACGTAGTCCTTAATCTCCTCTAAAGTTGTCTCAACCAACCAAATGTCCTTATAAATAGAATTCTCTATGATATGATGAATGAAATCTTCCTTGAGACCATTGTCCATAAAAAAAAAGCATGAAGGAGGCAAAAAGAGATGTCTAAGGGAAGAACATTGGAGGAAGGACCAGTTTCCATGGTAGTAAAGTAGTAAACAACCAATGATAATGAGGGAAAAGTGGATTTTAGAAAAGGAAACCATTGAGGACAATTTAGAAATTATGAAATGCAAAGGTACAGATGCATAATAATTTTATAAGCACTAAGCATGCCATACAATACTCGATTATTGGAGAGTCATTTTTGCTAGAGGGAAGAATATTGTGATAAGTTGTGTCAGTGCCAATCTATTGTTATTTAAAGTAGTACAAGGAGGGTGATGAATGTTTTGAAGGTGAAAATACATGTCTAGAATTGCAAGGGAATTAGTGTGGACCCAAATCGACACTAGCTTCAACAACAAGACCAATATACTTGTTAGCTTCGAAAGTGGACCCAAGAAGGTAGTTGAGTTTCTAATGGGAATTATTATTTTTTTCATTGAATTAATGATTACGAGCAACTATCGTTCCCCCAACCTTCCACCTTGAGATAGGATGTTTTGTGAAACTTGGCGAGGGAGAGGCCTTCAATTAGGGCCTAGACTTCAGTGCCCTTATTAGTAGGGTGTGAAAGGAAGGAATAATATTTTTAATAAATTGATTGAATCTGAAGTGAGATGAAATCTACCCTAAATTTAAAGTTTGCTTTTATGGATGAGTATGTCGAAAGATATATCTGCATTCTTAAAAAATCTTTTGTTTTGCTTTAACTAGATACTCCATATTACCAAAGCTATGCACACCACTCAAAGAGCCTTTATTAATGTCTAGCATGAGTTATTTTATATCTATATGAAATATAGTATAAAAGGTATAAAAAACTAAGAAAAATTTAGCTTCTTAATAAGAAAAACCCAAATTATTTTCACTATTGGGAAGTTGAGACATAAATGGTCCACAAAATTTTACTTCATTTTATATAATATTGAATCTATTGGGACCTTGAAAACTTTTTTTTTTTTTGGAGGTTGTCAATAGTCAATATTTTGTTCTAGATAGTGAGTCATATAAAAGCACCAATTTTTAAGTAGTTATATTGAAACCAAATCTTTTAACTTGACCAATTTAAATCGATTTAAAAATACTTTACCTCTTTATTTAAAGAATTTTTAAGAAATTTTGAATGCCACATTCCCATATGATAATAATATAATAACAACTATACAATTTATTTCGGATTCGAGAATTCCCACCCCAAAAAAATCTTATGTAAAAAATTTCTATATAAAAAAAAATTATGAAAAAGAATTTTATGTATAAGATCATCATTAAAGATTTTTGCTAGAGGGAAGACTATTGTGATAAGTTGTGTTATTTCCAATCTATTTTTATTTAAAGTAGTACAAGGAGGGTGATGAATGTTTTGAAGGTGAAAATACATGGCTAGATCTGCAAGGGAATTAGTGTGGACCCAAATCGACACTACCTTCAACAACAAGACCAATATACTTGTTAGCTTCGAAAGTGGACCCAAGAAGGTAGTTGAGTTTCTAATGGGAATTACTATTATTTTCATTGCATTAATGATTATGAGTAACTATCTTTCCCCCAACCTTCCACCTTGAGATTGGATGTTTTTTGAAACTTGGCGAGAGAGAGGCCTTCAATTAGGGCGTAGACTTTAGCGTCCTTATTAGTGGGGTGTGAAAGGAAGGAAGAATATTTTTAATAAACTGACCGAATCTGAAGTGAGATGAAATCTACTCTAAATTTAAAAGTTTGATTTTATGGATTAGTATGTCGAAAGATATATTTGCATTCCTAAAAAATATTTTGTTTTGCTTTAACTAGATGCTCCATATTACCAAAGCTATGCACACCACTCTAAGAGCCTTTAATAATGTCTAGGATGTGTTATTTTGTATATATATGAGATATAGTATAGAAGGTAGAAAAACCTAAGAAAAATTTAGCTTCTTAATAAGACAAACCCAAATTCTTTTCACTGTTGGGAAGTTGAGACGTAAATGGTCCACAAAATTTTACTTTATTTTATATAATATTGAATCTATTGGGACCTTGAAAACTTTTTTTTTGGAGGTTGTCAATAGTCAATATTTTGTTCTAGATAGCGAGTCATATAAAAGCACCAATTTTTAAGTAGTTATATTGAAATCAAAATTTTTAACTCGACCAATTTAAATCGATTATCGATTTAAAAATACTTTACCACTTTATTTAAATAAGTTTTAACAAATTTTGAATGCCACATTCCTATATAATAATAATATGATAGCAACTATACAATTTATTTCGAATTTGAGAATGCCCACCCCAAAAAAAATTTATGTCAAAAATTTCTATATAAAAAAATTTTATGAAAAAGAATTTTATGTATAAAATCATCATTAAAGATTTATTCACTTCCATTATTCTTTATTAAAAATTGGAAGATTTTTATTCACTTTCATTATTTTTTATTAAAAATTGGAAGATTTTTATTCACTTTCATTATTTTTTATTAAAAATTGGAAGATTTTTATTCACTTTCATTATTTTTTATTAAAAATTGGAAGATTTTTATTCACTTACATTATTCTTTATTAAAAAATGGAAGTTTTTTATTCACTTATATATAGGAAACATCGGTCAAAATTTTCTTTTCAAAGCTTGGACTATCCATAGAAAATTGTGAGATTAAAGAGTCATCGCTGTCATGTGGCTCTTGTATTGTCATTGTTCGTTTTGTTATATTATATTTGTATACCCTCCATCGGTCGGGGTGGGTGCCCTGCGCCTTTGTTACATCATTTTATGGAGTAAATATGTACTAACACCACGTATTAACCTAATTTTTAAAAACAACATAAAATGTTTGAGTGACGACTAAACCAATAACTTAGACAAAACATTACACAATTAAAAAACTAAAACGACGCTTTAAAAACTAAAACCACGATTGAGATCGAGAATGGCGGTTGAGTACCTTGTCAATAAGGTTGAGTTTGGGTCTGCTAATGGAGTGAGAGGCCTACATTGGACAAGATCCGGTCGGGTCAGGATCTAAACGGGAGTAAGATCTTTGGGAAGATCTAAGTCAGACGGTTGGATTAACGACTACATAATGCATGGCAAGGAGGGATAAAATCAGTGGACACATTCCACGATTCAACACTTTAAATTGATCCAATGCAATATCTCATTCACAGGTCACCAATTTTTTTTTAGGAATTGATGCACGACCACATGGCAGAATGTCTTAACAGAAAAATGCCAAAAACAAACACGAGCTGGCAAATGCTAAACGGCGATAAAGAACTCATCAATGCACATGTTGTCTGCAGTAGATGGTTTGTGATGAGTAATATCCCTATAGCCTGTGCAATAGACTCTTGAAGGACCTAAATCACGATGAGTTCTTTCAATGGAACTTATAGATGACAATCAATACAACTGCCATGGGTGGACGAGCTAGCAGGCGGAATGCAATAACTCTGAGATATAATATAATATCCAACAATAAATCACCAATACACGGTTGACAGGTGCCTGATAAATACTCGAGCAAGGCAGAAACTTATAGCGACATGCAAGAAATAAAAAACTTACAAGAATGGAACAAATGATGCTGAACACTATTCCTCCTTCTAGCACAAACTTATATTAAGAAAACAAAAACAAATAGTCTCACTTTAAACTTTCCATTGTTTGGGGGCAACAGAACAGAGCTTCCTCTCTAGACTAATAGAGAATTCACCTTGGAATTTTCTACTACTGATACCACTGATAAGAATTAGTGGAGATTATAAAGAACTTTAACACTCATAAGAATTAGTAAAAATTATACAGAACTTCAATGAATTCAATTCATGATAAAAATCAATTTATAAACCTTGGAATTTTCTACTACTGATACCACTGATAAGAATTAGTGGAGATTATACAGAACTTTAACACTGATAAGAATTAGTAAAAATTATACAGAACTTTAATGAATTCAATTCATGATAAAAATCAATTTATAAAGAACACAACGACAATAATAATAAGCATGCTATATTTTACTCACGCATAAAGTAACAATAATATATAAATTTGATTAAAAGATGGCCACTTTTATAAATAAAGATAACTTGTAGGACTCCATTAGACTCCCTAAATTCCATTGATAGTTGTCACCCGATGGACTTGCGACCCATAAGAAACTGTTATAAATATATAGATTAAATAATAATGATTAAGAGTGGAGTTTAATCATATTGGATTATATGTTAGTCTACTCAGAAAATTCAACTTAATTAAACTTAATTAAATGTTATTATATGTAATGTTCGATACTGACAAGTTTATAGATGTTTTATATGGTTTTTAATGATATGAGTTTAATTGTGAGAACTATTTTACCTTTTAAGTAATTTTAAAAGTTTTCATTTGAAATCTCTAATTTTATGTTAGGATTTTAATTTAACGTCTATTTGGTGAATTATATTATAATTAAATTATACATATTAATCTAATAAGATTAATTGTGGGTCAATTTATATCTTAATTTAACATTGATTTTAGATATATTAATGTGGGCTAGAGTTTTGATATGAAGTTTTACATAGTTACAATTAATTATGTTTAAAAACTAAAAAAATTGTAATTAGTTTTTAAATAAATTGCGAGGGTGCTACATGTTATGAGATAATATATTTTGTGAGAATCATGAATATAATGTATTTTTCCTCATCAAATTATTTTATATTCTCCTATCTCCATATTCAATGTCTCTCTATCAAAATATAAAAAAATTAACATTTTTATGTCCTAAAAATAGAATCATTATTAGAAAAAAACTCACTACAGATCCTTGTCAAGACTTGCTAGAGATTTTATCTATAATAATTCATCCCCAATCACAAGGTATTTTATCCTATGATCATACGTATTATGAAATTTTTTAAAACAAATAACTTCATATAACTAGAACGCATCCAAAAAAATGACGTTGACATGCATAAAAAAACACTCACATAATCATGAATAATATTTCATTCTATAAATCACATTCTACTTGATCTTTTATTAAATTAGTGGCTATAAAATATGCTTTCCTAAATATTGAAGTGGATGTATTATATTTATGGTTATATACTAGTCCTATCCATAATTACAAATAAAATAATATATTATAGTTTTTTCTGTTAGTGAAAGGAATTCAAGATTAGCCAAATGCTCTAAGTTATTTACTTTAACATAAAGTGAGCCCTATTATAATCTATGGGTGGCACAAAGTGGACCCTCACCATATAATGTGGTTAAGGCAAAAGTCAAACCTACAATCAAAACTAGGTCTTTATAAACTCCCAAAATTGAATGAATTAAACCTTAAAACCTATATTTTAATTAAGAAATTTTACAATATTATAATAAAAAATTCAAATAGGAGACCATATAATCTCAACCTCGTCTTTTAAATAGTTTTGATATTTTAGCATAATCATTCTTATTGACACTTAATAATGGTCAAAATATTCATTTAGACATCGGCAAAAGAATTAAGTGTATGGAAACTTAGAAAGGGACATAAAGAGTGTTTTCTCAAGTGTTGTGTCACTTGAGAAAATTAATGAAAAACTCATATGTTTGCCTCTGATCCGTTAACACTTTGTAGCAGGTTATCCATATTAGGTAGGGGATAATTGTCCTTCAAAGAAGCCTTGCTCAAATATAAAAAATCCACACACAAATAGATGTCGCCATTTTTATTTCATATAGAGACTAAGTTTGCCACCCATGATGAATACTTGATGGGCTTAATAATTCCACTTGCCCTTAGCTTCTTTAACTCATCATGCATCTTGGTGGCCAAAATGGGGATAATAGGTCTCTACTTCTACCTAAAAGGCTTGTTATTAGGCTACAATGGGATGACATGTTGAAACAAATCTTCCCTATATGCTTTCAACTTAGAATAGGACCAAGTTAAATAGTCCTATTACTTTTTTAGCAATTGCATGTAGACTTATTTCTCGATTTCACTTAGGTGAGTTCCCAACCAAACATTCCTTGGATTCTCGTGAGAACGCAAATTACACTTAGTCACATCTTTTGAGATAAATGAGTATCTAGTTTTAATTCTATCAGATCCATCAAAATATGCCTATAAACTCACTAATCCATTAGGGAGTGTGTTTGTCTTCAATTGAATGATATCCTTCCCAAATAAGGTTTCTTTTTTGTCACAAATATGAACCATCGATTACAAGTCTATGAGTTTATCTTGAAAGTCAACTCCACAATTTAGAAACCTCTTAATTTCTTCATCATCAACAAAAACCTGCCAATGATGAATATAGTCTAGGATTGAAAGCCTAACAAGTACCTCCACTTTATATTGACAGACAGGGTTCATATTTGCAATATCAAACTAAGCACCTAAACCTACAAGTCTGTCAGCTTCCTCATTGAAACTTATATCATTATAAAAAATGTTGATTGCATCAAAGAATTCTAGCAAATCCCATAAAACATTACTATACTATTTCAAACTTTTGTTTTTTATGGCATAAATATTATGGACCTGCTTAACCACTAGCTCAAAATCACCATTTACAATTAAAATTATAATTCCATGTTTTCACGCAATCCATAGACCAAGCAAGAGTGCCTCATACTCAACATTATTATTATTGTACTCAATGGATAGCTAAAAACAAATCTTGAAACATTTACCATTGGTGGCATAGAATATAACCCCAGCTCCATTTCCAACATTAGAGCAAGCCCTATCAAAACACATCTTCCAAACATCACCTTCATTACTAAACCCAACATCAAAAACAATAGGTTGTTCAACAACGTCCACATTGCTAACAAAGTTACCCAATTCCACATCTGTGTACAATACTTTATTTAGAGCATGCTTTGGATCTTCTAGCACATGTAGCATCTTCGACTCTCTATGAAGTCTCACCATCTTACCCTCTAATGGAATGGTTATATTGAAAATGTCTATTTTTGCACTTCCACCCATGCTAGCAACCCATTTTCATGATAGTAACATCTCCCACTTAGGCAAGCAGTGCACAACTACCACATCCATATTCAAATACTAACCTGGATGCACTACCAACTACACTACCAACACTTTGACTTAACCAACAACTAGTACGTTTCATGAATCTATGGCATAACACTTACCAAATGCTGGTGTGATTTTCTCTCTAAGCTCATTAAGGACATCCAGGAGCATCACATTGTGAGAAAATCTAGAATAAAACATACAATTATGAACAATTAAACCATTGATCAATGGGGTAGTGTAAAACGGATCCACATTCAGCTGGCTTTCTACCAACACATGCCCTAAATAAATTTTGGGGATAGTTTAATAACCTCTTTAGATTCTTCATCTTCATTTGGGAGTATTGGGGGTGATGTCATCTCATTAGTAATTATGTTCTCTAAAAATTCTAAGTATTTAAATGCCCTCTTCCTATGTTTAGGTATTCTCAATAACTTAATAAGTGACACGATGATTTTTAGTTGACTAACACATGAGCTATATCACACATGTTATATTAAGGAAGGTGTGTATTAAGAGTAAGGGTGAAAACTCCTTTAACTAGAATACAATCACTTAAGGTCTGAAGTGGAATAGGTTGGGATGAATTTACATGTTTTACAACAGTCTTCAAGGGTGGTTTATTTGTGAGTTTGCATGTTTTACAGTAGTTTTCAAGGGTGGTTTACTTGTTCTAACATCACTCAAACCCTTAGGAATACTAGACAATATAGGTACTCTATTCTTGGTTGGAGCACAGTGCTAACTTGGAAGAATTAGGGACCATTGTAATTTTATTAATTTCCTTACTTGTATCTCCTACCCTTGGATTTATAAGGGTAGTGTCTTGAGGAGAAGAACCTTGTTGCCTACTTCTCAAGTTGTATTATTTCTCTTTGGCAATTTATACATTAATTAGAAGCTACATGTCCTCAATCGAAAGAATTCCCCTATCATATTTCTTAATCATCATTGATTGTAAGAATTTGAAATCATGATTAGGTAACTCATATGCTTGTGTCATATTGACATCATAAATAACTTTGAGAGTTAGGACACATACCTTTTGTATTTCACATAAAATTTGATAAACAATGGTGGCACTTAAAAAAAAATTGGAGGCAAATAATTTACTTCAGGAGACTTGATAATTGAGCACCAAAATCTCATCATCATCAGATGCAAACTCAGGGTCATCCACATCTTCATCAATCAGTTCAGTAGTATCTCATGGAGGATGTGGAAGGAAGAATTTATCATACCAATGAATGTTAATGTCATAATTTATTGGATTCACTTCAGCATTTAATGGATCAGGCACTTCCTTTTCATCCCTTCTATTTTGATTTCTATCATTTCTTTCATCACATGCAGACCTCTTCCCTCTGTCATTTTCCCTAATGTGTAAAGTAGGATTCCCTTGTGTTTGATTCAAATTCATATCTTTTTCCTGACTTTTATACTCATGATTTATCCCATTCTCAGCTCTCGCTAGCTTGTAGGACATCTCTTTGATAGTGGAAGCCAAAGTTTTAACAGTATCCTTGAGGTTGGTTGTCTTAGTGGACTGCATTTTTTTTTTGGATTAACCAATTTCACATCAGACCACTTTTTCATGGGATTTCCCATAGCATTTATCTTATTTTAAATTTGGATGGCCATATTTAATGTCAATCTTAGGTTTGTGGGAGCATTATCGCTCATGTAATGCATAGCCTTTTTGTTAAAGGCATCACAATATTTAATCATGTAGGCTATATCACTAGGTCTAATGTTTTTAGATAGTTGCATTGTAGTCTTTTTGAACCTTTTATTATATATTTTACATGCGTATTCAAGTTATTTTTTATGTTTTCAAATTCTACCAAGAGAAACCTAGGATCAATCCAATCACCATACTGAATCTTGAAAACATGCTTCAATTCTTCCCTTGAATCAATGTATCTATGGGGAAGGGAATTGAACCACTCACGAGCATATTATTCTAGTGTGTGCACAAATAACTTAATGAAAACATCCTCATGCTCAACCTCATAATCCTTAATGATAATTGGAAGTCCCCCAGGTGTTGATCACTAGTCACTGCAATATTCCCTTAAAATTTAGGAAAGTGGTTTCTTAATTCATTCTAGACTTCATCGAGATAACCTTCTATTTCATCAAAATTGATAGGTCTAAATCCAGGAATCCAGAATGCAGGATGGTCATTTTCATCTTTATCCCTATGCCTTATGATTGGTTTAATGGTAAGTTCAAGATCAAATGGTGAAGGTTTGTGAGGTGGTGAGTGATGTGGACTTGGTAGATTGAACTTAGGAGGATATTTAGTTAGTTGAGAAGGATCTAGATAGTAAATGGGACGAGAAGGTTTTGAATTACTAGGAGAGCTATGATAATATTTAATAATAAGAATTTTAACAAAAAAAAGTTCATGCATACCAGAATCTTGATAACCCAAACACTCCTTAGTGCTAAACTTTTTCCTTCAATCAGCATCCAAACTTGTATTCATTTTTTTTTTTGAATACTTAAAGGTGAGATAATTTGTTTTGATGAGTCACCTTTGAAGGATGACCTCAATCCTTCTAGATTTTCAAATAAGAAAACACTCAAAGATGAAAATTAATATTTTAAAAATGGGCATTGATTTTCCTTAAAACCAGATGACATTACTGGATTCACCACTAGAAATAAACTTCTAGAATATAACAATTTATGAATAGGATGTGATACATTCTAAAATAAAAATTTGCTAAATATTATTGATTAGACAAAAATTAAAGATACTATAAATTCATATTTATGTTAAAAAGGGGAAATCACCTCCCAACATGCATAAGTTAACAACTCGTTGTAATAAATGCAACAAAAGTCAAGTTACCCAATATTTCAAATTTTTGGCAATGTCCTCGGTAGAGAGCCAAATTGATGGCCCAAAGTAGTGAATCACGCTCAAATAACCTTAGATCTCAAACTTATGAGATAATATGAATAGAATTTTATTTGAAAATATGAAATTGAGATTATTTTATCAAATATAGGCATAGAAATTGATAACGTGAAATTAATAAAACTATTTGCAAGAGTCCTCAATAACATGGGTGATAGAGATTATCCTTGGTAAAGGTACCATTAGAGTGTTGGCTCATAGTTGTACACCTCTCACTCAGCCTTGCATACTTGTGAAACATAGAAAATGTGGATGATAAATTGACTTATATGTCGTTATACTTAGGGAAGGGTTTAGCACATGGATGGACCAAATGTAGATAATGACTAGAAAGCACTGACAGAGTATATGGTCAACTCACTACTACTTTTGGCTCTAGTTGAACAAAGGTGAGATGACCTAAGTGATAGCTTACTCTCATTGAGTGATACTACAATTTAATCTCCATGGGCATTTTTAGTAAAATGAAACACAAATATGACCGAGGCATAACGGAACTTATTCACTCCACTCGGTAAGAGTTGTCACACGGAATGAATAAATGCTCTATTTCACATATAGGATACTAAAAATAGATAGGGAAATGCTTGCAACCTTAATTTATAAATAAATTTTCAACACCATGGGGTCAAATAGAAGACTACAATGTTGGGCTTCAAAGCACAAAATACAGACACATTTTATATAGGCAATATTTATGCATATGGAAGTAAATAACACTCAAAATATGCAAAATCTATATTATGTGTAGGGTAAAATAGGGTAGGACAAGTTGGATAGTAATAAAAATACTGGCGTGCTAGTGTTTTTCAATCATTAGGGATTCTTTCAACATTCATGACATCACTTATTCACAAAGATGCAGGAAAACTAAAATGCAAGCTAAGCGGAACTACTAAGAGTGATTTGCATCCATTGGTGCCAATACAATGCAAATACCTAAATGATTTTTTGAAACCCTACAATATACACTGCAACTAGAGATTCAACTATTTTTTCTTATCAAATCCATAAACCCAAGGTGCCCTTAAGAGGTATTTA
This sequence comes from Torreya grandis, assembly GCA_037957365.1. Taxonomy (NCBI): domain Eukaryota; kingdom Viridiplantae; phylum Streptophyta; class Pinopsida; order Cupressales; family Taxaceae; genus Torreya; species Torreya grandis. The sequence continues at coordinate 1,309,998 of JARHVA010003587.1, forward strand.
ACAATGTATTTCCAAATAATTATGTAGAAAGGGATTTATAACCTAGATCTATGCCAAAAATGATAAACAATAATAGGCATAAAACTAGATATCAAATTAGTAGGATATGTAAAAACATATTATTGCATTTCATCAACATGAAAGATTGAAAACCATAAGTATTTTTTATGCAAAAAAAGGCCAACTTTCAGAGGCCATAACTTTTGACCCATAGCTCTGTTTGAGATATTCCACATGCTGCCATAAGTTGATCTATCAACTTATAGTTGTTTTTGATATTTTATGGAGGTCGTACGTGCTCATTTTATGGTCTAAAATTACCATTTAATGATTTCTTTGAGAATTTTCTATTTTTACAAATTATATATTTTTAGGACTGGAAATCAACATAAGTTTAATTTCATCTCATAGGCTAATATTAGAATTTAAAATATTTTAATAAATTTTAGAGCTGCACACACTTGCATGCAAAACTTACTATAAATAGTACCTACCAAAAATAGAATTTTTTTTGGATTTTTTTTTTTTTAAAATTTTTTCATGTCAACTCTAATTTAAAGTGGAAGCTTATTTAAACAAGGTTTGGGTTGTTATTATTTCAATTCATTCAATATGAATCAATACAAATTATATTTTTTATAAGTTTTTCTTGTTGATAATTTATTGTCTTGATAGTATTCAGGTTCGAAAAAAAACTTCTATTTTTGGCAGTTGTTATATATAGTAAATTTAGCATGAAAGCTCATGTAACTCTAAAATTTTCCCAAAATATCTTAAATGATAAAATTATCCTATGGGATGAAATTCAATTGAATTTGACATCTGGTTCTAAAAATATATAATTTTTAAAAATAGAAAATTCATAAAAAAGTCATTGAACGGTAATTTTGAACACTCAGATGATCATGTATGGCCTTCAAAAAATATCAAAAACATATGTAAAGGGATAGATCAACTTATTAAATAATCAAAAAATTTGAGATGATCATTTTGGAATGTGGAAGAGCTCAAATAGAGCTAAGGGTCAAAATTTATGGCCTTTGGAAGTTGGCATATTTTTCTGCATCATTCTCCTCTAGTTGAAAACAACTCAGTGCCTGCGAGTTGCACTAATTGTAATGCTACCATTTTTCTTTGTGAATATTATTTAGCCCTCATTATGTAATCCAAGAGTTGTCTTCTTTTTGTAATCCTTCTCACTGTACCAAATACCTATTATAATTCACTTGCCTTGTGCTCATTATCTTGATATCCAAAACATGCACTATATTTTCCTTCTTGTTTTTTGGAACCTAATTCTACCAATTTACTTATTCATCTTTTTCACCTTGACCATTCTCTCCATTAAATTCACAAAATTTTGAAATATTAAATACGTGAGATATATCAAAATTCTATGGTAAACTCACCTCATAAGCATTGTCAATGATTTTATTCACAATTTTGCAAGAACCAATTTTCTTGTACTTCAATTTATTATACATGGTATTTTAAAATTTTTATTTCCTCAAGTAAACCATTACCATCTCTCCTTCTTCAAATACCTTGGATCATTTCTAACCTCTATTGATGCTTTATATTTCTCTTTACTTTCTTACAATTTTTTTCTTACTCCTTGCAACTATTGCATATGCTCTACAAATGTTTTTGCATCATCACTAACTCAATTTGTAATTAGTAATTAAATCAAATCTAAAATACCCATAGGATTTATTCCATAAAAAATATGAAATAGTGATGTTCTTATTGATCTATTCACTGAACTATTATATGCAAACTTATCTTGTGGTAAAGTCAAGTCTCATTGCTTGGGCTTCTCTCCCACTATGCATCTCAACAAATTTTCTATGCTCTTATTCACAACTTCTATCTATCCATATATTTATGGGTGATATGCACTACTAAATTATATCTTAGTATCCATATTCTTTCATAAAATCCTCCAAAAATGACTTAGAAATTTCGTGTCCATATCTGAAGTAATAGTTTTTGGAACACCATGCAATCTCACAATATCCTTAAAAAATAATTTTGAAACTCTAGTGGCATCATTTATTTTCTTACATGAAATGAAATGAATCATTCTACAAAATAAATCTACAATAATGAAAATTGAATCATTACTTCTTTGTGTGTTCGATAATCCTAACACAAAATTCATACTCAATTCTATCCATGGTCTTCTTGGAACTTGTAATGACATGTATAGTCAAGTATTTTATGGATGACCTTTAGCCACTTAACATATCCTACACATTGAAAAATAACTTGTCATATCTCACTTCATATTTGGCCAAAAACACTTTTCTTCCACCAATGTTATTGTCTTCATCTTACCAAAATGTCTAGCCAAACATCCACTATGTAATTCTCCTATTATACTATATCGTAGAGACCCAACTAGAATTCATATTTATTTCCCTTTGAAAAGATAACCTTCTTGTATAATATACTCACCATGATTAGTTTTTATCCCACTCATTAATGAATTCCTTCATTGCTCAACTACCTTTCCAAAATATGGATCAATATCATATAATTCTTTGATAGCTTCAAATCCAACAACTTCACTCACCATAGTAGTTAATAATGCCACTCTCTTTCTCAATGCATCAGCTTCCTGATTCTATTTTCTTGATTTATGTTTCAACACAAAAGTATATCCCTGTAAGAAAAAAACCCACTTTACATGCCTACTATTCAACTTCTTTTGTGTATTCACATACTTCAAAGCCTCATGATATGTAAATAGGATAAACTCCTTAGGTACCAGGCAATGCCTCAAATGTCTTAATGCTTATATAATTGCATAAAGTTCAACACCATAAGTAGAATAATTTGTTCTTACCTCATTCAATTTCTCACTGAAATATGTTATTAGCTTTCCTTCTTGACTCAACACAACTTCACACAAATGAAGCATCACAATCAACCTCAAACACTTTGTTAAAATCTAGTAATATTAAAATTGGTCTTTCTGTAATCTTCTTCTTCAAAAATTCAAAGCTTTTTTTGGCTTCTCTAGTCCATGTAAGTTCCTTCCCTCTCATGCAATATGTTATTGGTACCATAATACTACTAAAAATTTTAATAAATTTTCTATAAAAAGTTACTAAACCATGGAAACTTCTTACCTCTATAATGATTTTTGGAATAGGCCACTCAATAATTGCATTTGTCTTTTCTTCATCCATTCTCACACTATCTATTGAAACTATAAATCTTTAAAATACCAAATTGTTTTGCATAAACATGCACTTCTTCAAATTTACATACAACTTCTCCTTTCATAAAAAATTTAGTACCATTCCCAAATATTGTAAGTATTTTTCTTTCATCTTACTGAATATCAAAATATTATCAAAATAAATAGCCACAAACTTACCAATATATTCTCATAGCATTGTATTCATCATCTTCATTAATGTGCTAGGTGTATTATATAATCTGAATCGTATCACCATCCACTCATATAAGCCATCCTTAGTATTGAATGAAGTCTTCCACTCAACTCCTTCACGAATTTGAATATGATAATAACCACATCTTAGATTAATATTAGTAAAATATTTTTTCTCCTACAAGCACATCCATCATATCATCTAAACGAGGTATAGGAAACCTATACTTGATTGTAATTTAATTAATTGCTCTACTATCCACACATATTCTCTATCCTCCATCTTTCTTTAGAGTTATCAATGTTCATATTGCACATGGGTTCAATCTCTCCCTTATCATATTCTTCCTTAGCAATTTATTAACCTATTTATTCAATTTTGCATGTTTTATTGGAATCATCCTATAAGTGGCTTGATTGGGTATAGATGATCCTAGAATTAAATCAATGTGATGCTAAATATCTCTATTCAATGGTAAACCATTTGATAACTCATTTGGCACAACATATGTATATTCTTTCAACACTCTTGTTAGTTTTGTTGGTATTTACACCATATTTGTGTCTTCAGTCTTTACTACTAACACATAACAACCTATCACCTTTATATCTTGGATAAATTCTTTATTAAAGAGCAGGCTTTCTGGCTTCTCTTTCTATTTAAGAGGTAACAAAAATACCTTTGTACCACCTTTTCAAAAAGTGTATGTGTTCTTTGCTCCATCATGAATTACTTTCCTATCAAATTGCCATGGTATCCCCAATAACAAATGGCATGCATCCATTGGAATAACATCACACCATATTTCATCATTATAAATTTTTTTCTATAGAGAACTTGATTAAACACCTTTTATCTACTATAACCTCATTCTTTTTCTTAAGCCATGAAATCTGATAAGGATTGGGATGTTTTTCACATTGCAAATTTAGTTTCTCTATCATTTATTTAGAAACCCTATTTTCACAACTACCACCATCTATAATTACTTTGCATACCTTTCCACATAAAGTACATATTGTTCAAAAAATATTTGATCATAGCCATGTATCACCACTTTATTTATTATGCACTTGTTCCTTCCTTGGAGTGATTATTATTCATCATGAGATTCTCTACAACATATGTTGGTGCAACTTCAGTATTTTAATTTTTTTATCTCAACCTCAACTAGATTCACTCTTGGGATATCATCTTGCCTCCTTTCTTGATATTGATAGTATAAATACTCAAATTCTTTATGCCCTTATTCTTCACATATATAAAAAATAAAATAACTATGTTGATTCAGTTACCAGCCTCCAGCACCACCATAACCTCCTCCTCTCTGAAACCCTCTCCCTCTTTGTTGGTATTGAAAAACTTGCCTATCCTCATCTCACCTTTCTCCACCATGTGATGATTCACTTCTATTGGTATTAAATCCACCTTTGGTGGTATTAAACCCACCTCATCCCCTTATTGGAGGGGATCCACGTCTTCTTGGACCAAGAGATGTTCTTTTAAAATTCTATCTATTTTGTTTTTATTCTGTCTTCAAAGCTAATTGATAAGCCTCCTCCATGTTAAGTATTTTATGCATGTTTAATTGTTCTTGAATAGTAAATTTCACACCATTCACATACCTTACATTCATATAATCTTTTGTTTCATTATGCTCCACTCATATGGAAATTTTATAAAACTCATTTGTATACTCCTATATATTGTGATCTTTCTACCTTAAATTTTAAAATCTTCTATATATGGTTTGTGTATAATCCACAGGAAGAATTTTTTATGTCAACTTCTTATCCATATTTTTCCATGTATTAATCTTCTATTTACCTTTTCTCTGTCTCTCTTTTTGAAGGTGATCCCACCAAAACATTGCATGACCTTTCAATTTCATACATGCAAACATTACCTTCTTGTCTTCTCTCATAATCTTTCACTCAAAGAACTTATCCATGATATTTATCCAATCTATCAAATCCTTTGGTTTTAAACTACCTCAATAATCTAGAACATCAACCTTGATTCCTTCGTTCCTTCTTTATAAAGCCCGAACCATCCCCTCTTTCATCGATGGTGGCTAATCTTTTTGTTCCTTATCTTGTTCAATTTCTTCATTATGATCAATGTCTTCCTTGGCTTCATCACCACCTTCTCTTATTATTTGATTGGTGATAACCTCTATTAATTGGTGCACTTACCTTTGTAGCTATTGTAAAGTCTGGCTCATATGTATAATTCATCTCTCCATGTCTTACTCCTCTCAGATTTGAACTTGATATAATACCAGATAATGAACTTAAAAACTATCAAGAGAATAAATTATCAATAGGCAAAGATTTTAGAAATAATAACTTATATTGACTCATATTGAATGACTTGAAATAATTACAACTGAAACCATGCTTAAATAAGCCTCAACTCAGAATTAGAGTTGACATGCAAATATATATATATTTTTTTAAACTAAAATCTAAAAAACTTCTATTTTTGACAGTTGTTATTTATATTAAGTTTCACATGCAAGCACGTACAGCTTTAAAATTTTCTTAAAATTTCTTAAATGCTAAAATTAGCCTATGGGGTGAAATTCAATTGAATTTGATGTCCCGTCCTAAAAATATACAATTTTTAAAAATAGAAAATAATCAAAAAATCATTAAACACTAATTTTAGACCCTCAAATGATCATGTACGACCTCCAAAAAATATTAAAAAAATAACTAAAGTGGCTAGAGTGACTTATGGCATCATCTAAGTTTTTGAGATGGTCATTTTGGCACATGTAAGAGCTCAAATGGAGCTATGGGTCAAATGTTATGGCCTCAAAAAGTTGGCCTATTTTTTTCTGCATCTATTTTCTATCATCTTGAAAGAAAATATTACATACATCAGTGTTTCATAATGCTACCATAGGGACCAGTATGGTGAGCTTGTTCCTTGTTGAATAGGGGATACATATTACAATGCTCTCAGAGCTTGCTAATAGCTGTACAACTATAACTACCTTATCAAGAGAGGCAAAATACATACATAACAATGGATCCTAAATTTTGGAATAGCCTAGACTTAGAAAAACTAGAAACGAACAACAACCTTAGAAAAGAGGATAAGCCCTCTTTTCATAAAATTTCTCACCACTTTTGCAATTCAAGAATATGTGTTATAATTTGCAATATTGTAAACTTACAATCAACCCTCAAAGTTATGCTAAGATACTTCCAATTGGATTATGCTCTTTTTCATCCCTGGAATCTTCACGCCTTTGCAAAGAAAATGATTCTTGTAATGGCTTCTACATGTAATGATGAAGCTTTACAATAAACCCTTATTTTGCTTGGCTGGTAATTCATTTTACTTGAGCTTAAATGAGAATATTCACTTTGGAGCTGTTGGTTCTCAAATTTGCACCAGATATTTAGACCATTTTATGAGTTGTTAAAATGTAGCAGCCTGCCTACGTGGACATGATTTTAAATCACTCATCCAATACAACATTGGACGTATGTAGACCCGACCATGTAGAAAAGTCAAAGAAACAAAATTGAATGTTAAGCTTTCAAAATAAGCTTGGTTGCGTGGAAATCTTTTGGCCCACGTAGGTCCCAATGAAAAGCGTAGCGAAGATATGGTGCATTAATTGCATTTGATACCACAAAAGTCTGCGGTGAGGTTGGATGTTCAAAAACCAATGAAAAATGGTAAGGAGAGGTCCACCGTATAACAACAAGAGGTAAAAGGTGGAAATGGGAGTCTTCCACGCACTTTGCACCAATATAAAATGTAAAGTGCAAATTGTTACACCATCCCCAGATTCCACGAATAGAGGGGGACGATAGAAAGTCCATGATTGACTACACTATGACTGGAGAAAGGAAATGTTAAGCATGAAAGTGCATGCAAGAGAAGGGAAGCAGCGAATCATTTTGCACATTTGGCACGTCCAATGTGCTTATAAACCTCTGCATCCCACGAAAGAGAGCATGATGGGGTTGGCAGAAGGTGGAGTCTTACATGTGCATTGCATCAGTGTAAAGTGCAATGTGCATTTCAATCTTCGCATTTCGTAGCATAGGCATAAGTAAATACGCAAGAAGAGACTGATATGGAAGAAAGTACAATGACCCAGCAACACGACAAAAGGGCATGAGGAAATATGAAGTTGGTTATCCTTGGGTTCATTAATGAAATGAGCAGCCTTATTATCCAACACTGCTAGTTTTCACCCTTTAATACAAAGGAATGTTAGAATTGCTGAAGCCTCTTCCTATGTTAATACCAAGAAATGGGGTTCTATCCATGCATATTTCCCCATCAAATTTCATTCCAAAGGCCATCGTGCTATCATATTTTCACAAAAGATGAAGTTTCTTGATATTCTACGGGGTTTGTGTTTTCAGAAAAGGAGGAGCTTTCTGCTCTAAAAGCAAGCCTAAGAAACGTAAAACATGTGATTCTAAGATTCCTACCATTACTGGATATTTAAGCATAGAAGCATTTGAGTCATTGAACCGGCAATTATAAATTTTCATTTCAATGATCTTGCATCTGGATAGAGATGGACGAACCACTATTCAAAACCCAAGTTGAATCTGAGAGTAAAATTAAGGGATGCTACCAGGCATTTTCAAACTCAGATTTGATTTTAGAAAGCAGTCTAATAAAATAGAGTCTAGTCAGGCTGAAACAAGAAGGTTTTTCTCTAATTTAGAATGAAATTTTGAGGATTCTTTGAGAAGAGGATATTGTCAGTAAGTTGGAGGTGGAATTATTGGAGGTTCAACCAAATTGCTAGAATGGCAATACAGGTTTCCAATAAAAAGCGCTTAAGATCCAAATGCATTGTTCCTAAGAGGAAGATTTTTGAGTTGAAGCATCAAACAGAGTAGAGATAAATTTTTGGAAAAAATCATGTACAGGAGTATTTTGCAGAACCAGGTGGCTGGAAATGGAATTAGGTGATAGAATTGAAAAATCAAAAAAATTGCAAGCTGCAACAAATTGTAAAAGTAGCTCGAAAGATCCCTGAGAAATCTGAGCGGGAAATGAACCATGCAAAATGCAAGTCTCTAAAATGCACCATGCAAACTGTGGTTAACTATCCCAATCCCCCCAGTCAAAGCAAGGAGTTAAAAATAGAACTCAAGGAACTTCAGGGAGATGTTGAGGAGAAGTGCAATTTTACAATTCTGCACTTGTGCAAATTGTAAATTTCACCTGGATCTCCCATTTCCTCCATTCAACACCAATCAACATGGGGTCCCAATGAAAATTGACCTGTGCAAATTGTAACTATACAAATTGCACTTGTGCAAATTTGCAAAAGGAGCCAAGATTTCCCCAAAATGCAAAAAGTGAAGATAATGCATTTATGCATATAAAAATATGAAGGAAATCATAAAAGGGAAAATTTTCAAAAAAGCAAATGTGAAGATTGAAAAGTGCAAAAAAACAAATTTGTAAAAAAGTAAAGGTGCGAAGTGCAAGGTGGAGAAAACAAATTGGAGCCAAAAAGTAAAAGGGTGAAAATAACCTAAGTTATTGTATTTTCATTTTCTTTGCTTGTCCAAGCTCCTCCATGGGAGAGAAATTGTAGGTTTCCAAGTCCAAGGTGGGCCACTCTAAAGAAGATCATTCAAATGGCCATGGATCCAGAATATTGCCATGAAATAATTGCAAGAGTAGGTTGTTCCATGGCATCCATAAAGTGAAGGGAAGTTGTCTAGGAGGCTCCATATGTGCAAGTAAGTGGTCAAGGGAATCTTTATGTGGTTACACAAAAGACAAATGGTTTGTTTAAGATTCCACCATGACTATTCTCCTTACAGCTTATGTGAAATACATCTTCAGCCAAGAAATCAAGGGGTTTGTTACAAATATCCATCATTCCTTGTAAAGGCAGTTACAACAATCTCTTTCCTTGCAAATGCATGAAGAATTAAGTCATGGTAAAAGGCATATTCTAGCCAGGATCATCTTGGTAGAATTTGGAGGGGTGTTTTTCACCTTTTTCAAATTACAACCCTCATTCTCACATTTGAAAAGGTTAAAAATGTATAAATAGAAGGGTTTTATTCTATTCAAGTGGTTGGTTGTTGTTGTTGTTGGTCTTTGTTTTTCTCCAAGTATAGGCTCTTCCAAATTTTGGGATCATTGTTGTGTGTATTTTGTCTCTCTTTCTATGGTGGTTGTAGTTGTACATCCATTAGCAAGCTCTAAGAACATCTTTATATGTCTTCCATATCCAACATATAGTATATCCACCATGCTTGACCCCATGACAACATTTTAAAACAATGGTATCTGCAAGATTTTTTTTCAATTTAATGGAAAACACATGTGGTTCTTTACTGTATCATGTTAATAAAATGCAATGAGATGTTTTACATGCTATGTTGATTTGATATCTAGCTTTGTGTTCACTAGTTATCATTTTGGGCATAAATCTAGGTTATAAAGCCCTTTTTCATAGAAATTTGGAAATATTTTGTGGAATACCACATTAGGGCTCCCTAGGTTCATGAATTTAGTAGGAGAAAGTATTTGAGATTCTAGTTTTAGTATATGTTATAGGGTTTCATGGATCATTTAGGCATTTCCATCCTATTGGCACCAATGGATGAAAATTTCTCCTTTTAATTTACATGGCTTGCATTTTAGTTTTCCTACATATTTGCAATAGGTGATGTCATGTATGTTGAAAAAACCCTATTGTAACCACCAGCACACCAACCCATATTTATTACTATCAATTTGTCCTACCCTATTCTAACCTGTAAATAATACACCCTTTGTATATGTTAAGTGTTATTTATATGCAAATGCATAAGTGTTGCATAATTAAAATGTGTCTACAATTTATGGTTGAAAGACCAACACTGTAATCTTGTATTCAGTGCTTTGCTGTTGAAAATTCATTATAATGAAGGTTGCATGCACACCTCCATGTGTCTTTAGTAGCTTGTATGTGACTTAGTGTATTTATTCAAAACATGTGACAACCTTTCTTAGGTGTATTGAACAAGTTTGGTCGTGCCCTAGTCACATATTTGTTCTTTCTACCAAAAATGCCCATGGAGGTTGAATTGTAGGATATCTCCATGTGAGCAAGCTACCCCTTAGGTCCTCTCACCTTAATTTAGGTAGAGCCATAATTAGTAGGGAGCTGACCATACCCTTTAGAGGTGCCTCTCAATCATTTTATGCATTTGATCCATTCTTGATGCTAAATCCTTCCCTAGCTATAATGACATACTAACAGATTTTTCATCTTTGTTTGCCATTTTTATCAAGTGCACAAGATTGAGAGTATGAGGTGTACAATTGGGAACCAACACTTAAATGGCATTGTTACCAGGTATTAAATTGAATTCCTGGTTACTTGTGTTACCAAGGACTCTTGCAAAGAGTTTCTGTCATTTTTAATGTTCTCTACTTCTTTATGCTATTTTTCCTATCTTTGGTTTATCAACCTCACCACTCAACTAGCATCATTACCAGGGAAATAAAATAGCCTTGGAGCCTATGTTTCTAGGGACACTTACAAATAGATTTAATTTCTTTGTTTGAAAGGTTATTTTCTTATTATCTTTGGTTCATCAACACCATCACTCAACTGGCACCAATTTTAGGGAAAGAAAAGACACCTATGGCACTTGGTTCATCAACATCATCACTCAACTGGCACCAATTTCAGGGAAAGAAAAGACACCTATGGCACTTGTGTTGTTGATGACTCTTGCAGAGAGTTGTAATCATTTTCATGTTGTGAAGTTCTTTGTTGTTATTTACTAAAATCAAACTATCTTGGCCATCAATGCCACATTAATCCATTGGGGACGTGCCAAGATTTGATATTTATGATAATTGACATCTATTGCATTTACTTCAAAGAGCTATTAAATTTACATGTTGGAAGGCACTTTTCTCCCTTTTGAACATTATTCTACAAAATTTAGTATCTTTGTCCTTTATCTCATCAACAAATTTCATCAAAGTATGTTTTAAGCATGTATCACATTAGTATATTGATTATTATATTCTAGAATTTTGATTCTAGTGGTGACTCCAATTTTATCCTCTAGTTTCAAGGAAGATCGGTGCCTATTTTGAATATCTTCATTTCAGCTTTGAATTTTATTTCTTATTTGTAAATCTAGAAGGATTGAGATCATCATTCAAAGGTGACTCATCAAAACAACTTGTCTCACCCCTAAGCACTCAACAAAGACAAAAGAAACAAGTTTGGAGGCTGAAATGGAAGTGCCTAATTTTTTAAATGCCAAAGTAAATGCTATGAATTTTGATTTTTACATTGATTGGTGTGACAAGAACTTCCTTCCCCATCCCCCAGGTGATACTACTAAACCAAATGATGAAGATGCAGATGATTCTGAGTCTTATCCATAATATGCATCTAATGATGATGAGAGTTTGATGTCCAAATGTCAAGACTCCCCATGTAAGTTTTCTACCTCCATGGAAATGATGAATGCTACTACTCTTGATCAGTTTTAGAGCATAGTCAAGAAGGTATGTGTCCCAACATATGAGTTTGATTATGATTATAGTATAACACCAGTAAATGAGTTACCCAATCATGATGTAATAAAAGATCGAAAGTGTACTTTGAAAGAAGTGTTATACATAGATATAACATTGGGTAGCTTCGTTGGAAATATGGATATTGTTGAGAAACTAGTTATTCTTGATGTTTGGTTTGACAATGAAGGTGTTGTTTAGAGATTGACATTCAATGAAGATGGGGTTATCTTCTATGCCCCTGAGGATGATAATTTTTAGATTTATTTCAATCAGCACTTCGATTGAAATAAATACAAATCAATCTAAAATTAAAAACTTAAAAACTTAGGTGCTTGAAATAAATCTAAAAATTGATAAAATTAAAAACTTAAAAACTTTACAAGCTTCAAAAAATTGAAAAAGTAGCTGCAAAGGTCCTTTGGAAATTTGAGTGGGAAATACACCATGAAAAATGCATGGCTCCAAAATACACTATGTAAATTATGTTCAACTCTCCCAATCCCACTAGTGAAAACAAGGAGGAGAAAAGTCAACTCTAGGATCTTCAGGGAGATGTTGAGGAGAAGTACACTTTTGTAATTTTTCACTTGTGCAAATTACAAATTGCTCCCAAATCTCACATTTCCACCATTCAACTCCAATAAACATGGGGTCCCAATGTAAATTTCAACAATGAAAATTGCACCCATGTAGATTGTACCCATGAAAATGGCACCCATGCAGATAACACCCGTGTAGATGGAACCCATGCAAATTGCACCTGTACAAATTGCAAATTGTAAATTTGTAAAAGGAGCTAGGATTTTCCCAAAATACAAAAAGTGAAGATAATGCATTTATGTATTAAAAAATATGAAGGAAATCATGAAAGGGTAAATTTACAAAAAATCAAATAAGAAGATTGAAAAGTGCAAAAAAGCAAATTTGCAAAAATGTAAAGGTGCAAAGTGCAAGGTGGAGAAAACAAATTGGAGTGAAAAAGAAAAAGGGTGAAAACCTAAGTTATTATATGTTCATTTGTTTTTCTTGTCTAATCTCCTCAATGGGAGAGAAATTGTAGGTTTACTAGTCCATGGTGGCCCACTCAAAATAAGATCATTCAAATGGCCATGGATCTAAAATATTCCCATGAAATTTTGGCAAGAGCAGGTTGTTCCATGGTGTTCATAAAGGGAAGGGAAACTTTCCAAGAGGTTCCAACTATGTAAGTGTTCAAGGGAATCTTCATTTGCTTACACAAAATACAAATTATTTGTTTAAGCTTCTACCATGAATATTCTCCTTCCAATTCATGTGAAATGCATTTATATCCAAGAAATCAAGGAGTTTGTTATGAATCTCCATCATTCCTTGTAAAGGTAGTTTCAACAATCATTGTCCTTACAAATGTATGAAGAATTAAGGCATGGTAAAAGGTATTTTTCAATTGGGATCATCTTCTGAGAACTCAGAGGGGTGTTTTGTACCTTTTTCAAATTGTAACCATCATTCTTAGATTTGAAAAGGGTAAAAATGTATAAATAGAAGGCTTGTCTTCTATTCAGGTGGTTGGTTATTTTTATTGGTCTTTATTTTTCTCCAAGTATAGGCTTTTCCAAATTTTGGGATCACTATTGTGTGCATTTTATCTCTTTTACTAAGGTGGTTATAGCTATACAACGATTAGCAAGCTCTAAGAGCAACTCTATATGTCTCCCCTATCCAACATAGAGAAAATCCATCATGTTTGTCCCCATGGCAACGTTTTGGAACATTGGTGTTAAAATATTTTCTTTAAAGTTAATGGAAACTACTTGTGGTTCTTTACTATATCCTATTAATGAAATGCAATGAGATTCTTTACATGCTTTGTGGATTAAAAATATATCTTTGTGTTTAATACTATTATCATTTTGGGCATAAATTTGGGTTATAAACCCATTTTTTCATAGATATTTGGAAATATTTTGTTGAATAACTCATTAGGGCACCCTGGGTTCATGAATTTAGTAGGAGAAAGCATTTGAGATTCTAGTTTCAGTGTATGTTCTAATGTTTTGGGAATCATTTGGGAATTTGCATTCTATAGGCACTAATGGATGAAAATTTCTTCTTGTAGTTTCCAGGGATTGCATTTGAGTTTTCCTAAATATTTACAATAGGTGATGTCATGCATGTTGAAAGAAACCCTACTATTTAAAAACTACCAGCACACCACCCCCTTTTTATTACTATCAATTTATCCTACCCAATTCTACCTTGAAAATAATATACCCTTTGCATATGCTAAGTTTTATTTTCATACAAATGCATAAATGTTGCATACTTTAAATGTGTCTATAATTTATACTTTAAAGACCAGCACTATAATCTTTTATTTAGCCCTTTTTTGTTGAAAATTCATTAGAATGAAGGTTGCATGCACATTCCCATCTATCTTCAGTAGTTTGTATGTGACTTAGTGTATTTATTATTCCATGTGATAACCCTTCCCAGGTGGATTAAACAAGTTTCATTTCGCTATGGTTGTATATTTATTCCTTGTACCAAAAATCCTCATGGAGTTTGAATTGTAGGATCTCTCCATGTGAGCAAGCTACTTCTTAGGTCCTCTCACCTTGGTTTAGGTAGAGCTAGAAGTAGCAGGGAGCTGACCATACCCTTTATAGGTGCCTCTCAATCATTTTATATGTTTGATCCATTCCTGATGCTAAACCCTTCCTCAAATATAATGACATACTAATAGGTTTTTCATCTTTATTTACCATTTTATTCAAGTGTACAAGGTCGAGCATGCGAGGTGTACAACTGGGAACCAAAAAGATACAAAAAAAACCCTTTGTCTTCTTGAGTAACTAACTGTATATTCCTTTTACCACACATTTACATAGCTAATATATTCTGGATAGCTAACCTTCCTCTTATGCATGCCAAAAAATAACCCTGGCCTTGTGATGATTGTAATGGAACATTCTAGATCCATGGACATTTGAAAAATATTCTTTGGAATGGCCCACATTGGCCTTCAAAATCTGAAATATATCTCCCATAGAGGCATTCAAACAAGTAAAACAATGGAAAATGCAAAACATAGGTTACTTTTACCTTTTTTTATTTTTACTTCAATATGCCTTTTCCACATTTGCTTTCTTTAATTTGAATTTTTAGGGTTGCCACCCAAATTATTTTAATGCCTAAGTTCATTATTATTCATCTTTTATCCTTATGGGGAACTGTGGGTCCCATTTGAAAATCTACACTTTCTTTGTTTAGGGGAAATCTTAAACTCAGTAGCATATTTGTAACTTATAATTTACAGTTACAATAACCCTCAAAAGTTCCCATAGGGAACTGGGAACTCCAAGTGAAAATTGTAATTTGTGAATTTGTAACTTCTAATTTGTAGCTACAATTCCCCTCAAAAGTTTCCATAGGGAACTGGGAATTCCAAGTGCAATTTACAATTTTCAAAAATGCAAAAATGCAATTGGCTTTGAATGTTTTGCTTTGAACTGAGACCTCATGTTTGACTATTGTTAACTAGTGGGTTTGGAAGATCCAAGTGAAATTTTCAATTTTCACATTTAAAAATATGCAAAATTGCATTCCTCCCTGAAATCTCCTTGGAGCTCCATTTGAGTTGACTTGTGGATTTGGGAGAGTTGACTACACATTGCGACTTGCATTTTTAAAAATTGCATTTGCAAGTTGCTTCTCCCACAAAATTCTCCCATAGACCTTGGGAGCCTCATTTACAACTTTTGAAACTTTCCTTTTCTTGACTTTCCACTTGATTCCACTCCAACCTGGTTTAGTAGAGTACCCTATATAAGCTTGCACTTTTTGGCCCTTGAGCTGAGATTCCAATGCCATCCTAGAGGTTGAGTGATCATTTACCATCTTCATCACCTTATCTCCTTTCATCATATGCTTTATTACAATCACAATCCCTTTTAAAATCCAAACATAAGAAAGACACAAGATTGGGATCTCAAAGGCAAAATGGGGATAAGTTCACTCTAAGCCTTACAAAAATATAACTTGTTATAACAAGCCATGTACCATTTGTAGTTGGTATAAATGATACTAATTGTAGTTCTAATATATTTGGATTTGAAAGTGTTCCCCAGATATTGGAA
Source organism: Torreya grandis (assembly GCA_037957365.1). Taxonomy (NCBI): domain Eukaryota; kingdom Viridiplantae; phylum Streptophyta; class Pinopsida; order Cupressales; family Taxaceae; genus Torreya; species Torreya grandis. The sequence continues at coordinate 1,326,055 of JARHVA010003587.1, forward strand.
AGGTATTTCAAAACATTACTAAAGGCATTCTCTTAATAATCTTCTTATATCTCCCATTAGCAAGAAGAATCTAAGGCAACAAGTGAACAAGATGTGAACTATCAAAAATAGATTGATATTATTTGTCTTTGAGTACCATGCAATATCTAAAAGCCTATCAAGTAGTTTTAGAGGGATACCCTTGTCAATCATCCTATCAAGAAAGCTCTCTAAAAGTATGTACTCAGAATCACTACAAAAGAAATAAGACATGTCTATTGTCCCTTCCTCAAAAACATCGTGTCTACTACTAACTAGAGATAAGAGCATCAAAAAGTTCCTTATACTTTGAAATATTTGTACAAGCTTCTAAAAAGATAACCCTTTCCTTAGCCATTTTTTTCTTTGGTTTAGTTTTCAAGTTCTCTGGTAGGTAAATCTTTTTTAAACATAGGTACATAACATCTTCAACATTGCCCTTTCTTAAAATCCATATTTGGGACTCTAGAAAATAGGTGAATAAAATTATCTGGAGGAGTGCATGTACACAAACAAATTCCTAACATCTAGTGCCATGTCCCTGGAACCTGCATGAAAGCATAATTGATGACAAAGTAACCATAAGACTATTTACACTAACACGTGCTCCTCAAATATCAGATGGTGAAGTTTCTAAAATATACCAGGGTGCTACCATAATTCGTATGCTATGAAAAAATCATCAAAATAATTTCCTTTTTTGATTTGTATAGTAGAATACATCCTCTTCAAAATAGCTTCAAAGTCCGCAATGCATGTTATGCCATAGATTATATAGAACAAATAAGTTCCAAAGGGTTCATAAGGGCTTCTAAGACCATATTCTCCTACATAATTAGTTATATGCTTGAAATAATACTTTCAATACAATTTTCATCTCCTTCTAGGAATCAAAGGCACCCTAAATCATTCTAGGCATTGACTCCCTTTCACAACATTGTATAAAAATAACACATGGTTCACGTTTCCCTCCGCCATGATGCCACTTGACCACATTAATGGTGAGCGTGTCCCTTAAACCAGTTAGGTGTTTGATTTATTGAATATTTTCTTTTTCAAATCCATGATCCTAGGATTTTTAACAACATTTTGCAACATGTGAATTTGCTTTTCTTCCCCAAAACTTCCATTATTCACTATTCATGTTGACTTTTGTGATATCTGAAACTCAGGAGACAAGTTGCAAGTTAGCAACTTGCCAAATTGCATCTCAACTCCGATTCTCTGTCGTAGACTTTCATACCTCAATTATAATTTGGATAAAATCATAGTTTGACAACAAAGTTCTATCGTTCAACACATTTGCCACATTTTACTTAGGGTTCTAGAAGTTTAGAAATAATTTGCACATTGCAAGTGAAAAATAGACCTTACACCTCCGAGCAAATTTTTTGCCAACCGCCATATGGGCCCACGACTTTCACTTTAAAAATTTGTCTTATTCTTGACATTTCCATGTGGCAGGTCTTTTAGGGCATATATTTTAATATTCACTCAAAAACTTATTTCTAATGTGGCATGTTTACACCCTTTTTCATTGCTCCTCCAAACCTTCCTCGTGGCATTCAAACTATACTCCTTTTTGGTGGGATTGGAAGACCAATAAATAATTTGCAATTTATCATGTCGAGACTTAATTTTTACAAATTATTTTCATATCGTGATTTTATCCACTGGGTAAGGGAGATCACGAAGTAATTTTCAAATTCCTAAACTTGTATATTGTCCTTTACACCTCTCTTATGCATTTTCATAGAATTTTCCACCCCAAACGTAATTTGTATACGACATTTCAAAATTCCACCATTTCTCGTTCCTTTCATTTTAACATGTCTTTACTTATTACTTTTCCATGAAGGTTTCACTAATGGCGTGGATTTATTCATACCTCCAAATAGTTACTCCAAACCTTTCATGTGGACCTCTCATCAATGGGCATGAGTCTTTTACATGTTGACTATCTCCTTCTGGTGACACATCTGTATAAGGAACTCCATGAATATTTTCCCAGTTAAGCTTGATTTTGAGCTTACACCCTAAAACCTTATTAAAACTCAAACACATTAAGTATAAGTCAAAATTGATATTTTACAAGTTTCACACAACACAAGGGTGAGATTTTGGTTATTTTATTGAATATAGAAGTGAAGCTTCAGATGATTCAGGGAAACATAATTACAAGTATGGCGTAATGATTAGACAAATTAGGCATTAACATATCGATAATAAGTCACAAATTATCATGTGTAATTTTGGTCACTAGCATATTGAAGGTAAAAGTAATTCAATGCAAAAAAATAGCCCTGTAAGTTGGTGGCAAGGAGTTTTTAGTTTGATTGTACTTTTTTTTAAATTGACTTAAGGGCTTTCAGTTTTGTTTTTCAATAATTTTGATATTACATTTAAGAAAAACATTTATATATTCCTTTCATGAGTCAAAAAGAAAAAAAATGGTGGAGATTTAATAAGAATGTTAAATCAATGATAAATTATTTTGTATTAAATAAAATGAGAAGAAACCAAGAGAGTGTTAGTAGAGAATAATGTAAGGAGGATAACAAATAAATTAGGTGACTTTTTTTTCATTTCTTAAAACTATTCAAAGATAAGTAGATAATTAGAATTACCTTATGTATTTAAAATCTAGATAAGAATGTGTTGCATTAATCATAGAATTCTACTCAATTGTTGGAGGCCAATAAAATAAAGGTAATTATTATAGTAGGTTGAAAAAATGAAGTCAATTATTATAGCAAAGGAAGGATAAATGATTAATTCTTATAGAGGTTCTTCTATACAAGGGATGGGTATCAAGGGGGGCATGGGTGAGACGGGAAATTTTTCATGTCCATTGCTCACTTCCCCCTAATCTACTCACATGTTGTTCAACTATCATACTTTTATGCATATTTCCCTAGCTTGACATAAAAATAAGAATACTTGGCCGAAGAAAGTCTACAAAGAACAAGGAGAACACCCTATATATGAAACCTTAATTTCACATAGAAGTACCATAACCCTAAAATAAACTCAATGTTGAATAAACAGTAAATTATTTTCTATTAAATAAAACAAGGAACTAAGAGAGTATTAGTAAAGAATTTTGTAAGGATAACAAGGAAATTATTTGACTAATTTTTCTTTTCATTTTATAAAACTATTCAAAGATAAGTAGTCAATTAGAATCATCTTATGTTTTTAAAACCCATATAAGAATACGTTGCATTAGTAATATAATTATACCCATGTATTAGAGTCTAATAGAATAAAGGTAGTTATTATAGCAGGTTGAGAAAATGAAGACAATTGTTACATCAAAAGAAAGACACATAACTACTTCTTACAGAGGTGTTTTTATGCTAGGGTGGGAAAGTAATGGGGAGAGGACGAAGGAGGGATGGGAAAGACTTTCATGTCCATACGTCACTTCTCCATAATCCAATCATATTTATTCCACCCATCATGTTTACATGCAAATTTCCCCATCTTGCTAGAAAAATAAGACTACTTGGCCAAGGAAGGTCTATGAATAACAAAGAGAGCACTCTACCTATGAAACCCTCATTTTCACTTAGAATTACCATAACCCTGAACTAGAATCACCTTAAGACATTATTCACAAACCTACACCTGGTCCTCATATTGAGCTAGAGAAACTTTGCAATAAACTACATCACCAACAGACCCATAGGAAAAGACTTTGAGAGGATGTTAACCATGTAACTCTTATTACAACACAATTGGGGGAGATATTCTAACTATGCATCCTAATTAAACATAATAAATCCAAGGTTATGAATCTCCCAAATGACCTTTAATTATTTAATAGAACACAAAACTGGTGATTGAAACATATGTTGAACCAAAAGTAGGTACATGTAAAACTCTAAAAGAGTGATGCAAGATTGTAAGGAAATAGTCGATAATCACCTTTAAAGGTGTATCAACCAACCAATGTCCTTATATAAACATAATTCTCTATGACATGGTGAGTAAAATCTTCCTTGAGACCATTGTCCATCATAAAACAAGTATGAAGGAGGAACAAAGAGATGGTTGAGGGAATAACATAGGAAGAACGGCTAGTTTCCATGGAATCAATGTAGTAAGCAACCAACAAAGATGAGGAAAAAGTGAAATGTAGAGAAGGAAACCACTGAGGACTATTTAGAAATTATGAAATGCAAATGTAGATATGCATAACAATTTTAAAAGCATTGAGGATGCCATACAATACTTGATTGATTGAGAGTCATTTTTATGAGGGGAAAGACTACTGTGACAAGTTTTGTCATTGCCAATCTATTTTCGTTTAAAGTAGTATGAGGAAGGTGATGAATGTTTTGAGCGTGAAAATGCATGGATAGATCAGCAAGGGAATTAGTGTGGTGGTATGACATGACATTATTTTTATTCATTATATTGTGGTTTTATGCCTTCCTCTTTTTCATTAATTCTATGTTTTTTTTCACTTTTTTAGAAATTTATTCATTCAACCTTACAGACCATCATGTTGAAAAAGGTTTTCAATTTTGAACTAATATAAAAGTGGTTTTTTATTGTTGATAAAATTACCAAATCAACTCCAGCATTAACAAGACCAATATACTTGTTAGCTTCCAAAGTAGACCCAAGAAGGTAGTTGAGTTTCCAATGGGAAGTATTGTTTTTTTCATTACATTAATTATTACAAGAAACTATTCTTCCACCAACATTATGCCTTGAGATTGGATATTTCATGAGACTTGGCAACACATTGGCATTCAATTAGGGCTTGGACTTAAGCTTCCTTATTAATGGAGTGTGAAATGAAGGTGGAAGATGTTGTAATAAATTGACCAAAACTGAAGTGAGAATAAATCTACTCCAAATTTAAAAGGTTCACTTAATGGATGAGTATGTCGAAAGATATATCTACACTATTAATAAATCTTTTGTCTTGACTTAACTAGATGCTTCATATTACCAAAGCTAGGAACACCACTCAATGAGGCTTTAGAAAGGTGTAGGTTGATTATCTCCATATCTAGATGAGATATCGTATAGAAGGTAGAAAAACCTAAGAAAATTTGAGCTTCTTAAGATGACAAACCCAAGTTCTTTTGGCTATTGGGAAGTTGAGAAGTAAATGGTATACAAATTTTACTTTATTTTGTAGAAGATTGAATCTATTCGGACCTTGAAAATTATTTTTGGAGGTTGTCAATTGTCAATATTTTTTTCTAGGCAGTTAGTCATATAAAAACACCAACTTTTAGGTGATTGTATTGTAATTAAATTTTCTAACTAGATCAATTTAAACTGATTACTAATTTAAAAGTGGTTTACTACCTTATTTAAAAACTTTTAACAAATTTTAATTGCTACATTACAATATAACTAACATACTTATCTTAGATAAATTTATGTAAAAGACACTGAGAGATATCATTATCAAGGCACCTATATTATATCAAAGTGCCTATTCCACTTCTGTTATAAATTTTGATAAAATATAGGCACCTCAAGAATTATATCTCTTAACATCTTTTATATAGATTTATCTAAGATAGGCATGTTAGTAGCATCCATGTGCATTATGTATTTATTCAACATATAATATGAAGTTTCTCATAAAATTTTAAATGTATAATATACATCACATTAAATAATCTAAAAGTTTGATGTACATAAGATGAAATAGAAAACAATTAATACAATTGTAAATCATCCACATGTGTAATATAAATAAGATAAATTTATTAAACTAAAGAATCATGTGTAATATAAACTTGTGATAAGTACATGACATTATTTATCCTCTAAAATTTTCAATCTCCCTTCCTCAACTTTTTTTTGGGAAAGTTGTTTTTCTTTTTTTAGTTTTTCATAGCAGTCATATGTATATACAAGCACCATGGAATAATGAATATCGAGGTGAATAATAGATAAATAGAGCAATAAAATTCATAAGCACCATGAAATATAATGGGTTTCTCATAGATGAGGATATAGTACCATGGAATAATGAGCAAAGGACACATGTTTGGCAAAGAAAAATTATTTAAACCATATCAAAAAAGCATTTCAAAAGAATTGAAATCTCTCTCTAGCATTCCATTGGGATTGAGTATACTTTTTTCCCCATCAATGTTTGAATCTTGCATTCATTGTCTTATTCTTATTTGTGATGTTGAATCTTCTTGTCAATCATTATTTCTAACATAAATATACATTGAATATAGAGGTGCATCCTTTGGTGTTCCAAACACACAATCAATGGATATTGGATTTACTTGTTCAGAATTAACATCAACATTATCATTTGATTGATGATAGTACCTTTGAATTGCTTTATGTTTACATTATTATCTTTCTTGTCTTTTAAACTCAGTGAGTCTATCCAAATGAATTTGTCTTTGTAGTCTTCTTCTTACTACATATTGATCATTTTGAGATGTTCATGCATGACTTCTTCTCATCGTATCTTCACGTTGTTGATTTTGAGAATCTAATTCTTTAATTGTCAATTTAGTGTTGCATCTAATAGCTCTTCCTCTATCATTATCATTTTTATGTTTTTTTTGATCCTCTCTTTTTGTATCCAGCATTTATTGGCATCATCATCTTTGATATCCCCTTTGATATTCTCTTTAATATTCTCTCTATTGCTCCTCATTTTCAAAATTCAACCTTGGTCACCTAAAAAATATCTAAAAACAAATGGTTATGGTGCTTATATGCTATATGGGTTACATTGTCTTATAATTATAATAAAAAAATTGAGTTTAATATAAAAAGACTAAGAATAATGTTTCATATAGGTCACCTTTTGTAATGATTAAAAAAAAGAGAGAGATTAACATAAAATGATTACAATTAAAATATCAAAAAAATATTCATTATGTCCTTAATTAATTTAAATAAGATCTTGTTACTCAGTAATATCTAAGATGGGCATTATTTAACAATATGGCTAATGAAACACATCCTATAAAAACACATAATTAACTTCACGTTTTAATTAGAAACCCAAGAAAGAAATAATACAGTTTTATTTTAAAAGCAACGAAGGGAAAGCATGTAGTTAGAGAAAGTCTTTTAATTATAAGAGAGAATGAAATAAGCATAATCACTATAATTTAAAGGATATGTTTAAATGATAGAGGACTTTATCATGTGGCTAATTTTTTTTAAATTAAATTTTTATTAAAATATTATAAATTTAAAAAATTAGTAACATAAAAGTATTAATAAAGGATCCACTTCATTTGGGGAATTCATTAAATATAGTTTTTCAGCATTTCTCTATGTTTCTTTGTAAATTCTTGCTGTCAAATCTTAAAAGGACAAACTCCCTAAAACTATTACAATATGTATTTAATAGAGATGTTCTATTGTTGAAACCGCGGTATTGGATCTAAAAATTAAATCATGCATCCTCTAAAATAATAAAACCCAACGTTATATATAAGTGACCTGTCTAGAGACAAAGGAGTTTATAAGTGTGAGGATTAGACGGGTTTAAATATTTTAGCCCATACAATTTCACATCTGCGGAATAGGAAAGTTATCTCAAACTTAATACAAAATGGTAATACTTACATGTCAATGAAGCGGAAGGACATCCACATAGAGACACAAATCCAGTAACCTCAATACAGACATAAATGCAACTGGGAATGTCTAAGTGTGTATGTGATAGAAGGGAAGGAAATCATTATTGTTATTTTTATCAAAAAAATCTTCTTAGAATAATAGTTTATTTGGCTACTCGTAATGATTCCAATGGATTGCGATATAAAGAAATTCCAGCAAAGTAATATTTTTACTTCTGATTATCAGAGTACACACAATGGATCCCTATGTATCCGTGGTGTGTTTTGGTCTTTATCTCTGATTATCAGAGTACACACAATTATTTTAATTATTGTTTTAATATAGATAATATATTGTTAGGGATTAGTTTTTACATTGTGTAAGTTTGAATATTTACAAAAAGCTAAATAGTATATTAGTTAGTATGTAACTGTATGAATGATACAAAAATATATTATATTATCATATATAAAGTCGGTTTTATTATTAGGAGATTGGAAATTAATAGTTGAGAGTTTGTAGGGATTTAGATTCCCTTATCATAGGAATTAGAAGTCCTATAAATTTATAATGTGTTCGAATGAAATGAATATAACAAAATATTATTATGGTGTCATAAAATATTTATTCTATGTATATTCAATTTTTTTGTTAATCATGCTTAGATCTAAACCAATTTCAGTATGTGGTATTAAACTAGGTTTAATAGAAAGTTAGAAGGAAAAAAGGGCAATGTTGTGATTGTTTGTTTGCCCTTGTTAATAAAAAAAAATGATCTTGATTCCTGCCAATCCAACAATTCTTCAGAGTGTCGATGCAAAGACCAAAGCATTATCTGTAGACACCAATATTGTGTCAAACCCCCTCTTGGTCCCCTTCTAAACACTTACACACTTTATTAATTTAAAATAAATTACTTATTTTAAATTAATGACCTCACCTAGACACCTCACTCTAAGACCTTTTCTTAACCTATGAGTCACCCTGAGACTAGGTCCTCCAAATCCTAACTACCCATGACCTATTCTCACTCCCTATTAACTCCCTAACTAACACTCGTGCCTAATAAACCTGTCTTTTGATCGTTCTCCAACGGCAAAAGCACTTGGCAGGTGGAGAAATGGGCAAAGGGCTAAAAATAGCCCTTTTACCTATTTTTTCTCCACCGACGTCGGTCAACACTCAGTCGACGTCGTCATCCCTACGTTGACGCCAACAGGATCGCTGACGTCGGTTACATAACCCGAGCTCTGACATTGAGCTGGCCCCCGCCTCTTCGCATATTGATGCGCACACTCTGAGACAAAGCATCAGAATTTGACTATCGCTCCCCTGGCTACCGAAGTTCTGCACAAGTCACTCCAAATTGGATTGAAGCATTGTACAAGGACCTCGACATCAGCCACAATAGGAATAAACACTCTCACACCCTTGAGTCTTCACCATAAAGCTAAGTACTCTGGTCTCCATTTCAAAGTTTTAGAATACATTGGTAATTAGTTTGCATTTACTATTTCTAAATACTGCCAAAGATTCCTGACTTCCTCCGTGGAAGGGCTGAAAAACCTTCCTCTTATTCCCACCTCTTTTTACACACCAACCCTTTACCTTTACCCTTCTTCAGATCATATTCACCTTCTCACAACCCTGCACAAACCTTCTAATTTCTAGAGACTCCTCAAACCCGTTCAAAAGCTAATTGCCCCTACCGACATCGACAGCCTAACCGACGTCAGCACCATTTACCTGCCGACATCGGCAGCCTAACCGACGTCGACGACTGTGCAAACCAGAAAACTTATCTAAACAACCCAAAGACCAGACAAAATCTCCGTCCAGCATTCTGAGACTCAAAGACTACAGAGAACAGATACACAATATTCTACCTTTCTATTTTTTAAAGTCTTTTATCATTTCATTTGATATAATCTCTTTTATTTAAATAGTGGACTGTCATCTTTTACAGAGCTTTATGCTTCTGGGACCGAGCGCATAGCTTGGTAGTCCACCATATCATCTTCTAACATTTTCTTTGTTTAAGTCTTATTCTTATCTACAGGTGTTTCCTCCACAACCAAAGAGGAGCTCCCACAATGTTTAGATATGGTGTGCAACTTAATCTGGGTATCGTCAAACCCCTAACCTTTACCTTTAGTTTCTTCCTTCTCTTGAATGAAATTGTAGAAAAACTTAGAGAAACATTCTGGCATGCCCGGTGGGACCCCTGGAGTTTTTCTTGGGTTCATTCTTTTAGAAAATTAAACTTTCATATAGATGCATTAGGAAAATATTCTCTTCTTGCATCCCTTCTTCTATCTCTTTGTTTTAAAAAGAAACCATTAGCAAAAGTTAAAAAGAACATCTCTCTTTTTCTTCTTCCCTGCATCATAAGTAGTAAAAATTCATACTCTTAACCTCTTCTCCAATTGTTTACATTTGAACAAAATATTTCAATTTGCGTTAAAAAACTATTGTATTTCATTCTTGCTTGAATGCATTCTTAGCCCACTTAGTAATTAAAAGCATTATGAATAAATCGTAATGCACAAATGTTACACAACCAAACCATAATCACATCAAATCAAACATATAAACATACTTGAGACAAGGCCCGTCTAGGATTTCATCACCTAGCGGATACCTTACCCTTCCCGGTGATCCTACTTGAACTTTACTACCAAGAGAAGGACCCACTCTGTTCTCTGGCAAAGTATAAACTATAGGCAAAGTATATATTGGCTAAGCAACTCAACTCGGCTCTAGGTTTGTGAAGTGAAGGGAGCAATTCCCAGCACCAAGCCACATACTAAATCTAACACAAATCTTTGAGCACCAAAACACAACCTAAAACCAGCCATAGATTTCCTCTCTAGGACCTGTTCTAAAAGCCCAATTCCCAAACATATTCTATTAAGGCATAAGCCACCACGACTCTAAAATTTATTCTTAAAAAATCTAACATTTTAGAGGTTGCTTGCCTAATCATCTATTCTACTATTTTATCTGATTGTTTGAGCTAGTAAGGTTGCATCATTCTTAAGTACTAAAATAACTTAGAATTTCCTTTTTTTCTAGAAACTCTCAATTTTTTGTGTTTCTGAAATTACACAGAAATCAACATTAGTTTTTCCATCGACGTCAGCATCTAAACTTCACAGACATCAGTTAACTCACCGACCTCAGTAACATTTCATAACCAACATCGGTTAGTAAACCAACATCAGTCACTGTCAACAAATTTTCTTTCCAAACAGCAAGCTTAAAACCCAGATTTTTTGTTGTCTAACATAAATTTTGGTTTTCTTAAACTAAAACACATAGTTTTTGGAACCTGAAACCCTCTTGCCTTGGATGGTTCTAACACGTATTCAAGTCAAATCCCTTGTTGACCATGCGAGTCAACAGCCACTCCCACCTTCGCCCTTCATACCAAGTCACCTAATGGAGTATACTTCAAATACTGAGCATACTCCTATCCAGCCTACCCCTGATCAACCTCCAATTATTCTCAAAGGAGATCAATACTTTGAGAGATTCCTTGACCACAATGTCAAGGCTCTCCAACACTATCTCGCTAAAAGCTAAACACGATATCCTTCAAGTAACTCAATTTATGGGATGCCAACTACTTTAGTTGAAGCGGCAATGATATCAACAGCCTTCGCTACCCAACCTATGGTCACTCAAGCTATTGCCTCAATTAGTAACCCAACCATGGCCAATGTTTAAGATTTGGCCTCCCCTTCTTTCCTTTCTTGCCCTACCTCCATTGAGGTTTCCGTACCCCCTCAACCACAAACAATTCAACCAAGTTCGACACCTTTCCAGAACTTGATTGTCTCCATCCCATCCACTCTTATGCCTATAAACACGAGAGTGACCACCTATCATGTAACTAGTGTCGCCACCATTCAACCACCCTTGGTGGCATCTAGTCAATTTGTGCCCCCTAACTTCACGGCATAAGCCCCCTTGGCCTCGACATTGGCCCCTATGACAAACTATCAATATGTTACACCTACACAAATGCAACCCAGTACGTCATACGCCCCTCCCAACACCTTTCAGGTACCATATAACTTAGGGGGTGCCCCTCATGCCAATTCATCTGTCAATCTAATTAAGATACTGATGGATAAGATGTCCAACCTCGAGACATCTATTTCAAGTTCGAAGAGTGTTCTCTCATATGAATAAATCTGCAACGAACCCATCCACCCTTCAATTCCTATTCAACCATACCCTAGTTAGTGGAAACTCTCAAAATTCACTCACTTTTAGAGTAAAGAGGACCCACAACAACATTTGTGAGCGTTTAGACACGCTTGCTATCTCATAGTGCACGATGATGCATTATTACTTCGCACATTCCCTATGTCACTTTCTAGTGCCACTCTTGACTGCTATAGCTCCATTACCAGTTATTCTCTCTTCACCTTTACTTAACTCGCTCAATTATTTCTCGACCATTTATCAATCAACATCACCAAGAAGGTCTCCATCATAGACCTTTATTCCATTAAACAATTTGAGGATGAGTCAATAGCTGACTTCGTCGCTCATTGGAGAGGTTTGATTAACCAACTCTCCTTCTCACTACCTCACACTGAGCTCATTGAGCTCTTTTCAAGATCATGTGCCAAGCACATCTCATCCACTTTGCGGGTTCAAACTTTCTGCACATTCGATGAAGCTTTCACTGTGGCCCGAAAGCTTGAACTCCGTGCAGTCGAAGAAGACAGGGTCAAATTGCATAGCAAAAATACTAATGCAAAATCCAATGACCCTTCTTCTTCCCACTCCAAGTCCAAGGGATCATCGAATGCTGTTGTCCTTAGATCACCATCTTCTACCACAACCAACCATCTGAGCCCTCCACATCACAAAGCATCACTAGACAATTCCAACAATGGTATGAACAACGATGATACACTCCAATAGGAGAATCGTATGCTTCCGTACTGGATAAACTAGTGAAGCAAGAGGTCCTCAACCTCCCCCAAATTTGACTTGTCCAATTTGACCCCTCACAAGCCATCCCTACATGGTATAGGGAAAATGACTTTTGTAACTATCATCGTGTCAAGGGTCATGACACAGACAATTGCAAAACCTTAAAAAACATTGTTCAAGACATGTTAGACAAAGGGGACCTTGTTTTGGATAACCCTAATGCATCGGCCAACCAAAACATGGATGTCTTTAGGCAACCATTTCCTAACCATCCCCTAAGTCAGAACAATGTTTAGACCATGGCTGATGACCTTCAAGAATGCAACTACGCATCGTCGACATATTTTTTCCTTTCATTCCTAACCAACCTCTCTCTCAATCTGAAGAGGTTAGTCAACCTATTTCTCCACCATGGATAGAAGAGCCTATTTTACCCATATCATCCCCACAACATCAAACACCTCCTCTAGCCATTCTTCTACCTCGTGAGGACCCCATATTACCTACTCCTCTTACCTGCACTTTCCCTCTTCTTCTACCACTGGAAGAACATACCACACGCCCTCATATATAAGGGGCCATTATCCCTCTACTTCACCCTTTAGAGGATCCTTCCTCTCTTATTTTGCCTCCACCAATGGAGGATAGTCCTCCATTCAGCTCCCTTTCACACAAAGGAGAGTCTACTTTGACCTCTCCCATAGTGGAGGATGCTTTGATGATACCAATGCCGATGGCCCCACCCTTATCCTTCTTATTACCAATGGAGGATCATACTTTCCTCGCTCCTAGACCACACACAGAAGCCATGATCATCCCTGCGCTCTCTCCTCTCGAAGAGCCAAATTCTTCAATCCCTTCTCCGCTGAGAGAAAAACTTGCCACCTCACCTACTTCAGCTGAGGAAGATCTGGTGATGGTTCTCTCTCGCCTTTGGCCCGTGATCGCTGCATCCAACACATTTTCGCTCTCACAATCACCCAAATCCTCCAAAGGACTGATTGTAAGACCTCGTGTGACATCACCTAAACCCTTCTCTCAATTGGTAGAAAACTTAAGATTTCTCCATTCTAGGAACCTAAAACATGAGGCGCTATGGGAAGGACTTAAGGCTCCTTATCCTACACGTCCCGCTTCGACTTATACTACCAACCCTTTCACGATAAATCACCTAAAAGTCTCTAACAAGAATCAGGCTTTCACTTTTAAATCGTCAGAAGCTCAGCCTTCCACGTCTGAACCCAAACTCTCATAAGCGTCCACCATACCGAAATAAATTAAATCTCTTGGTGTTCGCCCAATATCAAATCTCACTCACCCACAAGTGAAGGTAAATTTGAACCTTGCCCCGCACAATAGTGGTCTTCACACCAAACTAAAGAAGGATACTAAACCACGTCCATCTACTCGTCCCTCAACTAAAAAGGTGGTACAAAAAACTCTCCCACCTTCACCATTACCCTCTATCTTGGGTCCACATCCTTCCACTTTAACAGAAGTGCTCCCAATTCCAACATCTCACAAAAACAAAATGTCCCCATTACTCCCTCTACCCATCAAACATATATTTCCTCCAAAAAATCTAACACCCCTCTTGAAGAAAGTGCCATCTACACGTGTGGCCACACCACCACCTAAAAAAATGGTACAAAAAACTCCTCCTACAACTCCTAAATAGAAGTTGTCAACCCCTATTGCAACAAAGGGCACATATCCATTAGTGGGTTCTTATACTTCACTGTTATGCCAATTGTTGCAGTCTTCTAGCATCATTATACATCTCATTAAACCATACTAACCTCTCGGATCAAAATTATCTTGGTTCGATGACACTCAAATTTTCCTATATCATTGCACACCTAGGCATGATACTGAGTGTTGCTGCGCCCTTAAGGTTGTCATTCACCAACACTTGGAAAAAGACACCCTTCCCATTGCGGATCCTCTCAACCACCTTTTTGACAAACCACCGACACCATCCCATACCTCCCAAACCTCCTCACATGAATCAGGATCCCAATGCAAGACTATGGTCCCTCTACTACCTTCTCCCCCTTTATTCAAAAGCAACACTCTTAATGTGGCCACCAGGTCACAAACCCTGAAGGATAAAGGAAATGAGCAAATTTGTACCTCTTTGACATATCCATTCGCCAAGCCTTTTCAACCACCAAAACCCAAGATTTTTATCTTGGGCACATTTCAACCAACGTATTCGGGGAACCTTCCTCCTAACCTCTCTAGTCCACATGATGTTTGGTATAAACAACTTGTTGACTACTTAACTTATGCTATCATTCCTCCTAACCTCTCTAACAATGGATGGTGAGCTTTTATCAAGAGTATTGTTAGATACACCATGCTAGGGGGTCTTCTCTACAAACGAGACTTAAATGGCCTCCTTCTCCGATGCCTAACCACCACTGAGACATCTCATGCCATCAAACAAGTCCATGATGAGATTTGTGGAGGACATTTCAGTAGTAACTCGGTTGTAAAGCGCATTCTCTGCCTGAGCTATTATTGGCCCACTCTTCACCAAGACTGCAATGATTGTGTTCGGCATTGTACCAAATGCTAGTAATATGCTAACCTACTTCACATCCAACATCGCATCAAACGTGCCTACAACAAAAATTTGAAAGAGTGAGATTTCAAAATCAGAGATCTCGTCCTTAAAGAAAACAAACACGTGACCAATATGGAAAGAAACAAATGGGGCAAGTTTACTCCTAATTGGCTCGGACCTTACATAATAACACAGAAGTATGGATCAGGGACTTATCGTCTATCTTCTCTCGAAGGCCAGCCAGAACCTGAGACCCTTAATGCCTTGCATATGTGACCATTCTATTGTTAACGAAGTAATCATTCACTTGATGTTTAACTTGACCTCGTCCCTTGAGCAACCCCCATCATCCTCATTCCTATTCCTTTCAACCCTTTTTCTCTACAACAATTTAGTTAACCTTTTTTTAAGCATTAATGCTTTGTCCTAATAAAAGGGAACCCCTTAAACCTCTATAATCTAGTCCATAACTAAAAGTTCAGTAAAAAACAAAACACATATTAAAGGGTCATAAACTATAAATGTAAACTGCTCCCTTGAAAGACAGCTACATTATTGTTGTAATTTATAGACTGCTCTCTTGAAGGATAGCTATTCAAAAACATCAAAACATACAAAGCAGAATATAGACCGCTCCTTTGAAGGATGGCTATGCCCAAATTTTGCTATAAATAGCACCTCTCAGAAGCTTCCCCCATTGATCAGCTTCACATGACCACAAAACAACATCCCCAAGTAGACTTCCCGCATTGATCAGTCTACTCAAAAAAAAAATTGACTGACAAACTATTAAGTCATGGACTTGCCTATAGTCATTCTCAAGGTCACCTATAAAAGGGGCAAAGTTATCTCTGCTAAAAAGGGTTATGCTATCATCACATATCACATAATCAAACCTATTGCCCCAACATACCCAAGGGATTTTGAGCTCACTTAATGTCAAGTGATCAGAATATTTCTCTAACACAAACTAATGGTCAACGACGTAATGCATAAACGAGACTTTTATTTGCAAAAACCCTATTTATGCTATCATTATGTTCCTTGTCAATGAAAGAGCAACGTGCCTTTCACTTCTTACATACTTTCGTCATATCCAAACCAAACCAAAACATTTTCTAACCATTATCATAACCTCATGATTTATTTGATGCAAATATCAATTTGTATTATATAAATTATCATAGCCCATTCACACTAGTTTCTATGGAAAATAATATAGATGGAAACTATCAACCAAACATAACCTATGTTACAGCATACACCATCACACAATATGGAAAAGGCTATAACATCATCATACACTCATTTCATTTTTAGCATACACCATCACTAATATGAAAAATTACTAAAGATGAAAAACCACATAACCTATGTTACAGCATACACCTTCACACAATATGGAAAAGGCTATAACATCATCATACACTCATCATTTCAAGCATGTACCATTAAACATATAGGAAGTGCTAAAAACACTAACATGACCATACCAACTATCGACCTCTTTGACTCCACCTTCCATTTTGAGGAGAACTACATTGGCCTGAGGCCCTTAAAATAAGGGTTATGTAGGCAGCACTCAGTTGACATGGGGTCTTCTGAGGTTAGCTCAGCCATTCATTCGTTCGTCTATCTGATGGACCAACCATATAACATTTAACCATGACTTAACCTAGTCAAATCCAATCTATAACCTACCCTCTTCTTTCCTTTTGGGGAGAACTACATTGGCCTGAGGTCTTTAAATAGGGGCTGTGTAGGCAGCACTCAGTTGACATATGGTCTTTTGAAGTTAGCTCAGCCATTCGTTCGTTCGTCTACCTAATGGACCAACTATCTATACCAACCCAAAATTATGACCAAACAACCAGCCATGACACTGTAGAAGTCACCTTAGACTTCTCGGGCACATTAGAGATCACATATATCTCCCTAACCACAACAAACAACACTTGAGATCACTTATATCTCAGCTCGACTCGACAAATGACCTTGGAGATCGCGACTATCTCTTCAGACCACAACCACTTTCCAAACAACTTTGCATTGGTTGTTTTGATTGCATATGCTACCTCACGAATAGTTAGCAAATTATATGCACCCCTTACACTTATTATCGGATCGCGACCAAGTTGATCCCCAATATTTATGACATTTTCATTTTTTTCAAGAGCACTTCCTAGCCTGAGATACTTGGAACACGATGACCATTGGAGCTACAACTTTGATTGTTTAGCCCAATCAGCTACCACTAATAAGCTGGGGATCAGTTACTTCGATTTTAGTCCTTCTCAACCATTAGAGCTACAGCGTTGATCATTTAACCCAATCAGCTACCACTAATAAGCTTGGGACTGGTTACTTCAATTTTAGTGCTCATTGACCTTACTTGCGACAATTTGACCTATTTATCACGTGAAGTGGTATACGCGCAATCTTAACTATTACAGCATTCACACTCCAACTTCACCATACTCATCCACTGCCTATCAAATCGGCACCTGATTTCGAGTTCCCTTCTCTCGATTTCTGCTTTGAGGGGCAATATTTAATTCCATTCCTGGGGCAACTGATACTTATTTTTTGTCTTACAGTTTGTCATAACAAACCACAAGATAAAAAGTGGCAAATGTAGACACCAATATTGTGTCAAACCCACCCTTGATCCCCTTCTAAACACTTACACACCTTATTAATTTAAAATAAATTACTTATTTTAAATTAATGACCTCACCTAGACACCTCACCCTAAGACCTTTTCTTAATCTATGAATCACCCTAAGACTAGGTCCTCCAAATCTTAACTACCCATGACCTATTCTCACTCCCTATTAACTCTCTAACTAACACTCATGCCTAATAAACCCATCTTTTGACCGTTCTCCAATGACAAAAGCACTTGGCGGGTGGAGAAATGAGCAAAGGGCTAAAAATAGCCCTTTTACCTATTTTTTCTCCACCGACGTTAGTCAACACTCAGCCGACATCGTCATCCCTATGCCGATGCCAACAGGATGGCCGACGTCAGTTACATAACCTGAGCTCTAACATTGGCTGGCCCCCGCCTCTTCGCATATCGACGTGCACACTCTGAGACAAAGCATCAAAATTTTACTATCGCTCCCTTGGCTATCAAATTTCTGCACAAGTCACTCCATATTGGATTGAAGCATTGTACGAGGACCTCGATATCAGCCACAACAGGAATAAACACTCTCACACCCTTGAGTCTTCACCATAAAGCTAAGTACCCTGGTCTCCATTTCAAAGTTTTAGAATACATTGGTAATTAGTTTCTATTTACTATTTCTAAATACTGTCAAAGAGACCTGAATTCCTCCATGGAAGGGCTGAAAAGCTTTCCTCTTATTCCCACCTCCTTTTACACACCAACCCTTTACCTTTACCCTTCTTCAGATCCTATTCACCTTCTCGCAACCCTGCACAAACCTTCTAATTTCTAGAGACTCCTCAAACCTGTTCAAAAGCTCACTGCCCCTACCGACATCGGTAGCCTAACTGACGTCGGCACCATTTACCTACCGACATCGGTAGCCTAACCGACGTCGGTGACTGTGCAAACTATAAAACTTATCTAAACAGCCCAAAGACCAGACAAAACCTCTGTCCAACATTCTGAGACTCACAGACTACAGGGAACAGGTACACAATATTTTACATTTCTATTTCTTTAAGTCTTTTATCATTTTATTTTATACAAATCTCTTTTCTTTAAATAGTGGACTGTCATCCCTTACAGAGCTTTACGCTTCCGGGACCGAGCGCGTAGCTTGGCAGTCCACCATATCATCTTCTAACATTTTCTTTGTTTAAGTCTTATTCTTATCTACAGGGGTTTTCTCCACAGCCAAAGAGGAGCTCCCACAACGCTTGGATATGGTGCGCAACTTAATCCGGATAACGTCAAACCCCTAACCTTTACCTTTAGTTTCTTCCTTCTTCTGAATGCAATTGTAGAAAAACTTAGAGAAACATTATCTACGGATTATATCTGATATTATTCTATTAAAAAAATCCCTACGCATTTTTCTCTTGCCATGATTTGATGGTGAACCAGTCTGCCTAATTTTATAGGAAGAGCCCTACAGGCCTATGGTTATAGCGTCACTCAAAAGTAGCATGGAAAAGATATAAAACCTACGTATATTCCTTCAAGACGGGTTAATTTGAGGGGACAACTCAGCTTTTGTTTTTCTTTCAAGATGTTGATGTTAAAAACGAGTCTCAACGCTGTTTCTTTAAATTGTCAGAAGAAACTCTATACGCGAATTTTATCCGTGAAGAATTTGGAGCAATTGAAGCTCTCAGATCTCAACGCCGACCAGAAGAATATGATGTATGCAGTTTGGATTTGACATCTGAACATAGGTCACATGGAACCAAAGGAGGTCATGTAGCTTCCTTCGATCTCAACGCGTTCTCGTAAATAAAAGATTTGTCTTTTAAGTATAGGTAAATAAACTTAGTCTTTATTAATTTTTTTAGTTGGTCGGTTTGTTTTTAAGTTTGTTTGTAATTCTTTAATTTCCAAATGTCAATTGGAGGTTTATTAAGTCTTTTAAATTATATTTTAGTATCTTAGTTTGTTGTATATGAGAGCAAGCTTAATGAGTTTTTTTTAATGCATAAAGAAAAAGAGTCATCGAGTCGTTTTTTTTATTTTTTTAAAGATTAGGATATGTTTTTAATAAGTCTAATGAATCCAATTTTTAATAGGATTTTTTATTTTGATGACAGGGTGTGTTTAAATTGGTTAAAGTCATATCAAAAAATTAGTTGTGTGTTGTCATTAGAATTTAAATTAGATTTTAGGTCTGTATTTATATATTTGAGTTATTGTGTTTTCCAAAATATTGTAAAATGTCGATTTTTTTAATAAAGTTATCATTGTAAAAAATTATAAAAATTGTAAAAAAATTTACCTTATGAACACATTTGCAGGGGATCGTGACATCCTGAATCAAAAGTATCAATCTTGTGAGGGGTAATTTATTCCCTTCAAAGCAATATGCCTCTGACCTTCATCAATAGTTATGCTAAGTGAATAGTTTCTCTTACTGGATTTTGGAGGATACATGGAGGAAGAAGGTTTCCAGATCCTCTTATTAGTGACCAGCAATAGGGCCCAGAATGTTTTGATGATATTTTGTGTAGTGTGTTTTTCATTTCCATTATGTGTTTGCAAAATAAGAATAGAAGAAAATCCTTGTTCATGTAATGTAATTTGTGTACAAATTCTAAACATAATTCCCTGATGTGTAAACATTATGAAAGGAGAAAAAACACCAATGTAAGTCAGCGCATGGATCTTGAAACGGTTTGTGATAGAGATCCAGAAAACCACAAGAGGTGAATAGTGTTTTGGCAACAGTTATGAGAGCAGCTACTGCAAAGATCTCGTGATTGCTTTACTTCTTTATGGAGATGACCCCTAGTGACACGTTCGTTGTGGCTATGTAAAATAAATACGGGATGTATTTTTTCATATAGTAGTGGTCATGTCCAACAAAATTATGCCATTAGTATGCCGATCTAAGAGTATGTGGTTGCATTCAATTCTATTTGTTCTATTCATGTCAAAGTTTGTGGTAAACCTATAAAACCATGGAAGGAGTTAGCCTTTATTTATATCAAGGTCATGATCTAAATAGAGCATGATACAATGGATGATCATACTACAGGGGAGAGTGTGAATGTTTTTTGCACCATGTAAAACTTAAAAGAGGGTAATGTTAAGGATTAGCTTTTACATTATTTATGTTTGGATATTTACCGAAAGGTAAATAGCATATTGGTTAGTTTGTAATTGTATGGATAATATAGTAACATATTATATTGTCACATATAGGTTTGATTTTATTATTAGGAGATTGGAAGTTAATAGTTGAGAATTGAGAATTTGTAGGGATCTGGAATTTTTTATTATAGGAATTAAAAGTCTTATAAACTTATAATATGTTTGAACGAAATGAATATAGCAAAATATTATTATGGTGTGATAAAATATTTCATTTTTATGTATTCATTTTTTTGTTAATCATGTTCAAATCTAAACCAGTTTCAATATCTAAATACCAAACCTAATTTCATAAGGGTAGGACCTCATAATTTTATTCAAACTATACATTCACATTTAGAAACGGTGGAAAAGTTAAATATAAAATATTTTCTATCAAACAAAAGAGGCATCTCCATTTTGTATGTGTGCACATACAACCATAAGAGACAGGGAGTTTCAGATGATTTTGATATATCCATATTCAACAACTAATAGATGTTTTGAGCCTACATAAAATTACTGCACATAGAAAAAATATTTTTACACTAATTGAAACCTTCTATTTCCATGGACTTAAGACTAACCAAACCCATGCTCACAAATGCATGAAAATATAAATTGTGATCTAATGTAATGATTACTTCAAAGCTTAGGGGACTTAGTTGTGGGGTCCATGCGAACAATTAATTCATTTGAGTAAAATAAAGACTTAACATTATTTTTAAATAGGGTCAGAGGAGATATTTGATGTGTACAAGTGGCGAACATTATCATATCATACTAACAGATTCACGTTATAGAGTATTGAGTGATTAATCACTATGTAATCTTAGTGGATATGTTGAGCTATTGATCCCAGTTTGATGCATTTCAAATCTGCAGACACCATCAATCTAATAAAGCCTCAATGCAATAAACATTTAGTGTTGTGCAGCCATGTAGATATACGATTAAGCGATTATGGCTTATCTTGGTAAAAGGTGTAGACTGCATGAATGACATGGACCCCTTTAACACGTGGATGTTGAGTGGAAACAATCATATGAATATAATATATAAATTTGATTAAGAGGTGGCCACATTTATAAATAAAGATAACTTGTCGGACTCTGTTAGGCTCCGTAAACTCCATTGATAGTTGTCGCCCGATGAACTTGTGACAGACAAGAAACTGTGATAAATATAGATTAAATGATAATGATTAAGTGTGGAGTTTAATCATATGGGATTATATGTTAGTCTAATCAGAGAATTTAACCTAATTAAGGGTTTTTACATGAAATGTCCAATAGTGATAAGTTTATAGACATTTTATATGGTTTTTAATGTTATAAATTTAATTGTGGGGATTCTTTTAGCTTTTAGGCAATTTCAAAAGTTCTTGTACAAGAAATTTAATCTTATATCCAGAGTCTTAATCTAGTTCCTTCTTGGTGAATTATATCATAATTAAGTTATTTATATTATTCTGATAAGAATAATTGTGGGTGAATTCATATATTCATTTACCATTAGTTTTAAATATATTAGTGTGGTTGCCAGTATTTTTTGATATGAAATTTTATATAGCTACAATTAATTATTTTTAGAAAATAAAAAAATTGTAATTAATTTTTTAGTAAACCACGAGGGTGTTACATGTTGTGAGGTAATATTTTTTGTGAAGATCATGAATATAACATATTTTTCCTCATAAAACTAATTTATATTCTCCTCTAGCCATGTTCAATATCTTTCAACTAAAGTGTAAAAATTCTAGCATTTTTTATGTCCTAGAAATGCAACCATTATTAGAAAAATTCCCTAAAAATCCTCATCACAACTTGCTAGTGTTTTAATCTATTATAATTCATCCCAAATCACAAGTTAATACACATAGGAGAGGCTTATTTGCAAGTTACCTTATTTTGATATGCAACACACACATTTAACATAAGATATTTGGTAGGTTATTACAAAATTAATATAACTTTAGACTTATGAAAAGAATAATATATTTATATATTTCCATGAAGTAAAGAATAATATATTTATATATTTCCAGCTAGGGATACATAATTCGATGGATCAATATACTTTTCCAATTCTATTGGAGTCTAATAATAGATACTTAATAATCTTTGCTTAGTGTGAGCTAGATAATATTTATAGAGTCTTCATGACTATTGAGCCTCTTTAATATTCCTTTCTTCTTCCTTTTTATTTTAGGAAACATTTTCTCTTTCATTTATCTTATTTAAAATTTACAATATAAGTTACAAAATAATGAATTTCACAGTTAAAACGTATGCATAATGCTTGTGAAGTACTATTCACAATCTAGTAATAATAATAATCTCAACATCCTAATGCAATGAGTGATTTGATCATAATGCAATATTAGTTGTAAAATATGGAAACAATTTAACATATTTTATGTAGTCTTAAAAAAAATTCTTCTTTTAATCATTATAGTCCATATCACCATATTTTATTGAGACATATATTCAAACACTACATATACCATTATGTATAAAATGTTGAATCTTATAAACATTTAATTCAATGATTACATGATATTAAAAAATGCATCCCAAAAAAAATTTGACAATGCAATGTAATGATTAAAATATATAAAAAATATTTCTTACAAAAACTTAAACAAAATAATGCAATGGTTATATGATATTCTTATACAATTATAACATACACTAATATAATGTCAGTAAAAATGATGTGTGCCTCAATGCAATATAAATCAAAACATAAAATACCATATAATATAATATTAGAAAATAAATCATATAACTTAATGCAATCTTAGTAAAAACTGCATATACTTTAATGCAAACTAAATCAAAATATGATATGCCATAATGCAAAGATTATATGATATTATAATGAATTAATAGCATTTTTAATCAATTTCAATAAAAATAGGAAATACCCTAATATAATCTAAATCTAAATATTATCATAATATAATCTCAATTAAAATTATTATTAGCTCAAAAAATTTCGTATAAAATATTTTAAAAATAATATA